>OU015475.1:3829173-4015600 GCA_907164805.1 Brachyptera putata
TAAAAAGGAATAAAAAAAATAAAAAATTTGAGTGAAGAAGGGAAAAAAAAGAATTAAAATAATATGAACAAATTAATAAATGAATGAATGAATAATGGGATGAAGGAACGAATGATGATAAAGATCTATTGGCGTCGGATGAATGATTAAAGAGATGATGATTTGATGGGAAGATTAGTTGGATAATCAGCTGTTGATGTAATGGATTTTGGGAAGGAAGCGGTCGTGGCCAATATAATATGAACCGTCCTGACATTCTACCTAGGCTACAGAGGGAGTTTAGTTTGTCAGCACCCTTCACTCTTGTGAATAAAATTTGAAAAGACAACTAATGTGAATTAACATGGTTGATGTATAAAACAGAAAAGCTGTGACTTGACTGTTTTGAACTCTATGTGCTCAAACTTCTCAAGCCTCCGAAATATTTCTCATAAATATGCCTATATCACTCATCCAATAATACATTTGTTGCGTTTTCCTAGTTCATTTTGTCGACAACTGCATTTCTTGTGGATCTCTAGAAGTATATAGGCCTACTATCATAGTGTAGGAGTCCATGGGAGTCGATTTAGCGGAATATCAGTGATAACTTTTGAATGGTGGAAGATATCGAAATTATTACACGGAGAAAGCAACGTTATTTTCAATACCTTCAAGATGGTGTAAAATTTTACTATTTAACTAATTTCGCCTGATTGTCAAACGTATGGCTAAAAATGTGTTGTTTTAATTAACCGTATACGCCTGACAATTATGCGATATTTATTAAATAGCTATAACTTATACCATCTTGAAGGTATTAAAAATATCTGTGTTTCCTCGTTTTCAGAATGTCGATGTCTCATACCGTTCAAAAGTTTTCACAAAAAACTGATATTCCACTTAATCGACTCCCATGGGCTTAACTTTTGAACGATATGGGATACACATATATTTTCAATACCTTCAAGGTAGTGTAAGTAATATCTGTCATCAGGTTTTGTCAGGCGTACCTGAGACAATTAGGCGATATTAGGCCTATATGAATAGTTATCACTTACACCATCTTGAAGGTATCAAAAATATCTGTGTTTCCTCGTTTTCAGAATGTCGATGTCTCATACCGTTCCAAAGTTATCACAAAAAAACTGATATTCCACTAAATCGACTCCCATGTACTCTTAATGCTTCACCATGCAATTAAATTGCCATTAAAACATTACTTGCAGTTGTAATTGATATAAAAAACAGTGTAATGTCAGATTACACTACTATAAGTATCGATTCTGATAACTCCGATATCGTTTATTAGCTCATTTATATGGGAATTACATTGTCAAGGCAAGACATCATCAATAATATGTGTTTATATTATATCTAAGATGTCAATGTAGGTGCCTGTGGAAACATTGAAGGATGAAAAAGAGTTAAGGAGGTTAGTGTACGGTGCTTATAAAAATAGAGAAATATACCTTCATATATTTTTTTTCGTGTTCAGAAACCAGTGTAATTGAATGAAAAGTTCACATTTTCAAGATAATTTTATGCTCTTTGATTGATATGACATTTCATTTTTGTGAATTCAATCAGTTTCAAGATAATACGTCAATGAATGAAAAGAATGTGATGAAATTCATTGACGTATTATCTCAAAAGTGATTGAATTCACAAAAATAAAAACCAGTGTAATTGGATGGAAAGTTCACATCTCCAAGATAATTTTATGCTCTTTGATTAATATGACATTCTATTTCGTGAATTCAATCAGTTCAAGATAATACGTCATGAATGCCGAGAAGTGATAATCTTTGGGCGTTCTTGAAACAATTGATTCCAAAATAAATGCATATTGATTTAATCTTTTTTTTTAACGTACATGCCCCATGATATATATATAAAAAAAACAGATTCTAGACAGCGCCCTACGCAGCCTCCTTTCACTTTTAAAATTGAAGAGGCTACCCTGGCCCCAAAAGTACCGGGCATGCCCTGGACCTTTTTATTTTCTTGATTAACTCATGAGCCTATCCACACCTCTCTCGAATATGATGTTGGATCTTATTGAAACCATTGCTTTCAGTAGAAAAGGTGCCGCCAAAAACTGGATTTCTAATATCTTCTAATAGATCTTCTAATAGAATAACAACTAATAGAAAAAACTTTCATCTCACCATCTCTAACATAATTCACCGACGTCAATAGATATTATTCATCAGTACAAAACGTCGTTAAACATAATACAATATAAAGGAGATAACGTCATACAGTTGAATAACTTGTTAGCAAATCACTAAAATACCGGTCCTAAGATTTATCGCTAATTCTTAGATCAACAAAATGGCCGTATTCATCCTTCAGACACAATACCTAGTATAATAGACAAAATTACATGACAAGAAAGGCTTGTAAATCAATATGAAGTAATATACACGATTCTAAAGAACATATGTGAATAGATATTGCCTACTCATGTATTTACCCAATCAATTAGGTATTGTCAAGGATGAGAAGATTTGATGTAACACTCAAATGTGTTATTTTGGAGTCTAGGCGGAAAGATCCTTGAAAGGTATAGGTCATGGACAATTTAAATTTGGGTTTTTGATGAATTGGTAATTATTTTTGTGATATATTTATGGGGTGGTAAGATCTCTCTTGTGGGGCCCCATTAGAAAGATTCTGCCGCAAATCATAGATGAAAGAACTACTTTCTCATATGGCTATTTTATTTGCGTAGGCCTACATTTGAATCTCTCCCTCTCTCTTCCCCTCTCTTTCTGAATATCCTATATATATATATATATATATATATATATATATATATATATATATATATATATATATATATATATATATATATATATATATATATATATATGTATATATATATATATATAATATATATTATATATATATATATATATATATATATAATATATATATATATATATATATATATATATATATATACATATATATATATATATATATATATATCATTCAGAAGATCAGGGTTCGATTCCCGCTATGGTCGACCATCCTGACAGGCGGTTTCTCTCTGTCGTTCAGGTCAATACTAGGATGGTTCCTAAACAACAGGCCACGACCGACTCCTTCCCACTATCCAAAAACACATGATATCTTTCATCTCATATATCATTCACCGACGCCAATAGATCTCAATTCTCATTTCAGTGCGACGATAAACGCAATATAAATCAACTATTACAATGTAGAAGAACGATGAAATGACCATGTTGGTCGAAAAAACAGTTCATGTATGACCTCCGATGCGGTATAAACTATAATATCTAATATCATGTCTTGTAATTACAGCTTTACTCCTCGGCTATACGTGGCAATTCTACGTACGTACTCGGAGTTAGAAGGTGACCGACTGAGTGATAAAAACGACATAAAAACTTACAATGTTTTTTTGGATTTAATTAACTTCCATAGATGTAATGAATTGAAGACTATGAATAAATTATATATATTTATAATTTGAAATTTCCCACAGTTATAGTATTTTTATTTTTATTTGTTTTAATGACGTATTGTAATGATGTCTGAGATCTATTGGCGTCGGTGATTGATGGAGCATATTAAAATGAGTGGATAAACGAAGATACATAGTTTTATAACTACTTTATGAAGTTATGATGGGTGGTCTTTAAGATTCCATAGGAGTCGATTTAGCGGAATATCAGGGTTTCTTTCATACATTTTGAACAGTATGAGTTATCAAAATTGTGATAGGTATGAAACACAGATATTTAATACCTTCAAAATGGTATAAGACATAACTTTAGAAATCTTGTCACATATTTGCCAAGATAGCTAGACAAGTGATGAAGGGAGAAATGATGACTAGTAAAATGAAAACTAGAAGAATGATAGCTGGAAAAATGATAGAAAGGAAGTGGAAAAAGTGGATAGATAAGTAGGTAAATATGGATTCATACAAAGAACGACGCGGAAATGGAATTAATTGGAAGAAGATATCAAGAATATAACGAAGATCGGTGATTTAAGAAAAGAGCTAAGAAAAAAATAACAAAGTATAATTTTATCGAGTATGTTTGACTGTAATTTCATTAGGTATAGTAACCATTACCACCTGTTTTATGAACAATCTGTAATGAATAAATAAATATGTAAGATTATGTGAACATCTATCTCCTAGTGAACCACGTCACGGTAACGTCTGTTCGAAGAGTCCCTGAAGATGAGAGGCAATTGTGCGGTTTTTATGTGAGAACCTCTTGTGTGGTGGACGCGCGGATTATAGCATTTAAAAGCTGGATAATTACTAATTAGTTGAATAAAATCAACTGATATTATAACTAGATGGATGATAACAAGAAAAATGATAGCTAGACAAGACTTTAAAAGACTATTTAGTGATAAAGGGAAAAATGATGACTAGTAAAATGAAAACCAGGAGAATGATAGCTGGAAAAATGAGAGGCCTACAAGGAAAAATTATATTTAGAAATATGATGATTCAAAAGATGAAAACTAAAAGAATGATAACTAGAAATATGATGATTCAAAAGATGAAAACTGAAAGAATGATAACTAGAAATATGATGATTCAAAAGATGAAAACTAAAAGAATGATAACTAGAAATATGATGATTCAAAAGATGAAAATGAAAACTAGAAGAATGATAACTAGAAATATGATGATTTAAAAGATGAAAACTAGAAGAATGATAACTAGAAATATGATGATTCAAAAGATGAAAATGAAAACTAGAAGAATGATAACTAGAAATATTACATTTTTAAAAAACATAACTAGAAAAATTATAATTAATTCAGACCATGAGCCATTACCGATTCTGTACAGAGACATGAACAGAATCGACCAATGTCTACGTCACGACTCAGTAAAAAGACCGAATTCTGGAAGACAAATTAATCAATTATAATTTCTGAGATTGAGATAATGATTTCTAGTTACCCTTATATTGGGTAAGTTTTCTGGTAAATAAATATCGTCAACATTCGTTGTCATTCTTACAACGTCAATCCTGCGTTTTCCTAGTTTACTAATCTCAAGCATATTCAGACGAGCTTTAGCGAGGATTCAATTTGACATACTGAAAAAAATTGGTGTTCGTTTTTTTTATTTTTATTTTTTTTTTATTTTTTATTGTCGGTTCTCCACAGGTCAAACGGCTACATCTATCAACCTCAAACTTTTTTCCAATATGGTTCCTCATCTAACTTAGATCTGTATAGTTTTGTGGCATTATCGGGGAGTAACTTTTTTTTTATGAATTCAAGAAATTTCAAAAATTCCCATTAGAATAACATGACGAAAAAAAAAAATATATATTTTCTCAAAGAAATGAAATTTCGCGTGAAGTTGAATTACATTTTGGTACACATTTGTAAACATTTTCAGCTTGATCGGGCAGCCATTTTGAAGAAAAAACATAAAATGTACTAAATTGGTACCACTCGAAGCAGTTTCTACCCATTTTTACCAATACTATTACTATCCGCCCGTCTTACAACGCATATATGGCGTTTTCCTAGTTATTCCAATCACATAGGAAAGATTTCTTGCGATAGGAATTTAGATCCAATGCTGACATTGTATTCAACTGAGGTTTTAATCACCTCATATATAAGGAAATACAGTAGTACTTGCTGATGAAAACATTTTTCAATTGCAAAAATGTGAGCGTATATTCTTGAAAACCTTGATGTGCAAACGTCTGCATAAATATAAAGGTTTATTGTGAGCAGCAATACTTCTATAGTGCACTGAAAATTACGTTACTAGATTAGCATTATAGCTTGGAAATGTGAGAACAAATTTAAGAGGGTTCATGAACGGTGCTTATAAAAATAGAGAAATTCACATTCACTAATTTTTTTCTATGTTCAGAAACCAGTGTAATTGAATGAAAAGTTCACATCTCCAAGATAATTTCATGCTCTTTAATTATTATGACATTCTATTTCAGTGAATTCAATCAGTTTCAAGATAATACGTCAATGAATAAAAAGAATGTGATGAAATTTATTGACGTATTATCTCAAAACTGATTGAATTCACAAAAATAAAATGTCATAATAATTAAAAGGCATAAAATCATCTTGGAGATTTGAACTTTTCATTCAATTACACTGGTTTTTGAAAATGGAAAAAAATAGTTGAGATAAATTTCTCGATTTGTGTAAGCACCGTGCACGCACCCCCATAAGTAAATCGAAACCAAATCTTGAGTTCAGTATACTATTTTGGAAAATGATATACAATCAAAATGAAAACTAGTTTCCGCATTTAGTTGTATGGTGATCTATTGCACCTTTGAAATGAATATTTATAATGTTGTTTTAATTAATAAAATGAGACGGTGTAACACCGATGTCTACTGACGTTCTGGTTGGACCACCCCAAATAATAATGATAATAATAAAAATGATAGGACTATATCTTATTTATAAGCAATCAATCTTGAAGCAAAGATTTTAGGGATGGTGAACAATTCAAACATACACATTGGCGAGAATTAATCGTCAATATATATTCATTACTGGAACTTTTTTCTTCGTTTTGTTGAATTCATATTTCTTCTTCATTTGATACAATATGACTGAGTTATTTAAATATGAAACTGAGAAAAGTGTGATGGATTGACCACTAGATGTTTTCCTACCCCTCCCCCTCCCCACCCCCGCCCTTAAACAACAACAACAACAACATCAACGTCTCGGTAAATTAATGCAGTAGTACATTACAATACAGCATGTAATAGAAGGTGACATGTTGATTATGGATCGAAACTATATATTATATTTTATGTAATACGTTCTTGAATATCTTCATATACAATAAGAAAACCACTTACTTGACAGCTCCACGGTATTACATCGTGAAGAGGGAAAGTGGGGGGAGTCGACTGGCTGGTGGAGGAAGAATGAGTTTCCTCACAGATCTGTCTTCTTCTCATCTCATGTGTAGTTATTGCCGGCGATCTCCTGTCCTCCTTGGTCGAGCTCCTCACAGCTCTTACACGCGTCACGGGGGCTTTGATGGCTCTGTGATTCACAACGACCAACTATTCGAAATTCGAACGTTTTTGAAAGATTTTTAGAATACGTTTTGAAAATAAAATCGAACGAATTTAAATGGATTTTCGAATACGTTCTCCTGGTAGAATCGAAAAAATTTGAATGAACTTTCGATTACGTTCTCCTGGAAAAAAGGGAACTGTTGAATCAGAAATTTTGAGAAATTTGTGAATACGTGAAAGTGACGTAATTTTAAGATTATAGATTG
Organism: Brachyptera putata; assembly: GCA_907164805.1. Classification (NCBI taxonomy): domain Eukaryota; kingdom Metazoa; phylum Arthropoda; class Insecta; order Plecoptera; family Taeniopterygidae; genus Brachyptera; species Brachyptera putata. The sequence goes on from OU015475.1 coordinate 3,836,456, forward strand.
AATTCCGGAAATTATTAAAAGTGTACGTAGAAGCCCATTTATGAACTAATGAATGGCGATTTTATTGTATTCAAAATTATATAAATAAATGAATATCATAAAATAAAGAACTCAGCGATACTAAAAAAATCATATCAATTAATTGAACTGGGTATCAAAAGTGATCGAGCAGTTATTGGATCAACCATCATTTAATTAATACGTATTTAATCACATTTTTTAATTGAATTATCTGGAAAACCGTGTGTTGTGTGCAGCAAAAACTTCATGTATTTTAACTTATCAGTGTAATTATTTTAATATTGTTCCAATGGATGATATCAGTAACTTCTGTGTGTCTCAAATAAAACTATCGATGCTGAAGACTTATCTCGACACATTGTTCAAATCTAAAATCGGTAGATTTATCAGAAACTTATTTTAATCTAATACATGTGAACTTGACACAAAATGGATCATAATTACTTAATTGAAACTCTACTCATAAATACATAATGATAGACGAATCCACTCGCAGCTTATTAGTTTATATGTGCATTCAATTTTGTTCAAGTGTTAAAATATTTTATAACATTTGTGATATATTTTATGAATGACAAGTGATTCCATATGAATAAATATATATAAATATCTATATTTATCTACATTAAGTGCTACTCTAACCTTCAGTGTGCGTCCAAGGATACAAAGGAAGATTCTTCGTCAAGGTTGAATAAGGATAATAAGGATAAAAATGGTTCTTCACGCAGAATACTTGAAAGTTGGCCAATCGGCCAGGAATTCTCTTTTTGGCGTTGGTCCAATCAAAACTGGTATCAAAAGATCACCATTTAAGATGTTGATGTCCGCCCCAGGACGTCTTTGTCACGGCAAGTATAAAGAAATATGAATATTTCAATTCTCCCCGAAATTGTCCATGGGAGTCGATTTAGCGGAATATCAGTTTTTTGATGATAACTTTTGAACGGTATGAGATTTGAAAATTTTGAAAACAAGGAAACACAGATATTTTCAATACCTTCAAGATGGTTCAGTAATAACTATTTATCTCATATAGCATAATTGTCAGGCGTATACGGTGAAAAATCTATTTTTAAGCGTACACGCCTGACAATCAGGTGATTTGAGATAAATAGTTATTACTTACATTATCTTGAAGGTATTGAAAATATCTGTGTTCTCTTGTTTTCAGAATTTCGATATCTCATACCGTTCAAAAGTTATCACCAAAAAACTGATATTCCGCTAAATCGACTCCCATGGACTCTTGTATATTCCACCCGAATAATCAATAGTCAATAACGACGGTATTTTTGGATGAGTGAAGCGAAAACACTTTTCACAGTGCTCGAAAAATTCATTTCAATTCTGCCTGCGTGCCAAATTCTTTTCAATTTTAATTCTCCCTTCATTTATATCGTAGGTCTATCCCCCCAAATGACCTAGCTGTTTGTGGGGTCATTAAGCAATCATTAATCAAGTGGGCCTATCACAGCCCTGGGGCTAGATTTCAATCAATAATGACACTATTTTTGGGTATGCAAAACGAAGAATCGGTTTCAAAAAACGAAGATTTATTTGAAGAAGATTTTTTTGAACATGTAAATGAGTTTTAAAGACATGTATTAAAGATGAATGTTGTCACGTATTTTTTTACAACAATTTTATGATTGATATCAAGGAAACTTTGATTGAGGTCAACCAGTAAAACCAATCAGATCATAAACCGATTGGAATAATTATAAGATAGATGAGGAAAGGCAGTGAGTTGATAGATTCATAATCAAGGTGTGTATCCGTATATAGCTATTCATTAAATTTCATATAAAATCTCGCTCATACCACAAAACATATGCTGCGTTTTCCTGATATAATGACGCCCTCGTTAGCTCAGTCAGCTGAGGCACTGCTTCAGAATCTCACCATTGAAAGTCCGTGGGTTCGAGTCCCGCATAAGGCATGGGTTTTTGTGAAAGTCGTTCCAACTATCGTCACTACATAGTTTCATAATCACCTGCTCATTCGTATCCCCGTATAACCTAGCTGCTGGTGGGGTCGTTAAGCAAACAATAATCCACTTTGAAGAGCATGTCCATCAGGAATAAAGTCGGCTCGGTTGTGTGACATGGGTTTGGGTGTCCAACCTTACCTGAACCCTAAACACATTCCAGTCATAAGTACCCCGAAGCCCATTTCACACGGTCGAGTTGACTTTATTCCGGTATACCCTGTCCAGCATCCCCACAACTTTGGAGAAAACTAGATATCAATATCTCAGTTTGGGGAAAAAAAATTGCTCCGTGGAGATTCGCCACCAATTCTGATTAGTATCACCCGATTCTGTATCGAAACTTATTGATCAGAATCGGGTAATGTCTAAGTCACGACTCCAGGAATTGGAGCGGGTCCTGGAGGACAAATAAATGTATTCTTATTTTTGAGATTGTTTTAATTTCTAGTTTCTCTTGAGTTAGAGAAAGAATAACGTACGTATTCATTCAGTCTAGCCTCAGGGTTAGAATGGTTAGAGTCTATTGTTTGCTTAAAAATCACCAATATTTTCCAGTCATAGTTAAAATATTGAAATTACTATTTTTGATACACTTTATAGCAGTGTATTCAGTTTGTCCATGGATTCTTCCTAGCACTGCCTTAGTTGACTGAGCTACGGAGGGTGACAGATTCTTTCGAGTAGCTAATTAATATTTATGAACTGTGACTGAATTGAGTGTACATACAAGAAAATATTGATTTGTCCAATGTAGGATACGCCAATCAATTTCAGGATAGAAAAAATATATTATCTTCTATTTTTCAATAATATCCAAACTTGATACAAAATCATTGTTCTCCAATAAAGCTATGGATGAAAGATGAGATCGTTTGAATGGGGCACCACGAGGGCGATCTTACCACCCCAAAGAAATAAGATAACTGCTTTAACAAAAAATGAATCTTAAATGGAGGTGGTAATTTCAGGGTTACAAGCAATTCAAATATTCACAGAGAGGAAAAAAAAGTATTTACTCATCTATTCCAACTCATTTGAGTGTGTTTATTCAGTGAGACTGGTTATTACTGTTTCTTATTTGTTCACAGCTCGGCTAGCTACATTATGCTTCGGCTTGTGTACATTAGTTGTTGGAATCATCCTCGCGTCTGTTCCCTGGGTAGACTATATGCTACTGAAGGTAAGATCTCTATCTCTCTCTCTCTCTCTCTCTCTCCATCTCTTTCTCTTACAAAAGGTCGAATGTCAAATGTATAGCAAATAAGCACTTAATGTGTTTTGAGCTGTCGAAGTTTTCAAAGTGTTTCTAAATCTGTGTTTATCAGCTATATAAGTTGAGCAGTTTTCACTTGAACCATTTTGAAGGTATTGAAAATATCTGTGTTTCTCATTTTGATATCTTATACCGTTCGGAAGTCACCACTAGAAAATCTGATATTGCCCAAATCCAGTCCCATGCACTAATAATTTGACTTTGTGTGTTGTTTCGGAAGTTGCCACCAAGAATCTGATAATAATAAATATCCTTTGCCCGGTTCCAACAAGTCAGGTCGGTGGGAGTCAAACACCTTCATCCACGGCCTCTCAAATAATATCGGCTGGCCAATCCTGTCGCATCATCGTCCTCTTCTTCGTCCTCTTTCTCACTTTCTTCGTCCATCTCCAATAATATTCACCGTGCTTTCCGTTCTTCCCACAGTCTTTCCTCTTCCACGTCTTTCTATATTACTCCTCTTCTTCTCACGCTCCCACTTATCTGATCTCTCCATCTTGCTCTTCTTCACTGTCTTCTTCACTTCTACTTATATTCGCCATGCTTTCCGTTCTTCCCACAATCTTTCCTCTTCCACATCTTCCAATATACCTCCTCTTCTTCTCACGCTTCCACGTATCTGATCCCTCCATCTTCCTCTTCTTAATCCTCTTCTTCACTGTCTTCTTCCACCTCTACTAATATTCGCCACGCTTCTCGTTCTTCCCACAATCTTTCCTCTTCCACGTCTTCTCATAAACCTCATCTCCGTCTCACCTTTCCACTGATCCGATCTCTCCATCTTCCTCGTGGTCTCCCAGCTTTTCTTCCACCTCTGGTACTCTTTCAAATTCTCTTCTGGGTATTCATTCGGGTATTTAGAATCTGATATTTTGCTCGATATTAAATCGAGCCTCAAGCACTGTTAATTTGAATATATTTGTTTCTTGGTTTTCAGAATTTGAAGCTAATGAACGGAACAATATGTCACCATTACTGGCAGAAGCCTGGAGTCGACAGACTCACCAAAGTGTATTTATTTAACGTCACAAATGCCGAGGATTTCCTCAACAGTGGCTATAAACCTATCCTACAGGAGGTGGGACCTTTCGTCTACAGGTGAGAGGGTGTGAAATCCACTGTCCTAAAACTGTACAGGTGAGGGGGGTCAATAATCAATTCTCCTGAAAATCAGTTCACCGAACTTGTGCCGGATGGCTTGGCGGGAGTTGACGCCTCAATCGCCGGTGTTTCCCGTCAAGGTGCTCACATATCTGACTGTCCCGAGTCCGAGCGCGGTCGGAAGGTTTGGCGGGAGTTGAGGCTCCGATCGCCGGTCATGGTGCTCAAGTGTTCGGTAACTCGACCGACTGCATACTGAAAACCATCAGTCGATCCTGAAAACTAAATAGCATGAACTTCTATTTCCTATTATGCCCAACTTGCACAGAAGCAAAAGTGGGAGGTTTGGCTTTTTCCCTTCACAAATTTTCACCACACATTTAATTGGTCCACATTTTCTTCTCTGGACTATTCGCATGTGAATTTACAAACTTTCGAAATGATTTTTCTCAAATGTGGTTCAACCGATTGCGTCTTAAGACTATACAGTATCTAGTTGGATGATGATGCTTTTCTGGGTTGATCTGTGTAGTGAGAAGTTGAGAACAAAGAAGTTCATAATTTCATCATACTGTTCTCTTTGTTTTCAGAGAAGACATGGAAAAGGTCAACATCAAGTTCTATGACAACGGTACAGTCTCGTACCAACATAATAAAATATTAACATTCGTACCTGAACTTTCTGCAGATAAGACACAGAGGGTGACTGTACCGAATATATCATTACTAGTGAGTATATTTGAGTATATATTATAATTTCTGAAATTGAGATGATACTGTCTGGTTTTCTCTAATCAGGGAAATAAAAAATCGTCGTTATTCATTAAAATCTAGTTTCGCAGGGTTGTGATTCCTTTGAACTTCAAATGTTCATATCAGAGTGATGCTCCAAATACTTTCCACACACAAAATCAGGTTGTAATATTGGTGGAGTGCCTTTCAACTTCCTTCTATTGCAAAGTTTTTACTAAAATATGATTAACAATATTACTTCACTTTCCTTCCAGGCCCTTTCATCACAGACCAAAGACCTAAACCGGCTCTTCAAGATTATGATATCGATGGGCGTGCAGAAACTTGGACTGCAACCGTTCTTCAACGTTTCACCGGAGGAGCTGCTCTTCGGCTACGACGACAAGCTGACAGCGCTTGCGCATACGTTCTACCCCAAACACAGGAGGCCCATGAAGAAGTTGGGGTTCCTTTTAGGGGTATGTTGCTTGCTTTGGAAGATACATCATGATGGGAAAATGAATATACCTGTTATCGTTCGCTTAGCTACCCCACCAATAGAAGTTGGTGTTCCTTTTAGGGGTACGTTGCTTTGAAAGATATATCATGATGGTTATCGTTCCGGTAGCGACCCCACCAATAGATAGGTGATTTTGGATCAATTACAATGATTGATCAGTCGTGAAAAATACATTAATTAAGTAAACGATATTTGTTGACTAGATCTCCTCGAAGTATCAAAATAACCGGAATGACCCGATTTTGTACGACCTCATTGATTCTTCCTTCGCTTCAATAATTAGGAAGCAATCAATGTATTTTGTGAATATTTAAAAGTCCATGGGAGTCGATTCAGTGGAATATCAGTTTTTTGGTGATAACTTTTGAACGGTATGAGATATCGAATTTCTAATAAAGAGGAAACATAGATATTTTCAATACCTTCAAAATGGAACAAGTAAAAACTATCCATCTCATATCTCATAATTGCCAAGCGTATACGGGTAAAACATATTTGTTAACATATACAAGTGACAGTTATGCGACATATGAGTATATATTTATGTCTTATAACATGTTGAAGGCATTACAAATAGCTGTATCTCTTCTTCATTATAATTTTGATATCTCATACCGTTCCAAAGTTATCACCAAAAACTGATATTCCGCTAAATCGACTTCCATGGACTCTCAAGTGTATCGCGGTAAGGGTCCCGGACTAATACCATTTTTTAAATGATTTTAATTGCTTTTTCCCACCAGCGGAACGGAACCGGAATAACCGAGACCCACACAATCTTCAACGGAGAAACGTCCATGTCCGACTTCGGTTACCTGAACCGTCTAAACGGTCTGGATCATCTTCCCTACTGGCCAGAAGAACCCTGCAATGCGGTGCGAGCAAGCGAAGGATCCCTATTCCCTGCTCGAGATCGCACTCATGATGACAGGGTAGGCTTTACGTTTCGCAGTTGAAGTTATATATACTCATTTAATAAAACAAAATAAAAAAGTATCGATCAATTAATTATTTTCGTATGTGAACATCGTAACTTGATACAAAATCATTGTTCCCCAATTAAGGCTATGGATGAAATATACGATAATTTGGACGGGGCACCACATGGGCGATCTTATACCACCACAAAAAATTATTAATAATAAGATAACATCTTATGAGATGAACTAATTTCCATGGCAGCAGAGCTATGAAAATTCTCCGTATAAATTGACGTGTTAGATAAAAATAAGATTGAAATTTTAACGTTGAGACGTCTGTAAAATCGATATGAGTTGTCATTCTATGATTATGCACGTCAAAAACGCCGGCGCCATTCGCCGCATGGTTACTCAGCAATTGAGATAACGCCTCAAAGATGTGACAAGTCCAGAAATATACCCCAAGTTACTCTCATCCTCATATAACGTCGCCATATTTTGCAGGTTTACATATACGATAAGGACCTCTGTCGCGTGGTGCCGCTCGACTTCCGCTACATGACGGTGAAGAACGGCGTCAAGGCGGGATTCTACTCGCCACCGGAAGACGTGTTCGACGTACCGGAAGTGAAGGAGAGCAACAAGTGTTACTGTCGGAAGGGGGAAGAGTGTGCACCTAAAGGTCTACAGAACATCAGTCCATGCCAGTATGGTGAGTTGGATTCGGATAAATTAGGAAAAAATAAGTATGCTTTTTAGGATGAGCCAGATATTTATGGATTGTACTCGGAAGTTATGTACAAACATTGAATTTGAAGTTATCAAGCCTCCCTCATTCATTCATTCATACATCATAGCCTGGTAACCTGTAGATTAACATTAAAAAACTTCAATTTCAAGTCATGATTCTGCATTTTAATAATTCATTTTCTTCAAATGTTCAATCAAAATTTCAATAAAATAACTTTCCATTTCTGCTATTTTAATTCATCACCGCTATTTTTTATTCACACGTGTATTATTTACTCTCGTAAAATTAATAGCACTACGTTTTATTTCAAGATTTGATTCGTTTGTTAAATGAGTTATCATATTTTAATTATTCTTCGAGGTGGTTAGATCGCCCTCGTGGTGCCCCGTTCAAACGATCTAATCTTTCATCCATAGCTTCAATTGGGGAACAATGATTTTGTATCAAGTTTCGATGTTATTATTCTAACATTTCCTTCTAACGAGTGTAGCGTGTGTGACGTGTCTTGATTGAAACTCTGTCTCCAGACGCTCCTGTGCTCCTGTCGTTCCCTCACTTCTACATGGCTGACCCCGCCCTGCTGAAAGGGTTCGAGGGACTTCAGCCTGTCAAGGAACTCCACGAGACGTACTTCAAGATTTCACCGGTATGGCAGATGATGACAATTTCTCTCTCTATCTCTCTCTATTCATAGGCCTATATATATATATATATATATATATATATATATATATATATATATATATATATATATATATATATATATATATATATATATATATATATATATATATATATCCATAGTGATTGGTTTTCACATATAACTGTACCCAATTAACTAACAAAAGATTTCATAAGTTACACAATTTTCCATGAAACACTAGATGTACGGATTCTGTGGGTCCCGACCAGTTGGGAAATTTCTAATAAAGTTATTCATCGGGAGTGGTTTTCTCATTTTTCATATGCGTACAATCTAATTACAATATTAACTGTACAATCTACATAAAAGTGCTTAACCTAAGTTGGGCCATCGATTTTTGCAACTTCGGTCGATCGCTGTTCGGCTCTCGCGAGAGAACCTGACATCAGATCCAGACGCAACTGGCACCACGCGTGAAGTCTGTGACCATCTATCCACCACTGCTTACCCAGTGTCGATATGGAATTTTGTTCCCCGACAATCACGATTTGGAGTCCGCTTATGGGGAATACAATGTTGAAACAATGTTGAATCATTGATTCTGCCGCCGTGCAGGAACAGATATCCACAACGAGATGAATGTAACGACGAAATGTTCGTCTCGTCAATACCTATCTGCTGGTACCAATCCGATCTCGATCCGACTCGCCGTTCTCCCGTTATCGCTCTTAACCTAAGTTGGGCCATCGATTTTAGCAACTTCGGTCGATCGCTGTTTGGCTCTCGCGAGAGAACCTGACATCAGATCCAGACGCAACTAGCACCACGCGTGTAGTCTGTGACCATCTATCCACCACTGCTTACCCAGTGTCGATATAGAATTTTGTTCCCCGACAATCACGATTTGGAGTCCGCTTATGGGGAATACAATGTTGAAACAATGATACATTTCAGTTTCTGTCGCCGTGCAGGAACGGAGATCCACAACGAGATGAGTGTAACGACGAAATGTTCGTCTCGTCAATACCTATATGCTGGTACCAATCCGGTCTCGATCCGACTCGCCGTTCTCCCGTTATCGCTCTTAACCTAAGTTGGGCCATCGATTTTAGCAACTTCGGTCGATCGCTGTTCGGCTCTCGCGAGAGAACCTGACATCAGATCCAGACGCAACTGGCACCACGCGTGTAGTCTGTGACCATCTATCCACCACTGCTTACCCAGTGTCGATATAGAATTTTGTTCCCCGACAATCACGATTTGGAGTCCGCTTATGGAGAAAACATTTTCGGAACAATGATACATTTCAGTTTCTGCCGCCGTGCAGGAACGGAGTGTCACAACGAGATGAATGTCACGACGAAATGTTCGCCTCGTCAATACCTATATGCTGGTACCAATCCGGTCTCGATCCGACTCGCCGTTCTCCCGTTATCGCTCTTAACCTAAGTTGGGCCATCGATTTTTGCAACTTCGGTCGATCGCTGTTCGACTCTCGCGAGAGAACCTGACATCAGATCCAGACGCAACTGACACCAAGCGTGAAGTCTGTGACCATCTATCCACCACTGCTCACCCAGTGTCGATATAGAATTTCGTTCCCCGACAATCACGATTTGGAGTCCGCTTATGGGGAAAACAATGTTGAAACAATGATACATTTCAGTTTCTGCCGCCGTGCAGGAACGGAGTGTCACAACGAGATAAATGTCACAACGAAATGTTCGCCTCGTCAATACCTATCTGCTGGTACCAATCCGGTCTCGATCCGACTCGCCGTTCTCCCGTTATCGCTCTTAACCTAAGTTGGGCCATCGATTTTTGCAACTTCGGTCGATCGCTGTTCGGCTCTCGCGAGAGAACCTGACATCAGATCCAGACGCAACTGACACCACGCGTGAAGTCTGTGACCATCTATCCACCACTGCTCACCCAGTGTCGATATAGAATTTTGTTCCCCGACAATCACGATTTGGAGTCCGCTCATGGGGGATACAATGTTGAAACAATGTTGAATCATTGTTTCTGCCGCCGTGCAGGAACGGAGATCCACAACGAGATGAGTGTAACGACGAAATGTTCGTCTCGTCAATACCTATCTGCTGGTACCAGTCCGGTATCGATCCGACTCGCCGTTCTCCCGTTATCGCTCTTAACCTAAGTTGGGCCATCGATTTTGCAACTTCGGTCGATCTATGTCTGGCTCTCGCGAGCGAACCCGACATCAGATCCAGACGCAACTGGCACCACGCGTGTAGTCTGTGACCATCTATCCACCACTGCTTACCCAGTGTCGATATAGAATTTTGTTCCCCGACAATCACGATTTGGAGTCCGCTTATGGGGATACAATGTTGAAACAATGTTACTTTTGTTTCTGCCGCCGTGCAGGAACGGAGATCCACAACGAGATAATGTAACGACGAAATGTTCGTCTCGTCAATACCTATCTGCTGGTACCAATCCGGTCTCGATCCGACTCGCCGTTCTCCCGTTATCGCTCTTAACCTAAGTTGAGCCATCGATTTTAGCAACTTCGGTCGATCGCTGTTCGGTTCTCGCGAGAGAACCTGACATCAGATCCAGACGCAACTGGCACCACGCGTGTAGTCTGTGACCATCTATCCACCACTGCTTACCCAGTGTCGATATAGAATTTTGTTCCCCGACAATCACGATTTGGAGTCCGCTTATGGGGAAAACAATGTTGAAACAATGATACATTTCAGTTTTTGCCGCCGTGCAGGAACGGAGTGTCACAACGAGATGAGTGTCACGAAGAAATGTTCGCCTCGTCAATACCTATATGCTGGTACCAATCCGATCCCGATCCGACTCGCCGTTCTCTCGTTATCACTCTTAACCTAAGTTGGGCCATCGATTTTTGCAACTTCGGTCGATCGCTGTTCGACTCTCGCGAGAGAACCTGACATCAGATCCAGACGCAACTGGCACCACGCGTGTAGTCTGTGACCATCTATTCACCACTGCTTACCCAGTGTCGATATAGAATTTTGTTCCCCGACAATCACGATTTGGAGTCCGCTTATGGGGAAAACAATGTTGAAACAATGATACATTTCAGTTTCTGCCGCCGTGCAGGAACGGAGTTTCATAACGAGATAAGTGTCACGACGAAATGTTCGCCTCGTCAATACCTATATGCTGGTACCAATCCGGTCCCGATCCGACTCGCCGTTCTCTCGTTATCGCTCTTAACCTAAGTTGGGCCATCGATTTTTGCAACTTCGGTCGATCGCTGTTCGGCTCTCGCGAGAGAACCTGACATCAGATCCAGACGCAACTGACACCAAGCGTGTAGTCTGTGACCATCTATCCACCACTGCTCACCCAGTGTCGATACAGAATTTCGTTCCCCGACAATCACGATTTGGAGTCCGCTTATTGGGAATACGATGTTAAATCAATTATTCACATTCTTTCTGTCGCCGTGCAGGAACGGAGTTCCACAACGAGATGTGTGTAACGACGGAATGTTCGTCTCGTCAATACCTATCTGCTGGTACCAATCCCGTCTCGATCCGACTCGCCGTTCTCCCGTTATCGCTCTTAACCTAAGTGCGGTCATTGATTTTAGCAACTTCGGTCGTTCGCTGTTTGGCTCTCGCGAGAGAACCCGACATCAGATCCAGACGCAACTGGCACCACGCGTGAAGTCTGTGACCATCTATTCACCACTGCTCACGCAGTGTCGATATAGAATTTTGTTCCCCGACAATCACGATTTGGAGTCCGCTTATGGGGAATACAATGTTGAAACAATGATACATTTCAGTTTCTGCCGCCGTGCAGGAACGGAGTGTCACAACGAGATAAGTGTAACGACGAAATGTTCGTCTCGTCAATACCTATATGCTGGTACCAATCCGGTCTCGATCCGACTCGCCGTTCTCCCGTTATCGCTCTTAACCTAAGTTGGGCCATCGATTTTAGCAACTTCGGTCGATCGCTGTTTGGCTCTCGCGAGAGAACCTGACATCAGATCCAGACGCAACTGGCACCACGCGTGAAGTCTGTGACCATCTATCCACCACTGCTTACCCAGTGTCGATATAGAATTTTGTTCCCCGACAATCACGATTTGGAGTCCGCTTATGGGGAATACAATGTTGAAACAATGATACATTCAGTTTCTGTCGCCGTGCAGGAACGAGATCCACAACGAGATGAATGTAACGACGAAATGTTCGTCTCGGCAATACCTATATGCTGGTACCAATCCGGTATCGATCCGACTCGCCGTTCTCCCGTTATCGCTCTCAACCTAAGTTGGGCCATCGATTTTTGCAACTTCGGTCGATCGCTGTTCGGCTCTCGCGAGAGAACCTGACATCAGATCCAGACGCAACTGGCACCACGCGTGTAGTCTGTGACCATCTATCCACCACTGCTTACCCAGTGTCGATATAGAATTTTGTTCCCCGACAATCACGATTTGGAGTCCGCTTATGGGAAAAACAATGTTGAAACAATGATACATTTCAGTTTCTGCCGCCGTGCAGGAACGGAGTTTCATAACGAGATGGGTGTAACGACGAAATGTTCGTCCTCGTCAATACCTATATGCTGGTACCAATTCGGTCCCGATCCGACTCGCCGTTCTCTCGGAATCGCTCTTAACCTAAGTTGGGCCATCGATTTTCGCAACTTCGGTCGATCGCTGTTTGGCTCTCGCGAGAGAACCTGACATCAGATCCAGACGCAACTGACACCACGCGTGTAGTCTGTGACCATCTATACACCACTGCCCACCCAGTGTCGATACAGAATTTCGTTCCCCGACAATCACGATTTGGAGTCCGCTTATGGGGAATACAATGTTAAATCAATTAATCTTATTGTTTCTGTCGCCGTGCAGGAACGGAGTTTCACAACGAGATGTGTGTAACGACGGAATGTTCGTCTCGTCAATACCTATCTGCTGGTACCAATCCGGTCTCGATCCGACTCGCCGTTCTCCCGTTATCGCTCTTAACCTAAGTTCAGCCATCGATTTTAGCAACTTCGGTCGATCGCTGTTTGGCTCTCGCGAGAGAATCCGACATCAGATCCAGACGCAACTGGCACCACGCGTGTAGTCTGTGACCATCTATCCACCACTGCCTACGCAGTGTCGATATAGAATTTTGTTCCCCGACAATCACGATTTGGAGTCCGCTTATGGGGAATACAATGTTGAAACAATGATACATTTCCGTTTCTGTCGCCGTGCAGGAACGGAGATCCACAACGAGATGAATGTAACGACGAAATGTTTGTCACGGCAATACCTATATGCTGGTACCAATCCGGTATCGATCCGACTCGCCGTTCTCCCGTTATCGCTCTCAACCTAAGTTGGGCCATCGATTTTTGCAACTCCGGTCGATCGCTGTTCGGCTCTCGCGAGAGAACCTGACATCAGATCCAGACGCAACTGGCACCACGCGTGTAGTCTGTGACCATCTATCCACCACTGCTCACCCAGTGTCGATATAGAATTTTGTTCCCCGACAATCACGATTTGGAGTCCGCTTATGGGGAAAACAATGTTGAAACAATGATACATTTCAGTTTCTGTCGCCGTGCAGGAACGGAGATCCACAACGAGATGAATGTAACGACGAAATGTTCGTCCCGTCAATACCTATATGCTGGTACCAATCCGGTCTCGATCCGACTCGCCGTTCTCCCGTTATCGCTCTTAACCTAAGTTGGGCCATCGATTTTGCAACTTCGGTCGATCGCTGTTCGGCTCTCGCGAGAGAACCTGACATCAGATCCAGACGCAACTGGCACCACGCGTGTAGTCTGTGACCATCTATCCACCACTGCTTACTCAGTGTCGATATAGAATTTTGTTCCCCGACAATCACGATTTGGAGTCCGCTTATGGGGAATACAATGTTGAAACAATGATATATTTTTGTTTCTGTCGCCGTGCAGGAACGGAGATCCACAACGAGATGTGTGTAACGACGAAATGTTCGTCTCGTCAATACCTATCTGCTGGTACCAATCCGGTCTCGATCCGACTCGCCGTTCTCCCGTTATCGCTCTTAACCTAAGTTGGGCCATCGATTTTAGCAACTTCGGTCGATCGCTGTTTGGCTCTCGCGAGAGAACCTGACATCAGATCCAGACGCAACTGGCACCACGCGTGTAGTCTGTGACCATCTATCCACCACTGCTACCCAGTGTCGATATAGAATTTTGTTCCCCGACAATCACGATTTGGAGTCCGCTTATGGGGAATACAATGTTGAAACAATGTGAATCATTGTTTCTGCCGCCGTGCAGGAACGGAGATCCACAACGAGATGAATGTAACGACGAAATGTTTGTCTCGTCAATACCTATCTGCTGGTACCAATCCGGTCTCGATCCGACTCGCCGTTCTCCCGTTATCGCTCTTAACCTAAGTTGGGCCATCGATTTTAGCAACTTCGGTCGATCGCTGTTTGGCTCTCGCGAGAGAACCCGACATCAGATCCAGACGCAACTGGCACCACGCGTGTAGTCTGTGACCATCTATCCACCACTGCTTACCCAGTGTCGATATAGAATTTTGTTCCCCGACAATCACGATTTGGAGTCCGCTTATGGGGAATACAATGTTGAAACAATTAAACTTTTCAGCTTCTGCCGCCGTGCAGGAACGGAGATTCACAACGAGATAGGTGTAACGACGAAATGTTCGTCTCGTCAATACCTATATGCTGGTACCAATCCGGTATCGATCCGACTCGCCGTTCTCCCGTTATCGCTCTTAACCTAAGTTGGGCCATCGATTTTAGCAACTTCGGTCGATCGCTGTTCGGCTCTCGCGAGAGAACCCGACATCAGATCCAGACGCAACTGGCACCAAGCGTGTAGTCTGTGACCATCTATCCACCACTGCTCACGCAGTGTCGATATAGAATTTTGCTCCCCGACAATCACGATTTGGAGTCCGCTTATGGGGAACACAATGTTGAAACAATGATACATTTCAGTTTCTGTCGCCGTGCAGGAACGGAGATCCACAACGAGATGAATGTAACGACGAAATGTTTGTCACGGCAATACCTATATGCTGGTACCAATCCGGTCTCGATCCGACTCGCCGTTCTCCCGTTATCGCTCTTAACCTAAGTTGGGCCATCGATTTTAGCAACTTCGGTCGATCGCTGTTCGGCTCTCGCGAGAGAACCTGACATCAGATCCAGACGCAACTGGCACCACGCGTGTAGTCTGTGACCATCTATCCACCACTGCTTACCCAGTGTCGATATAGAATTTTGTTCCCCGACAATCACGATTTGGAGTCCGCTTATGGGAAAAACGATGTTGAAACAATGATACATTTCAGTTTCTGTCGCCGTGCAGGGAAGGAGATCCACAAAGATATAAATGTAACGACGAAATGTTCGTCCCGGGAATACCTATATGCTGGTACCAATCCGGTATCGATCCGACTCGCCGTTCTCCCGTTATCGCTCTTAACCTAAGTCGGGCCATCGATTTTTGCAACTTCGGTCGATCGCTGTTCGGCTCTCGCGAGAGAACCTGACATCAGATCCAGACGCAACTGACATCAAGCGTGTAGTCTGTGACCATCTATCCACCACTGCTTACTCAGTGTCGATATAGAATTTTGTTCCCCGACAATCACGATTTGGAGTCCGCTTATAGGGAATACAATGTTTAAATAATGTTGAATCATTGATTCTGCCGCCGTGCGGGAACGGAGATCAACAACGAGATTTGTGTAACGACGAAATGTTTGTCTCGTCAATACCTATCTGCTGGTACCAATCCGGTCTCGATCCGACTCGCCGTTCTCCCGTTATCGCTCTTAACCTAAGTTGGGCCATCGATTTTAGCAACTTCGGTCGATCGCTGTTTGGCTCTCGCGAGAGAACCTGACATCAGATCCAGACGCAACTGGCACCACGCGTGTAGTCTGTGACCATCTATCCACCACTGCTTACCCAGTGTCGATATAGAATTTTGTTCCCCGACAATCACGATTTGGAGTCCGCTTATGGGGAATACAATGTTGAAACAATGATATAGTTTAGTTTCTGTCGCCGTGCAGGAACGGAGATCCACAACGAGATGAGTGTAACGACGAAATGTTCGTCTCGTCAATACCTATCTGCTGGTACCAATCCGGTCTCGATCCGACTCGCCGTTCTCCCGTTATCGCTCTTAACCTAAGTTGGGCCATCGATTTTAGCAACTTCGGTCGATCGCTGTTTGGCTCTCGCGAGAGAACCGACATCAGATCCAGACGCAACTGGCACCACGCGTGTAGTCTGTGACCATCTATCCACCACTGCTTACCCAGTGTCGATATAGAATTTTGTTCCCCGACAATCACGATTTGGAGTCCGCTTATGGGGAATACAATGTTGAAACAATGATACATTTCAGTTTCTGTCGCCGTGCAGGAACGGAGATTCACAACGAGATGAATGTAACGACGACATGTTTGTCACGGCAATACCTATATGCTGGTACCAATCCGGTCTCGATCCGACTCGCCGTTCTCCCGTTATCGCTCTCAACCTAAGTTGGGCCATCGATTTTTGCAACTTCGGTCGATCGCTGTTCGGCTCTCGCGAGAGAACCTGACATCAGATCCAGACGCAACTGGCACCACGCGTGTAGTCTGTGACCATCTATCCACCACTGCTTACCCAGTGTCGATATAGAATTTCGTTCCCCGACAATCACGATTTGGAGTCCGCTTATGGGGAAAACAATGTTGAAACAATGATACATTTCAGTTTCTGTCGCCGTGCAGGAACGGAGATCCACAACGAGATGAGTGTAACAACGAAATGTTCGTCTCGTCAATACCCATCTGCTGGTACCAATCCGGTCTCGATCCGACTCGCCGTTCTTCCGTTATCGCTCTTAACCTAAGTCGGGCCATCGATTTTTGCAACTTCGGTCGATCGCTGTTCGGCTCTCGCGAGAGAACCTGACATCAGATCCAGACGCAACTGACACCAAGCGTGTAGTCTGTGACCATCTATCCACCACTGCTCACCCAGTGTCGATATAGAATTTCGTTCCCCGACAATCACGATTTGGAGTCCGCTTATGGGGAATACAATGTTGAAACAATGTTGAATCATTGATTCTGCCGCCGTGCAGGAACGGAGATCCACAACGAGATGTATGTAACGACGAAATGTTCGTCTCGTCAATACCTATCTGCTGGTACCAATCCGGTCTCGATCCGACTCGCCGTTCTCCCGTTATCGCTCTTAACCTAAGTTGGGCCATCGATTTTAGCAACTTCGGTCGATCGCTGTTTGGCTCTCGCGAGAGAACCCGACATCAGATCCAGACGCAACTGGCACCACGCGTGTAGTCTGTGACCATCTATCCACCACTGCTTACCCAGTGTCGATATAGAATTTTGTTCCCCGACAATCACGATTTGGAGTCCGCTTATGGGGAATACAATGTTGAAACAATGATACATTTTGTTTCTGTCGCCGTGCAGGAACGGAGATCCACAACGAGATGAGTGTAACGACGAAATGTTCGTCTCGTCAATACCTATATGCTGGTACCAATCCGGTCTCGATCCGACTCGCCGTTCTCCCGTTATCGCTCTTAACCTAAGTTGGGCCATCGATTTTGCAACTTCGGTCGATCGCTGTTTCGGCTCTCGCGAGAGAACCTGACATCAGATCCAGACGCAACTGGCACCACGCGTGTAGTCTGTGACCATCTATCCACCACTGCTTACCCAGTGTCGATATAGAATTTTGTTCCCCGACAATCACGATTTGGAGTCCGCTTATGGGAATACATGTTGAAACAATGATACATTTCAGTTCTGTCGCCGTGCAGGAACGGAGATCAACAACGAGATGTATGTAACGACGAAATGTTCGTCTCGTCAATACCTATATGCTGGTACCAATCCGGTCTCGATCCGACTCGCCGTTCTCCCGTTATCGCTCTAACCTAAGTTGGGCCATCGATTTTAGCAACTTCGGTCGATCGCTGTTCGGCTCTCGCGAGAGAACCTGACATCAGATCCAGACGCAACTGGCACCACGCGTGTAGTCTGTGACCATCTATCCACCACTGCTTACGCAGTGTCGATATAGAATTTTGTTCCCCGACAATCACGATTTGGAGTCCGCTTATGAGGGGAAAACAATGTTGAAACAATGATACATTTCAGTTTCTGTCGCCGTGCAGGAACGGAGATCCACAACGAGATGAATGTAACGACGAAATGTTCGTCTCGTCAATACCTATCTGCTGGTACCAATCCGGTCTCGATCCGACTCGCCGTTCTCCCGTTATCGCTCTCAACCTAAGTTGGGCCATCGATTTTTGCAACTCCGGTCGATCGCTGTTCGGCTCTCGCGAGAGAACCTGACATCGGATCCAGACGCAACTGGCACCACGCGTGTAGTCTGTGACCATCTATCCACCACTGCTTACCCAGTGTCGATATAGAATTTCGTTCCCCGACAATCACGATTTGGAGTCCGCTTATGAGGAAAACAATGTTGAAACAATGATACATTTCAGTTTCTGTCGCCGTGCAGGAACGGAGATCCACAACGAGATGGTGTAACAACGGAATGTTCGTCTCGTCAATACCCATCTGCTGGTACCAATCCCGTCTCGATCCGACTCGCCGTTCTTCCGTTATCGCTCTTAACCTAAGTTGGGCCATCGATTTTCGCAACTTCGGTCGACCGCTGTTTGGCTCTCGCGAGAGAACCTAACATCAGATCAAGACGCAACTGGCAGCACGCGTGTAGTCTGTGACCATCTATCCACCACTGCTCACGCAGTGTCGATACAGAATTTCGTTCCCCGACAATCACGATTTGGAGTCCGCTTATGGGGAATACAATGTTGAAACCATGATACATTTTTGTTTCTGTCGCCGTGCAGGAACGGAGATCCACAACGAGATGAATGTAACGACGAAATGTTTGTCTCGTCAATACCTATCTGCTGGTACCAATCCGGTCTCGATCCGACCTGCCGTCATCCCGTTATCGCTCTTAACCTAAGTCGGGCCATCGATTTTTGCAACTTCGGTCGATCGCTGTTTGGCTCTCGCGAGAGAACCTGACATCAGATCCAGACGCAACTGACACCAAGCGTGTAGTATGTGACCATCCATACACCACCGCTCACCCAGTGTCGATAGAGTATTTCGTTCCCCGACAATCATGATTTGGAGTTTGCTTATGGGGAATACAATGTTGAAACAATGTTGAATCATTGATTCTGCCGCCGTGCAGGGACGGAGTTTCACAACGAGATGTATGTAACGACTAAATGTTCGTCTCGTCAATATCTATCTGCTGGTACCAATCCGGTCCCGATCCGACTCGCCGTTCTCCCGTTATCGCTCTTAACCTAAGTTGGGCCCTCGATTTTAGCAACTTCGGTCGATCGCTGTTTGGCTCTCGCGAGCGAACCCGACATCAGATCCAGACGCAACTGGCACCACGCGTGGAGTCTGTGACCATCTATCCACCATTGCTTACCCAGTGTCGATATAGAATTTTGTTCCCCGACAATCACGATTTGGAGTCCGCTTATGGGGAAAACAATGTTGAAACAATGATACATTTTAGTTTCTGTCGCCGTGCAGGAACGGAGTGTCACAACGAGATGAGTGTCACGACGAAATGTTCGCCTCGTCAATACCTATATGCTGGTACCAATCCGGTCCCGATCCGACTTGCCGTCCTCTCGTTATCGCTCTTAACCTAAGTTGGGCCATCGATTTTTGCAACTTCGGTCGATCGCTGTTCGGCTCTCGCGAGAGAACCTGACATCGGATCCAGACGCAACTGACACCAAGCGTGTAGTCTGTGACCATCTATCCATTACTGCTCACCCAGTGTCGATACAGAATTTCTTTCCCCGACAATCACGATTTGGAGTCCGCTTATGGGGAATCCAATGTTGAATCAATTATTCACATTGTTTCTGTCGTTGTGCAGGAACGGAGTTTCACAACGGGATGAGAGTAACAATGAAATGTTCGTCTCGTCAATACCTATCTGTTAGTACCAATCCGGTCTCGATCCGACTCGCCGTTATCCCGTTATCGCTCTTAACCTAAGTTGGGCCATCGATTTTAGCAACTCCGGTCGATCGCTGTTTGGCTCTCGCGAGAGAACCTGACATCAGATACAGACGCAACAGGCATCACGCGTGAAGTCTGTGACCATCTATCCACCACTGCTCACTCAGTTTCGATATAGAATTTTGTTCCCCGACAATCACGATTTGGAGTCCGCTTATGGGGAATACAATGTTAATCAATTATTCATATTGTTTCTGTCGCCGTGCAGGAACGGAGTTTCACAACGAGATGTGTGTAACGACGGAATGTTCGTCTCGTCAATACCTATCTGTTGGTACCAATCTTGTCTCGATTCGACTTGCCGTTCTCCCGTTATCGCTCTTAACCTAAGTTCGGCCATCGATTTTAGCAACTTCGGTCGATCGCTGTTTGGCTCTCGCGAGAGAACCCGACATCAGATCCAGACGCAACTGGCACCACGCGTGTAGTCTGTGACCATCTATCCACCACTGCTCACGCAGTGTCGATATAGAATTTTGTTCCCCGACAATCACGATTTGGAGTCCGCTTATGGGGAATACAATGTTGAAACAATGATACATTTCAGTTTCTGTCGCCGTGCAGGAACGGAGATCCACAACGAGATGAATGTAACGACGAAATGTTTGTCACGGCAATACCTATATGCTGGTACCAATCCGGTATCGATCCGACTCGCCGTTCTCCCGTTATCGCTCTCAACCTAAGTTGGGCCATCGATTTTTGCAACTCCGGTCGATCGCTGTTCGGCTCTCGCGAGAGAACCTGACATCAGATACAGACGCAACTGACATCACGCGTGTAGTCTGTGACCATCTATCCACCACTGCTTACCCAGTGTCGATATAGAATTTTGTTCCCCGACAATCACGATTTGGAGTCCGCTTATGGGGATACAATGTTGAAACAATGTTGAATCATTGATTCTGCCGCCGTGCAGGAACGGAGATCCACAACGAGATAAATGTAACGACGAAATGTTCGTCTCGTCAATACCTATCTGCTAGTACCAATCCGATCTCGATCCGACTCGCCGTTCTCCCGTTATCGCTCTTAACCTAAGTTGGGTCATCGATTTTAGCAACTTCGGTCAATCGCTGTTTGGCTCTCGCGAGAGAACCTGACATCAGATCCAGACGCAACTGGCACCACGCGTGAAGTCTGTGACATCTATTATTATTATGATTATTTATTATTCATTAACAACAGAATACATGTATCCCACAAGTGCAATATGATATATAAAATAATATAAAATTAAATTCGACACAAGATATCACAGGAAAAAAAAAAAAAAAAAAAAAAATACAAAACCACTATCAATACTAAATAAGAAAAACAATAAAGGATAGATTAACGTAGGGTAACAATACAAAATGAAAACAGAAAGAAGAAGACAAAGGAAGAAAGGCAAAGGAAGAATGAAGACTACAAGTTAGGCTAAGCATTTGGAGATGAATTACTATGAAAAATACGTTTTAGTTTTGTCAGTGAATCTGAGTAGGGGTCATAATTTGGAAAAGTTACAGCGAAGCGGTTAAATGTATGCATGACTCGGTTCATGATTGCATGTGTGAACAGGTTAATCCGACTTTTGAGTGTTTGAAACAGTTGTTGTTGACGTGTAACGCGCGGGGGAACAAAAAAGTTGATTTTGTTGATAAGTTGGGGACAATCAATTACATTGTTGAGAAGTTTGTGGAGAAAACACAGGTCAGACAGCTCCCTGCGTCTTGTGAGTAAAGGCACTTTCAGTTCTGCGCACGTAATGCTATAGTTCGCCGAACGGTATTCTTTATCTGTCTTGAGGCACATCCACTTGACGAATCTCTGCTGAATCCTCTCAGTAGCAGCACTAAGTGTTTTGTGGTGGGGATTCCAGATGACCGAAGCGTATTCAATAAAGGGACGAATTGTAGAAAGGTAGAGAAGTTTATTAGTGCGAGCAGAGAAATACTTCAGGCAATTTCGCTTTAGGAAACCCAACATTTTGAACGCTTTTGCATTTGACGAGTTGATATGCTGTTTGAATGAGAGCTCACTGTTGAATATGACTCCAAGGTCCCGAATCGACTTGACGCTTTCGAGAGGCTCGCTATTGGAAGAGTAGGTGAAAGACACGTTTGACTTCTTCAGTGAAAACGATATACTTTTGCACTTGGTTGAATTTAACTTCAGCTGCCATGTATCACACCAGACGTTGAGCGCAACAACATCTTCTTGAAGCCGCTCACAATCACTCAATGACTTGATTGGCATATACAATTTGAGGTCGTCGGCATATAATAAACACTGCGAGTTGGTGATACTATGTGTAATGCTATTGACGTACAGTACAAACATGAGAGGACCAAGAACTGACCCCTGCGGAACTCCGGATGTGACCTCGACCGGTTTGGAAAGATGACCACAGAGTGCGATACGCTGACTACGGCCGGACAGGTAGCTATGCAGTAGGTCGTGAAGGGGGCCAACTATACCGAACGATTTTATTGAGTGGAGAAGTAAATGATGATTAACGCTGTCGAACGCTTTCGAGAAGTCTGTGTAGATTGCGTCGATCTGTGTTGAGTTGTTAAGATGACTGGCCAGATCATCGGAGTATACAGCAAGGTTGGTCACAGTGGATCTCCCAGGGAGAAATCCGTGCTGATCACGAGATATCAAGTTTTTACACTGGCTATAGATGTGACGGTGAACGAAGCCCTCAAACACTTTCGAAAATATTGGTAAAAGCGATATGGGGCGGTAGTTAGTGACATCACTTCTATTTCCACTCTTCAGAACTGGGGTGACATATGCGAGCTTCCACCTGTCAGGGAATGAGCCGTCAGACAGGAAACGGTTGAATATAATAGAGAGTGGTTTGGCGAGAGGTCTGGCACAGCGTTTGATGAAAGTGACAGGTATACAGTCCGGGCCGGGAGACTTACTATTGGTTAGTGCAAGAAGCCTGGAGTAGACATCCGTCTCGGAGATCACTAACGGTGATATGGCGTTTGTGCAAAGTGAGGGTAATTCAGGTAATTTGCTTGGGACTGGAGACTTCGTGAACACTGACTCGAAGAATGTTGAGAACATGTCACACGCTGATGTAGTGCTATCAGATGTGACGTCATTCAAACGCACTTCTGTGGGAATCCTAGAGCGTTTCGTTTTGTCGCTGATGAAGCGCCACAATAGCTTCGGGTCCTCGCTAACTTCTGTTTCAATTTTCCTCAAATGATTTTGCCATTTTTTTCTTTGCATTTTTTTGAAGGCTGATCTTTTAACTTGGAATTCAACGAGGTTACAGCCTAGGGAGTTTCGCTTCCATCGGCGATGGGCTCGGTTCTTCTCATTCAGCAAACTTATCAATTCATCGTCGTACCACAGAGGGTATTTTAATGGATTAACTGAAATTTTCGGTACGTGATCTTCAATTATTTGAGACGTCAATTCATAAAATTTGTCACACGCTTCATTTGATGTGGATGACTCCGATAACGTTTGCGAAGGAGCTGCCGTTATTGCTTGTACAATTAACTTGATGTCAGCTTTCTTCCAGTTTAAAAGCTGACGTTTTGGGGGCTTCAAATAAGGCATTGGGTCAGGCAAATGGATGTTGCAAGACAAAGCAACGTGATCTGACTCAACAGCAGGCGAGTCCACTGTGTTTGTATGAATGTGTATGTCTGGGCTATTAGCGAAAACCAGATCAAGCGTGTGATTGTTACACGTTGCGAATGAGTTGAATTGGTGGAGTGAGAACTCGTCAATTGTTTGAAGGAAAGATGTCACTGTTTCCGAGTTAGAGCCGCTGTGTATGCGTGGCTCAAGTGCTTCAAAAGATGTGTTAGATTTAGGCCAGCTGATTTGGGGTAAATTAAAATCCCCACATAAGACAATGTGATCGGAAATGTTGGCAACCTGTTGAACCAGTGCAAGCGAGCAGTGGAGAGCATCAATATCGGCACATGTCACGGGCGCAGGTGGCAGATAGGCACAACCAAGAAAAAGTGACGGACTGTTGGCAGTCTGTTTCGCCGTCGAGCCTTCAATTTGGCACCATACTATTTCACACGGCGGAGTTTCAAAGTCCATTCGGCGAGTGGAATTAGGTTTATTCGATACAGCAATTAAAACGCCCCCACCACGTTTGAAGTTCTATTCACCACTGCTTACCCAGTGTCGATATAGAATTTCGTTCCCCGACAATCACGATTTGGAGTCCGCTTATGGGGAATACAATGTTGAAACAATGATACATTTCAGTTTCTGCCGCCGTGCAGGAACGAAGTGTCACAATGAGATGAGTGTCACGACGAAATGTTCGCCTCGTCAATACCTATATGCTGGTACCAATCCGGTCCCGATCCGACTCGCCGTTCTCTCGTTATCGCTCTTAACCTAAGTCGAGCCATCGATTTTTGCAACTTCGGTCGATCGCTGTTCGGCTCTCGCGAGAGAACCTGACATCAGATCCAGACGCAACTGACATCAAGCGTGTAGTCTGTGACCATCTATACACCACTGCTCACCCAGTGTCGATAGAGAATTTCGTTCCCCGACAATCACGATTTGGAGTCCGCTTATAGGGAATACAATGTTGAAACCATGATACATTTTTGTTTCTGTCGCCGTGCAGGGACGGAGTTTCACAACGAGATGGTGTAACAACAGAATGTTCGTCTCGTCAATATCCATCTGCTGGTACCAATCCCGTCTCGATCCGACTCGCCGTTCTCCCGTTATCGCTCTTAACCTAAGTTGGGCCATCGATTTTAGCAACTTCGGTCGACCGCTGTTTGGCTCTCGCGAGAGAACCTAACATCGGATCCAGACGCAACTGGCAGCACGCGTGTAGTCTGTGATCATCTATCCACCACTGCTCACCCAGTGTCGATACAGAATTTCGTTCCCCGACAATCACGATTTGGAGTCCGCTTATGGGGAATACAATGTTGAAACCATGATACATTTTTGTTTCTGTCGCCGTGCAGGAACGGAGTTTCACAACGAGATGTGTGTAACGACGAAATGTTCGTCTCGTCAATACCTATCTGCTGGTACCAATCCGGTCTCGATCCGACCTGCCGTTATCCCGTTATCGCTCTTAACCTAAGTCGGGCCATCGATTTTTGCAACTTCGGTCGATCGCTGTTCGGCTCTCGCGAGAGAACCTGACATCAGATCCAGACGCAACAGGACACCAAGCGTGTAGTATGTGACCATCTATACACCACCGCTCACCCAGTGTCGATAGAGAATTTCGTTCCCCGACAATCACGATTTGGAGTCCGCTTATGGGGAATACAATGTTGAATCAATGTTGAATCATATGATTTCTGCCGCCGTGCAGGAACGGAGATCCACAACGAGATGTATGTAACGACGAAATGTTCGTCTCGTCAATATCTATCTGCTGGTACCAATCCGGTCCCGATCCGACTCGCCGTTCTCCCGTTATCGCTCTTAACCTAAGTTGGGCCATCGATTTTTGCAACTTCGGTCGATCGCTGTTCGGTTCTCGAGAGAGAACCTGACATCGGATCCAGACGCAACTGACACCAAGCGTGTAGTCTGTGACCATCTATCCACCACTGATCACCCAGTGTCGATACAGAATTTCGTTCCCCGACAATCACGATTTGGAGTCCGCTTATGGGGAATCCAATGTTGAATCAATTATTCACATTGTTTCTGTCGCCGTGCAGGAACGGAGTTTCACAACGGGATGAGAGTAACAATGAAATGTTCGTCTCGTCAATACCTATCTGTGAGTACCAATCCGGTCTCGATCCGACTCGCCGTTATCCCGTTATCGCTCTTAACCTAAGTTGGGCCATCGATTTCAGCAACTTCGGTCGATCGCTGTTTGGCTCTCGCGAGAGAACCCGATATCAGATCCAGACGCAACTGGCACCACGCGTGTAGTCTGTGACCATCTATCCATCACTGCTTACCCAGTGTCGATATAGAATTTTGTTCCCCGACAATCACGATTTGGAGTCCGCTTATGGTGAATACAATGTTGAAAAAATGATTCATTTTTGTTTCTGTCGCCGTGCAGGAACGGAGTTTCATAACGAGATGGGTGTAACAACGAAATGTCCGTCTCATCAATACCTATCTGCTGGTACCAATCCGGTCTCGATCCGACTCGTCGTTCTCCCGTTATCGCTCTTAACCTAAGTTGGGCCATCGATTTTAGCAATTTCGGTCGATCGCTGTTTGGCTCTCGCGAGAGAACCTGACATCAGATCCAGACGCAACTGGCACCACGCGTGAAGTCTGTGACCATATATCCACCACTGCTCACCCAGTGTCGATATAGAATTTTGTTCCCCGACAATCACGATTTGGAGTCCGCTTATGGTGAATACAATGTTAAAACAATGTTGAATCTTTGTTTCTGCCGCCGTGCAGGAACGGAGATCCACAACGAGATGAGTGTAACGACGAAATGTTTGTCTCGTCAATACCTATATGCTGATACCAATCCGGTCCAGATCCGACTCGCTGTTCTCCCGTTATCGCTCTTAATCTTGAATTTGATGATTTCTTTTGAATCTTCCAATTCGTTCCATATAAAAGTAAAGACAGAGCTAAGATATAAACACTGTTGATGTACACCACCCTACTCCTCCAAAAAAATGAAAACTCGGAAAATATTCATTTCAAAATGATTTAATGATGTTATTCACTTTTCAAATACCATTTCAAACTGCAGATTCAAGAATATAATTCTTGTATTTTATATCTAGCTTGATAGTCATATGTTTTGTTTCAGAAACTTGGTGTCCCTGTGGAAGCTAAAATCAGGATACAACTGAACTTGAGGGTGGAAAAATCGAGCCATATCAACGCTGTTGCCAACTTCCCAAACATTATATTCCCCATCGTCTGGTTAGAAGAGGTACTATCCCTTCTTACACTCTTATCTGCTTTGATTGTCAATAGCAATCTACTCCAAATCTCGACGAGATTGTCTCATCAATGAGGTCTTCCAATGAGGTTTACATCCGACTAGAATGGTTGGATGTGAATACAAAATGAAGGATTTGGTTCCGTTGGTTTTCTTTGATACTTTGGTTTTTGTTTGTTATTATTAATTGTATTCAGTGGATTACAACCGAAAAAATAAAACATAGGCTTCTCTGTATTTTTAGCAGTCTCAAGTGTAAGACAGAATCTTCATTAAGAGATATGTTATGTCGAATGTTCTCGTGGATTGAATGACATGTTGTATTATGTTCTCGGGTAGACCGCGTTTGCTCTTTCGGGATAGAATTGCAGTCCCATTCGGGACCTTGTCTTGTCTTCCTCCTCCAACGTTTTGGCAGGAATATGTATGACCTGCCATCAGGGATTCTTCTTTGCAGCTCTGTGAAGCAGCTCTGTTTCGATCGAAGCCGAGCAGCAAAGAAGAATCACTGAAGATGGCACGTCATATCCTGTCGAAACGTTGGAGAAGGAGACAAGGTCCCGAATGAGACCGCAATTCTATCCAGAAAGAGAAAACGCGGTCTACCTATATATATATATATATATATATATATATATATATATATATATATATATATAGGATGTTATAGGCACGTCATAAAAGATGAAGTCCCGGTTGAGGTATATATTTCATGACATAAATATAGCATCCTAAATATCTCGATATTGGATCTTATCCATAAAGTTTAATTATAAAGATCAATGTTTATACATACATACATGTGAAGATTGTAAAACCTTGTATTTGTCCAGGGGGTGGAAGAACTGCCGCCCCCCATCCAGTGGTGGGTGTACATGGCGACGACTGTGATGGACATCGTCGAGCCCCTCATCTCCTACGGCTTGATCGTCAGTGGCGGCGTGACCTTGATATTCGCCTTCGTGCGTGCGCGCAACAACGTCGCGTTCACCAAGGAGATCGTGGAGAGGGGGAGAGAGACGATAAGGAGGGGAAGCGAGTCTATAAGGAGGGGAAGCGAGTCGATTAGGAGGGGGAGCAGTTTTCTTATCAATGGTCAGCATAGGTTGCTGATTGTGAGGGATAGTTACACGTTGCTGGAGAATATGAGTGGAGATCCGGACCCTGACTGTGAGGTGAGATAATATAGTATAAAAGCCGGTTTTAAGAATATGAGATCCGATTGTACTAACTGATAATTAAATACGAATGAGTTGATCCGTAGACCAAGGTAAAAAATAGCATAGGTATCTAAGAGTGATAACAAGTTAATTTGCTAATTTTCGCTTAATTCACTCCTATCGCTTCGTACAACCGGCTCTTATTCAAGTGGTAATCCACTAACTATCAGTTAAGGTACTGAAATAACATGTGTGACAAGGGTGATAATAAGTTGATCCACTGATAATTGTTTAATCCCCAACAATTAGTTGGTAAAACCGGGCTTTAGAGCCAGTTTTACCAAGTGATGATTAGTGAATTGAGCAAAACTTAGCAAATCAACTTGTTATTATACCCTTGGATACATTATGCTATCTTGGTGCAAATTGAGTAATTATTACGTAATTATTATTTAATTATACAGTCGGCTCTTAGTCGAGTGTTAATCCACCAACCATTATAGTTAAAAAAGATACAAAAATAACTTGTGTAATCAAGGGTGATACCAAGTTGATCCGCTAACTATTGCCTAATCCACTAACTATCAATTCGTAAAACCGGGTCCTGAGAGATCTAAAAGGGGCGAGTATGATCGTGATTCTTGTTTTCACTAATAACATCGAAACTTGATATAAAATCATTGTTCCCCAATTAATCAAGGCTAAGGATGAAAGTAGGACCTTTTGGACGGGGCATCACAAGGGCGATCTTCCAGTAGTGTGTACTACAGATAGTTTTTAGTTCAAATGGTTTTGAGCATCCCTATCCTCGTCATTATTCACAACGTATCCGTATAGGAATAGTGGCCACACTTGTTTATATATCCTCTACTTGTTGCTTCATTTCTCTAACTGCTCTACTCTTCTGTTTGCCAGGACGACGACAGAGAGTTCGAGATAGATTTATGAAACTCAGAAGACTGCAATGTGAAGACATGAAGAAGACAGTTTGTGTTCGCGACTCAATCGAACTTATCTGGGTTTTTATACCCAGCTAGAATGATAGGGCCTACATTATGTGCTTCAAGATGTCAACTGTCCTCCAAGAACCAGAACCAACGTCTGGGTTTTTTTACCCACACGGTCTGTTCACATTATGAGCAATAATCACTTTACCATTTATATGTATTTTGGGTTCTGAGCCCACTACCAAAGTGTGACATAGATGGTCTGGGGTTCTTTACCCACGAAGACTGTTCACAATATGAGCTGTATAACCACTTACAATGAATGTCTTCTGGGTTTTAAGCCCAGTATCAAAGTTTGACGTATATAGTTTGGGGACTTGAGCCCACAGTCTGTTCACATTACGAACCATAACGTCCACTTTACCATGGATATGTCTCACGGGTTCTAAACCCACTACCAAAGTGTGACGTATGTGGTCTGGGGTTCTATACCCACGCATATTGTTCACATTATGAGCTGTATAACCACTCACCATGAATACGTCTTCTGGGTTCTAAACCCACTACTAAAGTGTGACGTATATGATCTGGGGTTCTTTACCCACGCAGACTGTTTACATTATATGCTGTATAACCACTCATCATGAATATGTATCTTGGGTTCTGAACCCACTACCAAAGTGTGACAGATATGGTCGGTTTTTTTTTACCCACATTATGAGCTCGAGGCAATATTGATTTACCATAAATATGTCTCTTGGGTTTTGAACCCAGTACCAAAGTGTGACAGATATGGTCTGGGGTTTTTACCCACATTATGAGCTCGATGCAATATTGATTTACCATAAATATGTCTCTTGGGTTTTGAACCCAGTACCAAAGTGTGACAGATATGGTCTGGGGTTTTTACCCACATTATGAGCTCGATGCAATATTGATTTACCATAAATATGTCTCTTGGGTTTTGAACCCACTACCAAAGTGTGACGTATATAGTCTGGGTGTGATCATGTAGGATAACATTATGGCCATAGGCGATGTAATATTTACTCCCTAGACAGTTTCCTCTTCCTCATCTTCCCTCTGCCCAAATATTCCACCATCATTATCTTACCAGCACAAATGAGAATAATTCTTTGTGTGTACATCTTTTGAAAAACTGTAAATACTGAACTATAATAATTTCAGGGGGGATTGTACAATCCCATTATATTTGTAGACAAAAAAACGATATTCTTTCTGATCATATTGTTTTTTTTTCATCAATTTTATTTGTTTATTCCTCACTTCCAATTTAGAACTTCTTTTTATCTTCTACTCTTCCAACCAGACGTTCTAATTAATGTTCAATGAGTTGTTACATTTATATAGGTATTATTAATATTGGTCATGGCAGCCATATTGCTAGCTCCATGATAAAACAACATATAATGTTCCTCCTTTATTCCCTGTATGGAGAGATTCCAATGATGAGATTATAAAGTCAAGAAGAACTTGATGGTAAATAATAAATCTATATATAGACTTCAGTGTAAATATTTTTCAACTAATATCTGTCGAGCAGTATTGTGAAATTTCAATATTCCATTTATCTAGATCTTATAATTTGTCTTTAATTATTTTAAGATGGGAGATATTTTCAGATAACTATCTAGAGATGAGATGTAGGA
This sequence comes from Brachyptera putata, assembly GCA_907164805.1. Lineage (NCBI taxonomy): Eukaryota > Metazoa > Arthropoda > Insecta > Plecoptera > Taeniopterygidae > Brachyptera > Brachyptera putata. The sequence goes on from OU015475.1 coordinate 3,867,206, forward strand.
TGACATTGTTTAGATTGTACCTCGATATGTTACTACACTGCTGTTACGATTAAAGCAATTGTGACTTTCAGTTGGCCTAATTCATGAATGTTTATACTGGTCACACAAATGATACGAGTGTTATAGTATACAGTATAAATATACTATGTATCCTGATAAGTAGAGGGTATGTTTGAATGAATACTATTTTCAGAATTGTTGATTCTGTTGATATTTGTGTGATATTTTAATCAAATAATTTCAGGATAATTGAATAATTCACGCATACTTTGACCTTCTTCTATTATCCTCGTCTTCTATTCATTCGATTCTTCTTTATAGCATCCCAAATCTTTCGTCAATCCTGTAACCTGATTGTGATATATGGCTTCTTGCTTCCCATATTCTGTTCTATTATTATAAGAAACAATCTTTCTTCCTTCATAATTAATTCAACTCATTTCAATATCAAGATCAAGAGTCCGTAGAGTAATAATAAATACAAAATACATGCATATTATACATGTTAATACGTTTCAATATATAAATAGCTCCTATAGGAGCTATATATATATATATATATATATATATATATATATATATATATATATATATATATATATATATATATATATATATATATATATATATATATATATATATATATATATATATATATATATACATTAATCAAACAATATCAAAATGACTATCAAAACATACAATTCATTCTCTGTTTCACGACATAAATAATAAATAAGCAGCAATCCAGTCCCGTATTCCCGTACGCATTGTCTGCCTCTCCCCGTCATCCTGACAATAGTCCTGAGAGTCCTGGGGGCATCATGCTAGCGATGTCCGAGCCGGCGGGCATGGGCATCAGCATGCCCATGAACAACGACGGGCTGATGGTCTTGATCCAGTCGGGCAAGGTGGGCTCCTGGGGCACGGGCATGCACCATGCCATGTCTACAACAAGCAAGGGCATGAGGACAAACATTGCAAGTTCGTGGTATAGATCCATATATACTTTTTTATTATTTCTTCGATAATTACACATAATCAGAAATACGGTAACATTCACTTATGATTGTCACAAAACTCTATGATGGCTCAACTGTGGGTTTTCAGCTTGAATGATAATGTGAAATCTGTCCCACCTCGTACACATATTTATAATGACAAATACAAATACAAATTCACTACCAATATTACAAGTTATGTATCGTCATTGTTACTGTAATAAGAAGTCATGTTAATCTTACATAAAAATCTGTTATGATGAAATTCTTTTTTAATGAGATAACATTTTACTTTTGATTCTAAAAGTATGTTTATTGTTACAATACGGAATTCTTTCGGTAATTAAGCTATTGTAAAATCTAACACCAGTGGTTGAGTCCAGATTCATAAAGAACATTGTAATGATAATCAATTTGGGGGTCATTTTTCCCACTAGTGTTATGCAAAAGACTGATCTCTTTGTTGATAAATCGAAATTAGATTTCACAAAAGTCACAATTTCTAAAATGTAAATACCTGGCAATGTTGAGACATTAAAATTCTTGAAAACCGTTACAACTTCCAGATCTTTTTGTACAATTGACAGAATTCTAAGTGCATAGACCAGCTTACCACAAGCGAAGACAGCGATGGCGAGAATGGTGAACAGAAGACGCCGCATCTTCCCAGCTGTACTGTAGTGGTACCAGTCAGCTGCAGGCAGGTGTACTGCACTTGTGCCACTTGCTGATAGGTGAGATAAGTGTCACTATACCAGAACTTATACCACTTGTTGTTGGTATGTGATAAGTGTCACTATAGCAGCACTTGTACCACTTGCTGACGGTATGAGAGATAAGTGTCACTATCACTTTTTTGCACCACGTGTTGTTGGTATGAGATATGAGTGTCACTTTATAGCAGCACTTGTACCACTTGTTGTTGGTATGAGATGAGTGTCACTATACCAGCACTTGTACCACTGGTTGTTGGTATGATATAAGTGTCACTATAGCAGCACTTGTACCACCTGTTGATTAGTCAAATTGGAGTGTAACTATATCACTTGTAATATTCGTTGGTTATCGAGTTCCTATATACCTTGTACTAACTGTAGTTAACTGTAACTGTACAACTATAGCACTGTAACTCAAATATATCACTTGTTTTAGTTTAGTTTAAAATGTCAGTATAGCACACGCACTTGATTTAGAGTCTGGTAAAATTGTCACTAAGGCACTTGTTTAAATTGAATACATTTTTTTTTTTGGAATAAATGAATGAATTTTTCGTTTCAAGCAAAATTAAATTGTCAACATAGCACTTGTTTTAGAATCAGCTAAAAGTGTCACTATAGTATTTATTTCTGAATCAGCTGAAAGAATTTCTAGCACTTATTTTGAGTTAAGCAAATTTTGTTACAAACCTTTTGTTCTGATTCCCTAAACTGTCCTGACATTGCTCAAAAACAGAAAAAGGTCATAGCACTTTTTTAAAAAATCCTTAAAAGAATGTTTACCCTTTTTTTCAAGTAGGGCTGAGTGTCCTGAATTTGTTATAGAACACTAGAATATCACTTAGCCTTTTCTTTAGTAAAAACTAAATTTTCCACAGGGTTTTTCTAAATCACTAAAAGGAATAGAATGTCCAGCCCTTGTTTTAGAGTATAGGCTAAAATGTGTTGGGTTTGGTTTTTTAACAACAAAAATTCACTACATAGCACTTTTTTCAAGTAATTGAAAGGTTACATAGCCTTTTTTTGATAAATTAAAAGTGTTACTAAGCACTTTTTTTTAGAGTCTTAAAATGTCCACCTTGTTTTAGATAAATTAAAAGTGTTACTACACTTGTTTTAAGTAAATTTAAAAAGTTTTACTAGCACTTGTTTTTAGGAAATTAAAATTTTCTAGACTTGTTTTAGAGTAATTTAAAAGTGTTACTTAGCACTTGTTTTGGTTTAAATTAAAGTTTCAGCACTTTTTTAATCAAAAAAGTTTTACTAGCACTTTTTCAGAGAAAATTTGAAAGGGGTTACTACACTTTTTTTAGATAAATTTAAAAAGTTTCTAGCACTTGTTTTAGAGTAAATTGAAAGTTTACTATAAACTTGTTTTAGAGAATTAAAAGTGTTACTACCTTTTTTTTTTAGAGTAAATTAAAAAGTGTTCTAGCACTTTTTTTTAGAGTCATTAAAAGTTTTACCACATTTTTTTTGGTCTTTAAATTTTTTACTAGCACTTTTTTAGGTAATTAAAGTGTTTCCGCACTTTTTTGAGTAAATTAAAAGTGTTACTATAGACTTGTTTTGGGTTTTTAAAAAGGGGGTTACTAACTTGTTTTAGAGTCAATTAAAAGTGTTACTAGCACTTGTTTCAGAGTAAATTGAAAGTGTTACTAGCACTTGTTTTAGAGTCAATTAAAAGTGTTACTAGCACTTGTTTCAGAGTTAATTAAAAGTGTTACTAGCACTTGTTTTAGAGTCAATTAAAAGTGTTACTAGCACTTGTTTCAGAGTAAATTGAAAGTGTTACTAGCACTTGTTTTAGAGTCAATTAAAAGTGTTACTAGCACTTGTTTCAGAGTAAATTGAAAGTGTTACTATAGCACTTGTTTTAGAGTCAATTAAAAGTGTTACTAGCACTTGTTTTAGAGTCAATTAAAAGTGTTACCAGCACTTGTTTTAGAGTCAATTAAAAGTGTTACTAGCACTTGTTTTAGAGTCAATTAAAAGTGTTACCAGCACTTGTTTTAGAGTCAATTAAAAGTGTTACTAGCACTTGTTTTAGAGTCAATTAAAAGTGTTACTAGCACTTGTTTCAGAGTAAATTGAAAGTGTTACTAGCACTTGTTTCAGAGTAAATTGAAAGTGTTACTAGCACTTGTTTTAGAGTCAATTAAAAGTGTTACTAGCACTTGTTTTAGGTCAAAAAAAGTGTTTAGCCCTTTTTTCAGAGAAAATTGAAAGTGTTACTAGCACTTTTTTTTAGAGTCATTAAAAGTGTTACAGCCTTTTCGATTTAAATTTAAAAATTTTTACTACCTTTTTTTAAGTAAATTAAATGTTACTACACTTTTTTCAGATTAATTTAAAAAGTTTCTAGCACTTTTTTGATAAATTAAATTTTACAGACTTGTTTAAAGAGTAAATTGAAATTTTCCCCTTTTTACACTTTGTTTTAGGTCTTTAAAAAGGTTTACTACACTTGTTTTAAGATCATTAAAAAGTTTACAGCCCTTTTTTAGAGGTTTTTCAAAAAATGTTACCAATTTGTTTTAGAGTCAATTAAAATGTTAAGTTTTTTTTTGATCAAAAAGGAAAACCCACTTGAGGAAAAAAAAAAAGGTTACTAGCACCCTTGTTTTGGGTCATTAAAAGGGGTTTTACTACATTGTTTCAGAGTAAATTGAAAGTGTTACTAGCACTTGCTTCACAGCACGTGAAAGCTTGTGTCAATAATAGAGTGAGTTGAATCCACCTCTTACACCGGCTTATATTGACAGATTAAACAACAAAGTTGAACGCACTTGGATGTGATTTTAATATCACTGTTATGCGATAACTAACGCAATTGCACTCCATTAATCATTATGTGAAAGTGCAACTGACCCACACTGATAGCAACATGAAAGTTTGCAAGTTGATATTACGCATGACTGCTTTTCATCGAGACTGTGATAACAATAATCAAGCAAATGTTTTTTTTTCCTTTTTTTCATGTTGCTTAACGACCCCACCAACAGCTAGGTTATAGGCCTACGAGGATACGAATGAGCGGATGATAATGAAACGATGAAGTGATGATAGTTGAAAGGACGTTAACAAAAACCCATGCCCAATTTTGTCACTGCTTAGATGAAGGTTAGGTTACTTTTTCTGCTCAAACCACTTAGAAATGTATATCAAATCGGTTGATTTAAAAAAAAAAAATACCTCAAAGTTTCTGAAAACCTGAGGGAAAATATAAAAAATAAAATCTCTCCAAAATATTAAATTTTTCACTGAATGTAAGCACATACATAGGCCTACACTAACCATGTTGTTTTACACTATTTGTATTGCTTTTGCCAATTCCGAAAATTTGAGCAAATTCACCGTAAGGCCTACACCGAATTAATTTTCTCGTATGGCACCCAATATTTTCCGTTTGTCAATACAAAATATATTAAATAATAATATGCATCATAATTCAAAATGAGCATTTCCTTATCAATTATTAAAATAAAGTTATTTCTATTCCACGATCTGTATTTAGCCCATAAAATAATCTAAAAATCCAACACGAAAAATAATATCAATCCATAATATAATTTCAATCCGAGACGACTTGAAACCTGTGAAATTCAAATATCTACCACAATTACAAAAACATGGGTGAGGCAATTCGAGGTCAGTACTACGTGATTGCCCTCACCACCTCCCAAAGGAACAATATTAATCATCTTCGTTTTCCTACCACTCTTGCGTCACAAAACATCACGCACAATCAACATGGGTATTCATTTGAAAGATTTTGAACTCGCCAATGAGGAATTCTTCAAGCATTAATGAGGATCTAGGTGGCCATTGATTGAACAGTTGTCAAGTTTTTCCATATTTAATATCATTGTAAAGTAGTATCACAGCCACGCAACGTTCAAGAGACTGATGCAAATGCAGATGATCCTCCATTTTATTCCAATTCTCTTCGAACTATTATTCACACACAAATGATTCAAAATAAAATATATAACTACACGATTTTAGTATCGTAGGTCAGGAGTTTTAAAAGTCCATAACCTGCCAACATACACGGACTATCATATCTGGCCAACATCAATAAACATTTCGACAATAATAACTTTGTAAGTCTATATTCTAGTTACTGAGTGACACGGTCTAGAATAGGAGAGGTCTTGCATCAAGCGTTGGAAGGCTGATACCAACAGTGCTGCTAGTTCCATCAAAACCGTGCGGAACGCTAGGTGAAAAGAGGCCAGTCTCGTAGTTAAGTTGACGTTTAACAGCTGACGTCCTGCCGCCAACAATGACGTGCATTTGGAGCGCACATGCGTAGAGCGTGGCCTACCGGCCTCATTTCACCTAGCGTGCCACACGGATTTTGGTGGAACTAGCAGCACTGTTGGTATCAGCCAAAATAGCTTCGATATAAGACCTCTCTATTGTAGTCCGTGGTGAGCGAGTAAGGTTGACAAATCAACAACCTTCGGAAGAGATTACACTTCAACGTTGTGAATTGACATGTGCTTAAGCCTCTGGTGTACTGAATTGTCCAAACTCGTTAAAATATTCCTTGTACTGCAATTACAGGAATTGACCATCAAGTGTTTCATAGAACTTGCGAATCAACAACCTTCGGAAGAAATGATACTTCAACGTTACGAATTGACATGTGCTTAAGCCTCTGGTGTACTGAATTGCCCACACTCGTTAAAATATTCCTTGCACTGGAATGACTGGAATTGTTTACCACGCGTGTTTCAGTCAACATCCTCCGGAAGAAATAGCACTTCAACGTTATGAATTGACATTTGCTCAAGCCTCTGGTGTACTGAATTATGTTCCTTGCACTGGGATGACTGGAATTGACCATCACGTGTGCTTCGGAGAGCTGGGGAAACAACATCCTTCGGAAGGCCTGACACTTCAACGTTATGAACTGACATGTGCCTAAGCCCTTGATGAACTGAATTGTCCACACTCGCTATAATATTCCTTGTACTGGAATTGTTTCTCACGTGTTTTTCAGTCAACATCCTTCGGAAGGTCTGGCACGTTAACTTTATGAATTGCCATGTGTTTGCTTAGATTACCTGACGTTCTAGTCTTATGAGGACATACGTCACACTGGAATGGCTTCTCACCAGTGTGAATTAACACGTGTACTCGAAGACTACCTAACGTTCTGCTCTTAAACGAACAATCTGCGCAACAGAAAGGTTGTTCATCTTTATGTCTCATCATGTGTTGTTTAAGTTGCGACGATCTTGTGGCCTTGAAAGGACATACATTACACTTGAATAGTTTTTCACCAGTGTGAATCAACATGTGTCTTTTTAACGTGCTTAAATTTGGACACTTCAGAGAACATTCTGCACAATCGAATAGATGTTCACTGGAATGAATCGACATATGTTTTTTTAATGTTTGAGAGTGTTTACATTTGTATGAACACTCCGAACAATGGTACGGCCATTTATCGGTATCGTTGTGCGTCAGAACGTGAGTTTTGAGAAGAAAAGAACGAGAAGATTTGAAAGGACATTGATCACATTGGAACGGTTTTTCTGTGCTATGATTTAACATGTGTTTTTTCAATATACCTGATGTTCTACATTTATAAGAACATTTCTTACAATGGAACGTTTTATCATCGTCGTTAATCAATTTCCGTTTTTTTGTCCGAGAAGATTCGGATGAACACGTCGTATCAGTGTGAGTTGATATATGATTTTTGAGATTTTGTGACGTCCTACATCTATAAGAACATATATCACATTTAAATGGTTTATCGCCTGTATGGATCATCATATGTAATCTCAGATGTGGTGATTGCGTAAACGTCGAAGTACATACCTTACAACGAAATGGACGTTCACCAGTATGTATAAAAGTATGTTGTTTAAAACTCGATAATTGATCCGTTTTAAAAGTACACTCCTTACAATTAAACGGCCAATCGCCGTTATGATCATACATGTGTCTTTTTAAATCGCCAGACGTTGCACATTTAAATGTACATACCTTACAATCGAATGGCATATCGCCGGTATGGATAAACATATGTTTTTTAAATGTGCTTATCTGTCTACATATAAAATTACATTCGTTACATTGATACGGAGATTCACCGTTGTGATTCAACATATGTGTTTTTAGTGCGTTCGATTGTCTACATTTAAAAGTACACACCGTACAATGATACGGATTTTCTCCGTTATGTTTATACATATGTGTTTTTAACGTACTTAATTGTTTACACATAAAAGGACATTCATTACAAAGGAACGGTTTTTCATTAGAATGAATCAACATATGCGTTTTTAGCGTACTTGCCTGTCTACATTTAAAAGAACACGCAGTGCAGTGATGTGGATTTTCGCCAGTATGAATTAACGTGTGTATTTTTAACGAACCTAATTTTTTACATTTGTACGGACAATCGTTACAGTGAAACGGCTTGTCACTGGAATGAACTGCCATATGTTTTTTTAAACCATCTGCTTTGATACATTTAAACGAACATTGCGTACATTGATGTGGACGTTCGCCAGTATGTAGCATTTTATGATTTTTTAAATGACACGGTAAATGCGTTTTAAACGAACATTCGTTACACTGAAACGATTTGACATCGTTATGAATTAACATATGTTTTTTCATATCGCATGACGTTCTACAACTAAAACTACACTCCTCACATTTAAAAGGTCGTTCACCTGTGTGTATCATCGCGTGTAATTTCAACGACCTCAATCGTTTACATTTAAACGAACACACATCACAACGGAACGGTTGTTCACTGGAATGACTCGACATATGTTTTTTAAGTGCGCTCGATTGTTTGAATTTCAATGGACATTCTTTACATTCGAATGGACGTTCTGTAATATGTGTTTTCACATGGTTTGCCAGTGTGCTAGATTGTTTAAATTTTAAAGAACATTCTTTACATTCGAATGGGCGTTCACCGGTGTGCCCGAACATGTGCGTTTTTAACGTGACCGCTTGTCTACATTTAAACGAACACAACTCGCAGTTAAAAGGTCGTTCACCCGTGTGATTCAGCATGTGTAGTTTTATATCGCGCGGTATTCGGCACGTATAATCACACTCGGTACAACTTATTGGCTTTTCGCCAGTATGGGTCATGGTATGTATTTTTAATTTGCTCGTTGATCGACATTTGAAAGGACAATAGGTGCATTGGTGTGGGCGGTAATCTGTGTGGATCCACATGTGAGCCTTGAGATGAGATATTTGTTTGGGTTTGAAACCGCACACGTTGCAAGTATCGAATGAGAACGTTGCGTTAGTTTTCTCCGCGTTTGTTTTGGGTGATGTTCCGGTAGCGAGTTTGGTTAGAATGTCCGTGATTTGGTTCGCACTCGGAGACGATGTTTGCGGTGAAATTGTTATCGTGGAGTTTGTATTGGTGACTTGATTGGTGGACACTGCAAATATAAACACATTATTTTTTTTCATTATTCAATCTTTTGAAAGGAAACGGAGAGACTTGGGTGGTACGGGCATATGCGACGAATGGAAAAGGAGAGAATACCGAGAGCAATGTTTGAGGTAGCAGAAAACAATGGTGTTAAGAGAAGAGTAGGAAGACCAAGAGAGAAGTGGCAGGAGGGAGTAAGGTGTGGGGTAGTCAACCGAGGAGGAAGTGGTAGACGAGAGATGGTGGGAAGATAGAGAACGGTGGAGGGAACTCGTAAGAAGAAAAGACGAAGGAGAGGAAAGTAGTAGTAGTGAAGAAGAGGAAGAAGAAGTCGGAACTGGCAGGAACCGACTGATAAGACTGCCCTAGAAGAAGTGGTGGAAACACCCCCTGGACCAATCTAATTGGCTATCTGGGTTTTGAGAAATATATATATTCAATCTTTTTTATATTGGGTTTAACGACGCACTGTAATGATAGTACTAAAACTACGGAATGCGGGCCAACACCAAACCACCCTGCCATAGATTATTTTGATAACATTGTAAAATTTACAATTTGAGTACATCAAACAAAATAATGATCAGATCTTATTATTTAACGACCAATCAAGAAACACAATAACTGACATACATATGAAATTGAACATTTTAACTGTAATTAATTATGGTATATGAGATTTATCCTAGAGATTTATGATAAGTAACGTTCATATGTAGGGCCTAATTCACATAATCAAAGTGAACATTATAATTATGATTAATGAGGTTTATGTAGCTCCACACAAGAACTGTTGGCCCTTGAGACTTGGTGGAGGAATCACTGTGGATCTTGGACTACAAATTTTGAAGATCCCTGAATTAGATAAACAAAAATATACATACATTCCACGTGATGTTTTTCTTCAACAGCAACGAAAGCCAACTCGTTTGAGTCCTTCGGTTGGTGTGAACATTCGTCCGTAATATCTAGTTCTTCCTGTTTAGGTACGAGTATCCCGTCCGGATCAGATCCTTGCTCCGGGCTTACTGGGAGTACTGGGAGTGTGGCGTCACACTTACTGGGATCACACTCGGTCTGGACCGTAGCCACTGCAAACAAGATCAAGGTGAAACTACGATGAGACCAACAGACGTATCATAATATAGAGAAGGTGTACCGACTCCCATACTCATAACATGGTAGGCACCATGTTTTTCGATATTACTAATTATGTTATCATGTTCAAACCTGTATCAATTACATGATGGTATGTAAACAAACCAATAAAATATACCTATTCTATATCTTTTCTATTTTTTTTGTACTTTTCCCTTCCTCCCTCTCTATCCCTCACACACTCCCCCCCCCCCCTCTCTCTCTCTCTCTCTCTCTCTCTCTCTCTCTCTCTCTCTCTCTCTCTCTCTCTCTTATTTCTGCAGATTTTCTTCTTACTGGGTTAATCGCAAGTTGGCTTACCATTTGCTTCTATCTGTGACGGTGTGGGCAGTACCTCGTCCGCATCAGTCTTAACGTGAGTCAGAGCCACCTCTACGTCACCACTAACACGGCCATCTTGACTCAGTACTGGGACTGGAAACAATAAAAATAATATATAAAGTGATACCGACAGCGTGGTCATCTAATAATATCCCGAGCAATCAAACGTAGTCGTACCCGTGACGTTACCATCCAACACGCCAGCGGTTACGAGCGAGAACTTTTCCTCTTCTTCCTCTTCGATGAGTAACGGATCGACCTCAGTGCTGCCATCTACTTCACTTGCTGTGGAAACACAAAACATCAACACAGTTACAATGCAAGAAAGAGAACCACACTTCAGATGCTAAAAGGACTAGGAGCCATTAAATATTCTCAAGGTGATGCATGGTCCTTACAAAAATAGAGGTACCGGTATTCAGTGTTGGGTAGGAACTTATCGAAAGGAACGAGTTCCCAAGAACTCGTTCCTTTTTGAGGAACTTTGAACGGAACTCGTTCCTTTTAATTAGCATTAACTTAAAAGGAACTAAGTTACTAATTTTAGGGAACTTGGAACGATTTGAAAGTTCCTCACTAAGTTCTTTTGCACAGACTGTACTTCAGGAATCCAAGTTGAACTGGCGGCACCAAGATTTATTTTGTTCTATTGTATGTTGTATGCAAGTAAATTCCAGCGATAATTTTATCATGAAAACTGTGGTCAAATCTCATTTTGTTTCCAGCAACATTGTCTCCGCAATCCTTGGTAGCCTTTCGGCAAAATACTCCCACTCACTAGAAAGACTTCGCGCCAGTAACTTTTCAAGTTCTTTCATTAGAACTGAAACGTTTCAGTTCCTTTTCTTCTTGAGTAACTGTAACTGTGACTAGTTCCTTTTTTCTATTGAGGAACTGGAACTTTAACTAGTTCCTTTTTTAGAGGAACTTACCCAACACTGCCGGTATTCATCTTTACTACATTCTATTTTCGTGAATTCAATCACTTTTAAGATAATATGTCAATGAATGTGATGGAATTTATTGACACATTATCTTAAAACTGTTAAAATTCACAAAAATAGAATGTCATATTAGGCCTAATTAAAGAGCATGAAATCAGTTCAGAGTTGATACCTTTTTTGTTGACACTGACAGCGTATTATTCAATTACACTGTTTCAAGAACATAGAATAACTAGCCTTAGCCCTGCGTTTAAAACGCGGGGTCTCTCTCTCTGTTGTTACTATACTTCCCACTACTATTGTTATAACTGTCGCACTGCATATACCTTGAACGCACAGCATCACTACGCACTAACCCAATTACGCGTAAATTCCTTCGCACCTTCCGTTCTCCTCCAGAATGGCGAAGTGTGAAGTGATTTACGTAGAACAAAGTGTCAATGATCACACTCATCATGATCACAATGATCAGGGCGGTGCGACTCCCTCCTCTCCCTCCCTTCTCCGCCCGTCATCCATGCCTCTTTCACCTCCCCCCCCCACACCCCTGCCCCTCAGGCCAAGCGGAACTCTATATACGAAGTGTCAATGATCACACTCATCACGATCACAATGATCAGGGCGGTGCGCCTCCCTCCTCTCCCTCCCTTCTCCGCCCGTCATCCATGCCTCTTTCACCTCCCCCCCCACACCCCTGCCCCTCAGGCCAAGCGGAACTCTATATATGAAGTGTCAATGATCACACTCATCACGATCACAATGATCAGGGCGATGCGCCTCCCTCCTCTCCCTCCCTCCCTTCTCCGCCCGTCATCCATGCCTCCCTCACCTCCCCCCCCACACCCCTGCCCCTCAGGCCAAGCGGAACTCTATATATGAAGTGTCAATGATCACACTCATCATGATCACAATCATCAGGGCGATACGCCTCCCTCCTCTCCCTCCCTTCTCCGCCCGTCATCCATGCCTCCCTCACCTACCCCCCCCCCCCACCCTGCCCCGCGATCACCACCATCTTACAGACAGACAGACACGCTTAGCCTTTTATATAGATAATGAATTTCTCTATTCTTATAATTCTCTATTCTCCGTGCATGCACCCCTTGACGTGGAAATGACAATGGTATTCATTATACGCTACCTGGTTCCACCTCGACTAGTGGTTCGTCCTTGACTACTGTGTCCGTACGACCTATCTCCACGATCACTACGGCCAACGGGTCTAGATCCATCACGCTGTTATCCTGTAACGTGCTGGAAGAAATAGAAACAATACGAGTCAAATTAAAGTCATTGAAACATAAAAGTCATCAAATTAAAGACAAAATCTGGGTTCCCTTAAGACAAAATTATGAAGAAGGCAAATACAACTAGGGCCTACTGTATTGTAACGAATAGGCCTATAAGCCGACCCCCAAACTTTTAGATCGATAAATGAAAAAATGGTTAATTATAACTCAACCGAGGAGAAAAATGGGAGGAAGTGCTAGACGAGAGATGGTGGGAAGATAGAGAACGGTGGAGGGAACTCGTAAGAAGAAAAGACGAAGCAGAGGATAGTAGTAGTGAAGAAGAGGAAGAAGAAGTCAGAACTGGCAGGAACCGACTACTAAGAAGACTGCCCTAGAAGAAGTGGTGGGAACACCCCTTGGCCCAATCTAATTGGTTTTATCTGGGTTTTGAGAAATATATACATATATATAACTCTTCCTAGAGAGAGAAAGTTTTTATTTATAAAACACTGCTGCCAAAACGGTTGCCACACGGACACAGTATAACAAAATGTATAAAAACAATGCATTATTTCAAAGAAAATGAGAGAAAGAATTAATAATGTAAAGGTAATAAGGGTAAAACAAAAGAACAAATGTAAATATAAATTGATAACACTAAAGTAGGCCCTATGGATAGAAAATTGAATGATATATTGGCAGTATAAATGGTTACGTAATATGGCAATTGATCCTCAAAGCCTCAAAGCCAATAAACTTATATGTTCTATTATATCTTTTCCAATTAAAAATTCTTTACAAAAGTTTACAAAAAATGAACTACCGGTATGAAAAAGTATGAACATTGAAAAAATAAACTATATGACTATGTTTGAACTATCTAAAAACTATGTGGCACTACTGTGTATGTTTATAGAACCTAATGAATTTTTTTGTTTTTTTACAGGTAAGCTGCTGTTCTCTCTTTCCCTTTTACACAATTCAATCATAATCAATATTTTTCCATCTTACTATTCGCTATTTTACCTGGATATATTCGAATACTTAATTTCTATCTTCCTCGCTCGTTTTGATTTTTTTATCGGTTGTACGGGAGCGGTAAAGTCAAAAACTGAAGGAATCGCATCCTTCTTCAATGACGGGTAGAATCCGAACCGTGTCCGATCGTAATCCTCCTCTATGAAATGCTTAGAGCAGAGCGTAGCGTGAATACCGGGCGTGAAATCTTCACGTCTCGTTGCCATCACCCATAGTTTCCGCATTACTGGGTCTTTTGGGAAACTGAAAGAAAAAATCAATTGGAGAAATGTGATTGTATGAAGAATGAAAGACCTGGAACACTTTAATAAATGTATTTTAAAATTCATTTTGTTAGACCATGGTCAATATGGTTATATAGGCCTAATTTTTTTCAATTATTTATTGACGAGTATACGGTACTGGCAGTCATCTTTAAGTGTTATTTAAGATGAACTGAAATTACTTACAGGTGGAACGATATTTTGGTCTCTTTTCTGGATATCTCCTTGCAATTTATCGCCGCACACCACCGTGTCATTTTGATGCTCAGAAGATTCTAAATAGAAAAAAAGGGAGGTTAGTTATATGAAAAATGCGGAAACATATGCTGAAATGATTATCATAGAGTTCATTTTGCAGTAGAATTGCCACATCAGTCATTACAATAAACGAATGAAGTAATTTATTTGGTCTGACTCGGAGGTCCGCCATAAGAATAATGTACAACGAAATATTCCCAGTCAGGCTGGTATCACCAAATCACGTGTTTTATTTAATTTATAATTTTTAAAATTTCAATATTGCCAATAACCCCACCAACAGCTGGGTTACACAGGGCTACGAATGAGCGTTTGATAATGAAACGATGCAAAGTGATGATAGGAGAAAGGACGTTTACAAAAGCCCATGCCTTATGCGGGACTCGAACCCACGCCTGACCTGACTTCAGTTCCTACCACTTGCGATAGTTGACTCAGCCAAGGGGGAGGCTCACGTGACTTATTCCCACGCTAAGCCAACAAGCATTTTGGCTTCAATTACTTCGCAGAATGCTCCGTTTGCTACTGTCAAAGGTCTACACGCCCACCTCGCAGACCCCGCGCCTACAAACATCTCGCCTTCACTTCCTAGGAGCAATGCTTAGTCTAATATATTCATCGTCAAAGTTAGAGATGGATGAAATACTAAAAATCATTCAGCGAGAAAAAGAATATTTGACTCAGATTATTTTATTGATGATTAATTTTTGTTTCAAACCCCCTGACGCAGGTCTAGGCCCTTTAGGGGGGAATGAGGAATCCCCAAAATGATCACAAGGTTGAAAACATTAAAAAAAACCCATAAAAACCCCCTTTTATGGGGGGGGGAAAACCTTCGGGGAACCAAAACCCCCTTCCCCCTTGTTTTTTTTTTGGAAAATTTTTTTTAAAAAAAAAGTTTTTTTTTTTCCCCCCCAAAAAAAAAGAAAAAAATTTTTTTTAAAAAAAAACCCTTTTTTTTTTTTTAATTTTTAAAAAATTTTTTTTTTAAAAAAAAAAGGGAAAAAAGGGAAAAATTTTTTTTTGGGGGGGGGAAAAAGGGGGGGGAAAAAAGGGGGAAAAATTTTTTTTCCCCCCCCCGGGGGGACCCCAAATTTTTTTGGGGGGAAACCCGGGGGGGGCTTTACCCCGCTTTTAAAAAAAAAGGGGGGAAAATTTTCCCCCTTTTTTTTTTTTTAAACCCCCCTTTTTTTTCCCCCCTTTTTTAAAATTTTCCCTTTTTAAATTTTTTTTAAAACCCTTAAAAAAGGGGGGAAAAAAAAATTGGGTTTTAAAAAAAAATTTTCCCCTTTTTTAAAAATTTTTGGGGAAAAGGGTTTTTCAAAACCCCCAAAAAAAGGAAAAAACCCCTTTTTTTTTCCCTTTTAAAAGGGTTTTAAAATTTTTATTAAAAAATTTTTTTTCCCCCCCCTTTTTTTAACCCCCCGGGGGGGGGTTTTTTTTCCCAAAAAAAAAAATTTGGGGGGCCCAAAAATGGGAAAAAGGAAAAAAAAAACCCAAAAAAAAAGGGGGGGGGGCCCGGAAAAACCCCCAAAAAAAAATTTTTTTGGGGGAAAAAAAAAAAAAAATCAAAAAAAAACCCCCGGGGAAAAAAAAAAACCCCCAAGGGGGGGGGGGGGGGGGGGGGGAAAAAAATTTTAAATTTTTGGGAAAAAAAATTTTTGGGGGAAAAAAAAATTTTAAAAAACCTTTTCCGGGGGGCCCCCCCCCTTTTCCCCGGGGGGGAAAACCCCCCTTTTTTAAAAAAAATTTTTTTTTCCCCCTTTTTTTTTTTTGGGTTTTTTTTTTAAATTTTTTCCCGGGGGGGGGGAAAAAAAAAATTTTTTTTTTTTTTAAACCCCCCTTTTTTTTTGGGGGGAAAAAAAAAATTTTTGGGGGGGGCCCCCCGGGGGAAAAAAAATTTTTTGGCCCAAAAAATTTTTTTAAAAAAATTTTTTTCTTTTTTCCAAAAAAAATTTTTTAAAAAAAAAATTTCCCGGGGGGGTTTTTTTTAAAAAATTTTTTTAAATTTTTTTCCCCGGGGGGGGGGGGAAAAAAAAAAAAAAATTTTTTTTTTTTAAAAAAAAAAATTTTTTTTGGGGAAATTTGGGGGGGGGCCAAAAGGGGGGGAAAAAAAGGGGGGGGGGGGAAAAAAAAAAAAAAAAAAATTTTTAAACCGGGGGGGGTTTTGGGGGCCCCGGGGAAAAAGGGGGGCCCCCGGGGGGGAAAAAAAAACCCCAAAACCCGGGGGTTTTTAAAAAAAGGGGGGGGGGGGGGAAAAAAAGGGGGGGGGGGGAAAAAAAAAAATTTTTGGGGGGGGGAAAAAAATTTTTTTTTTAAAAAATTTTTTTAAAAAGGGGGGGGGAAAAAGGGGGGGGGGAAAAAAGAAAAAAAAAAACCCCGGGCCCCCAAAAAAGGGGGGGGAAAAAAAAAAAGGGGGGGGGGGGGGGAAAAACCCCGGGGGGGGAAAAAAAAAATTTTTTGGGGGGGAAAAAAAAAAAAAAAGGGGAAAAAGGGGGGGGGGGGAAAAAAAAAATTTTTTTTTTGGGGGGGGGCAAGGGGGGGGGCTGGCGGGGGGGGGGAACCAAAAAAAAAAAAAAAAAAATTTTCCCCGGGCCCGGGGGGAAAAACCCCCCGGGGGCCCCCCCCCCCAAAAAAAGGGTTTTCCCCGGTTTTGGAATTCCCTTTTTTTTTTCCCCCCCTTTTTTCCCCCTTTTTCCCCCCCTTTTTTTTTTCCTTTTTTTCCCCCCCCGGGGCCCCCCCAATTCCCCCCCCAAAGGGGGGAAAAAATTAAACCGGAAAGGGGGAAAAAGCCCCGGCCTTTGGGGGGAAAAAAAAAAAACCCCCCCCTTTTAAAAACCCCCCCTTTTTTTTTTTGGGGGGGAAAAAGGGCCTTTAAAACCCCCCCAAAATTTTTTCCCCCCCCAAAAAATTTTTTTTTTTTGGGCCCCCCCTTTTAAATTTTTTTTTCCCCCCAAAAAAACCCAAAGGAAAAAAAATTTAAAAATTTTTTTTTTAAAAAAAAAAAAAAAAAAAATTTAAAAAATTTTTTTTTTTTTAAAAAAAACCCCCCCCAAAATTTTTTTTTTTAAAAAAAAATTTTTTTTTTTTTTGGGGGCCCAAAAAGGGGGGGGGGAATTTAAACCCCCAACCCCCCAAAAATTTTTTAAAAAATTTTTTTAAAAAAAAAATTTTTAAGGGGCCCAAAAAAAAAAACCAAAAGGGGGGCCCCCGGGGGGGGGCCGGGGAAAAAACCCCCCCAAAAGGGGAAAAAAATTTTGGGGGCCAAAAAGGGGGGTTTTTTGGGGGGGTTTAAAGGGGGGGGGTTAAAAAAAAGGGGGAGGGGGGTTTTTCCCCCCCCCCCCTTTGGGAAAAAAAAGGAAAAATTTTTTAAAAAAGTTTTGGGGGGGGGGGGGGTTGGGGGAAAAATTTTTCCCCCCCCCCAACCCCTTTTTTCCCCCCTTTTTTTTTTTTTCCCCCCCCCCCTTTTTTTAATTTTTTTCCCCCCCCCAAAAAATTTTTTTGGGGGCCCCTTTTTTTTTTTTTTTTTTAAAATTTTTGGGGGGAAAAAAATTTTTTTTTTTTTTTTAAAAGGGGGGGTTTTTAAAAAAAAATTAAAATTTTCAATTTTTTTTTTTTTGGTTTAAAAAGTGTTTTTAAAAAATTTTTAAAAAGGGGATTTTCCCTTTTTTTTTTTTTAAAAATTTTTCCCTTTTAAATTTAAAATTAAAAAAAATTTTTAAAAAAATTTCCAAAAATTTGGGAAAAAAAAAAAAAAATTTAAAAAAAAAAACCCTTTTTCCCTTGGGTTTTTTTTAAAAAAAAAAATTTTTTTTTTTTTTTAAAAAAAAGGGGGGTTTTTTTTTTTTGAACCCCCTTTTTTTTCCCCCCCCCCCTTTTTTATTTTACCCTTTTTTTTTTAACCCTTTCCCAAAAATTTTTTTTTAAAACCCCCCCGGGTTTTAAAAAAATTTTTTTTTTTTTTTTTTTTTTTTGAAATTTTTAACCCTTTTTTTTTTTTTTTTTGGGGGTTTTTTTTTTTTCCCCCCTTTTTTTTTCCCCCCTTTTTTTTTAATTTTTCCCCCCCTTTTTTTTTTCCCCCCTTTTCCCGAATTCCTCCCTTTCCACTAATCATTGGTTAACAATGACTTTGTATCAAATTTTCGATGTTAATAAATAAGCTGTCATTGTTTTTGTTGTTGATAATGTTGTTTGCATACAGCAACAACAACAACAACAAGTCGTTGTGCGTAGCGTTTCTGTTTCGGTTTATCATCCCAAGGGATTGCGGGCTGAGGGATCACTTCCATCATATATATTTATATTCATATAGTTTTCAATTTTTTTTTTTTTTTTTCTGAGTGACACCGGCAGCGTGGTCATTTCATCACCCATTTTCATACTAATAGTTTCGATTTTTTAAATATTTCATTACATATTATTCCTTTTTATTTGTATTATTTATTAATTCTTATATATATATATATACATGTATTTGTGTATATTTTCCCAAGGTTTTATATTTGAGTAATATTTACATATTTACATATTTTATTTATTCATTACAGATTGTTCATAGAACAGGTGGTAATGGTTACTATGCCTAATGAAATTACAATCAAACATACTCGATAAAATTATACTTCATTTTTTTCTTAGCTCTCTTTTTAAATCACCAATCTTCGTTATATTCTTGATATCTTCTTCCAATTCATTCCATTCCCGCGTCGTTCTTTGTATGAATCCATATTTACCTACTTCTCTATCCACTTCCATTCTTACCCCTCCCCTTGTACTTCTTTGTAATCCCTTTCCAATTCTATTGCTTAATTCATCCCATCCTGTATATTCATTCTTGACTCTAATGAAATTGCACATTCTTTCTATTTGTCTTCGTTTCGCCAAATTTTCTCATCTCATTTCCTCAATCATTTTACTGGGTCTTTCTATAACTTTTTCAACCACATCCTTATCGTTCCTGATAATCTTCCAGCGCTTCTCTCTCCCCAATACCCTTCTTGCAGCAACCCTTTGGACGTTCTCCACAGCCTCTATTAGTTCAACTTCATGCAGATCCCAGACTGAACTAGCATACTCAAGCATTAGCCGAATCAGACTCATGTATGCCTTCTCTTTTATTTTCATCCCTGTCCCCTTCAACTGCCTCATAATGAAATTTAAGCATCGTATTCCCTTTTTTGAGATATTTCTAACATGTTCCCCCCACCCTGAATTTGTATTTATGTAAAGTCCAAGATATTTATACGCTTCCACTTCCTCAAGTGTAGAATCTCCCATTTTATAAATTGTATTTACTTTTTTCTTGTTACTGCTGCTAGAGAAGTGCACCACTTTACATTTTCCAACATTTAGTCCCATTAAATTCATTTTAACCCATTCATTAATTCTGTCCAAATCTCCTTGTAACTGATTTTCCTCCCTCTCACTGTTAATGGTGCTATATACCACACAGTCGTCAGCAAATAGACGAATTCTTGATTGAATTCCGATTTGAAGATCGTTTATAAATATATTGAATAGAAGGGGTCCAATGACACTCCCTTGTGATACCCCAGAAGTAACTTTTACTATATACGAAATTTCATCACCTACTTTTACTTTTTGTGATCTACCTTTCAAAGGGGACTCTACCCATCTTGTTATCCTCTCATGTTTTGTTCTTTGTTTCAACTTTGAAATCAGAAGTTTATGAGGTACTTTGTCAAAAGCTTTTTCAAAGTGATACATTTTGTCCGGTTCCTCTGGTGTATTTCTATTTATTCATTTAATTAAAAATTCACCAACGTTTCTTTCGAATTTCATCGAACATCTTCATAGGTGACATTGAATATTAAAAATTATTACATATAAAAAAAAACTTTATTGGTCTCTGGCTTCTCAAAAAGTTTACAGGATAATAATCAATCTTAAAATACAATTGTTAATGAAATATAGTTGAAAAAAATAAGTGAGGAATTGAAATTGAAAATTGAAATTAATAATAATAACAGTATGCGTGAAAAATGATATCAATGATAAAAATGGAGATATTTGAGGTTCTCAAAAGAAAAAAAAAAATGAAGAAGATAATTAGTTATTACATAAAAATTAAAAATTGTATAGATGTTATACTGTGTTCAAGTGGCAACCGTTTTGTCGGCAGTGTTTTTAATAAAAACTCATATTTAAGTCGACTTGATTGCCATAAATTTTACAAATTACCCTGATGTTCCAACAATTGTATTACTAACAGATGACATTTAATAATTTCTATGGAAAAATAATAAATAAAAACATGAATAAAAATAAACTTAGTGATAATCAATATCAGGTGATGAAATAGTAACAATGAATTTCTTTGACGAAACAATATCTCAATATACTTGACATTTTCAGTGTTGAACTATTTTTTTGTGATCGGGGTTCCATTTATGTAATAGTTTCGATTTTTGAATGTTGTAATTTTTTCGCTGAAGACTTCTACCATGGCAATTTCTGTTACACGATAACAAGAACTGAAGAGAAATAAATGTGGCGTGATTTTTACAGGGAATAAAGTTGGCGTTGAGTCAGTAGTAATAGCCGAAATTACAATTTTACCGGATGTTACACTCCTATTGCGATTCATCTGCATCCGGTTGTTCGGCTTTATTTCGAAAGAATGAAAGAAAGAATCGACTCTCGAAATATCGATTCATCTATCCATAAAAGCTGTGATTTTGAACATAATTCCTAACATTCAAAGAAGCTTGTGCATAATTATAGAGGTAATGAAGGCTATGACAATGACGTCACGCAAACGTTACGGTTAAGACGAAGTGGAAACACGACTGTAAAAAATCTTACCGATATCGTGTCGGACGACCAAAAGAAATCGGAACTGGAAACCCTGCTTAACTACACCAAATCAAATCAAATGCACCAAAAGATGCAATGGAAAAGAGCCGACTTTAACCATATGTTGGCTTATTAGCTAACAGTATTTAATCATCTAGTTATGTATGAATGTTTTAACTAAATGAATACATACCATATGTTATACAACCACCTAGGATAGTGTCTTATCCTTAAGTTGTACAAATGAAATAATAAATAAATAAATAAAATAAATAAATCGGTTCCGAAACGGTGTCATGGCCCGCCATGTTTTTAGGTGAATACTATGGCTTGTGATAGGGCAGTTGGGAAAATCGTGTCGGACGACAAGATAATATCGGAACTGGGAACCCTGCTTTAGGTTATCACTTCTGTAAGGTATCTGGAATTTTCCAACTGTTTATCTTTATAAGTATGATGTTTTGAAGATTTTTTTTTTATTTTCATCCAATAAATGTACATTAATACAAAAGATAATTTTCAATTTCGAGTGTCAAAAACAAAACCCATTTAGAGTGTACCTGTGGAAACTATTTATATTGTCTGATGACTTAAAATGGATTGTTAAACAATTCAAATTTCTTATTTAACTGATTTATTGGATAAAATATGATTCGATTGCTTTTGTGGATAATTATATTTCTTAAATGTTGAAAAAAATGATGGAAATATGAAAAAGAAAATGAGGTGATGAAATGACCACGCTGTCGGTGTCACCAGAACAGAACAAAAAAAAAATGTCCGTAACACTTTATACGTAAAACCCTTTCCTGTGATATGTATATTTAGGTATTTTTTGTATGTATGTATTTTTCATTATTCTCAATCATTAGTATCCTAATTTGTGTATGTTATCGTTGATTCTTTTAATTTTATTTCAATTTCAAATCATTTCAGTATCAGTTATTTAATTATGTTTCATTATATTTTTCTATGTATATTCTATTGATTATTATTCTGTTCTCTATGGAGTCAGGGACCAATAAAAGGTTTGTATATAAAAGGTTCAGTATCCATTCTATAAAACGTTCAGTACCCATTTTCAGAAATCATTTATATTCAAGTAAACAGTTAGAGTAGGTGCATATATATATATTTTTTTTTCATATACCATTAGTAATTTTGTTAGTGTTTCAATTGATTTAGATTCAATTACTACTTTTTCTCTCATAACTTCATTCTTCTATAGTATTTTTAATCATTATCCATTCTTTTATTTTATTATCTGTGTTTATATATTTTGTATCTTATTGTTCTTTTTATTCTGTGTCGCATCGGCAACCCGACTATGGGCAGAGATCATCTAAATAAAGACGATTTTACACACATACGAAATGACTGTAAAGAATAAATATCACTATTAAATGTATAAATGAATTTGTGATGGTGATGATTTTGTTCATAAATGTGTTTTTATTTAAATAATTCATACATATTTTATTTTTACTTCATAGTATATTAATGTTTATACTTTGATGTGCCATATATTTTATCATAACCTATTCATAGAATGTGAAAAACAACTTTGCAAACAAAGCAATGAAAATGAAATTTAAATTTAAATTAAAATTGAATCGTCTGGCAATGATTCGACATTTCATTTCTTCGAGTTATAATGGAAATACTTCTATTGATTAGATTTTTTTGTATTCACTTATTGACGTCAAAGCAGAGTGTTAACTCCCCATAAATTACCTCTCAAGATTTATGACAAATAGATCAATAGCAATGTGACCCCTACTAATTGACTGTGACTATTTCAATTTCACTAAACTGGCAATTAGATGAAACTCTAGTTAAACTTTGACTTTGACCTTTAAACACGTAAACGTGTGTACAATTAAAAATAATTAACAATACATTAAAGATATACATTAAATTATATTGGTGATTATGTTCGCTGTAAAATTTTATTGATGAAAGGTGTTTAAATTTATAGAGAGAATGTCATTTTATTGTGACGGCTGTCCGCAATAGCGGGATACCAAGATGGTACAGCGTAAAAATCAATACATCAGTACAATGATTTTACAAAATTGATACAAAATTGATTACAAAAAATCCTGAAATATTATAAAATTAATTTAATTAAAGGTATATAACAAAAGTATGAAAATGAAAGAAGATATTATTAAGATTATTTAAAAATTGAAATTATCTGAAAGAATATAAATGGTGCTGTAAAAGACCTATTGAATTTATCAAAACTGAAAGTACAATACTTCTTAATAATACCTTCTTTGGGATGTTGTATGTATTGAGAAAAGTTGATAAAAATGCAGGAACTGTGCCACGAGCTCCTACCATTAATCCCACTACATCCCAGTACTTGGCATCAATTTGGTATTTATTTGACAGATCCTTGATGCATGGAATGTGAACTACTGGATGTGAATTGTCAACGATTATGGTGGGTAATAAAATTGTGCACGGTGCTTATAAAAAATAAAGAAATTCTTTCTCTATTCGCAAAGCAGTGTGATTGAATGAAAATTTTACCAGTCACAAGATTATTTCATGCTCTTTAATTAATATGACATTCTATTTTTGTGAATTCAATCAGTTTCAAGATAATACGTCAATGAATTTCATCACATTCTTGGTATTCGTTGACGTGTTATCTTGAAATTGATTGAATTCACAAAAATAGAATGTTACATTAGATGAAGAGCATAAAATTATCTTGGAGTTGAATTACACTGGTTCTTAAACATAGAAAAGAAATGGTAAAGTTGAATCATTTCTCTATTTTTTTAAGCACATATTACATATTTTACATATTTTATGTATTCATTACAGATTGTTCATAAAACAGGTGGTAATGGTTACTATACCTGATGAGATTACAATCAAACATACTCGATAAATTCAAGTGTTCTTCATGTACCCAACAGTTAGACTCAATGTACACCACTCGTTCTCTGATGCACAATCGCTCAGTAGCAGCGTTGACTCCATCAATTAGCTCTCTATTTTCATCTTTTCTGTAAATAATCCCACTAAGGGCCGGTATTACGAATCGATAGTTAGTGGATTAAGCAATAGTTAGCGGATTAACTTGTTATCACCGTTGGTTACATATGATATTTTCGTACCTTTAACAAATAGTTAGTGGATTAGCACTTAACTAAGATTCGTAAAACCGGGCCTAACTGCAACTCGAATCCCTCCGAACTTCTTTTTCGCAGCTTCAATCAATTCCTTCATTCCTTTGTTCATTATATCTTGTCCATCCTCTCTTTGTCTCAACTCTTTACTGAATGTACACCACTCGTTCTCTGATGCACAATCGCTCAGTAGCAGCGTTGACTCCATCAATCAGCTCTCTATTTTCATATTTTCTGTAGGCCTATATAATCCCACTAACTGCAACTCGACTTTCTCCGAACTTCTTTTTCGCAGCTTCAATCAATTCCTTCATTCCTTTGTTCATTATATCTTGTCCATCCTCTCTTTGTCTCAACTCTTTACTGAATGTACACCACTCGTTCTCTGATGCACAATCACTCAGTAGCAGCGTTGACTCCATCAATTAGCTCTCTATTTTCATCTTTTCTGTAGGCCTATATAATCCCACTAACTGCAACTCGACTTTCTCCGAACTTCTTCTTCGCAGCTTCAATCAATTCCTTCATTCCTTTGTTCATTATATCTTGTCCATCCTCTCATTGTCTCAACTCTTTACTGAATGTACACCACTCGTTCTCTGATGCACAATCACTCAGTAGCAGTGTTGACTCCATCAATTAGCTCTCTATTTTCATATTTTCTGTATAATTATAATCCCACTAACGACAACTCGACTTTCTCCGAACTTCTTTTTCGCAGCTTCAATCAATTCCTTCATTCCTTTGTTCATTTTATCTTGTCCATCCTCTCTTTGTCTCAACTCTTTACTGAATGTACACCACTCGTTCTCTGATGCACAATCGCTCAGTAGCAGCGTTGACTCCATCAATTAGCTCTCTATTTTCATCTTTTCTGTATATAATCCCACTAACTACAACTCGTCTTTCTCCGAACTTCTTCGCAGCTTCAATCAATTCCTTCATTCCTTTGTTCATTATATCTTGTCCATCCTCTCTTTGTCTCAACTCTTTACTGAATGTACACCACTCGTTCTCTGATGCACAATCGCTCAGTAGCAGCGTTGACTCCATCAATTAGCTCTCTATTTTCATATTTTCTGTAAATAATCCCACTAACTGCAAGTCTGCAACTCGACTTTCTCCGAACTTCTTCTTCGCAGCTTCAATCAATTCCTTCATTCCTTTGTTCATTATATCTTGTCCATCTTCTCTTTGTCTCAACTCTTTACTGAATGTACACCACTCGTTCTCTGATGCACAATCGCTCAGTAGCAGCGTTGACTCCATCAATAAGCTCTCTATTTTCATATTTTCTGTATATAATCCCACTAACTGCAACTCGACTTTCTCCGAACTTCTTTTTCGCAGCTTCAATCAATTCCTTCATTCCTTTGTTCATTATATCTTGTCCATCCTCTCTTTGTCTCAACTCTTTACTGAATGTACACCACTCGTTCTCTGATGCACAATCGCTCAGTAGCAGCGTTGACTCCATCGATTAGCTCTCTATTTTCATATTTTCTGTAGGCCTATATAATCCCACTAACTGCAACTCGACTTCCTCCGAACTTCTTCTTCGCAGCTTCTATCAATTCCTTCATTCCTTTGTTCATTATATCTTGTCCATCCTCTCTTTGTCTCAACTCTTTACTGAATGTACACCACTCGTTCTCTGATGCACAATCACTCAGTAGCAGCGTTGACTCCATCAATTAGCTCTCTATTTTCATCTTTTCTGTATATAATCCCACTAACTGCAACTCGACTTTCTCCGAACTTCTTTTTCGCAGCTTCAATCAATTCCTTCATTCCTTTGTTCATTATATCTTGTCCATCCTCTCTTTGTCTCATCTCTTTCAAATCATTTCCTCCTACGATCAGAATAATACCTTTTCCATCGACTTCCCTTTTCTTCATCTCATCGACCACTCTCCTCATTCTGAATACACCAATTCCTGGTCTCACATCCACCTCTACACTGGATCCCGTGCCGACGCTTGTTCCACGAACAATCGAGCTTCCCAGCAGTACAATACTCTTTTTGGTTATTTGTTTGCCTTTCTTTTTAGATCTAACAGATTTCATCTCTACTTTACCAAATTTGCTGACTTTATTTTTGTCTTTCATTTCTTCTTCTGGAATAAACTTCAATTGCGTTTTCTCTGCGTTTATATTCTTCCGCGTCTGCTCTTCTTCGTTATTCATAGTTCTCAAACATTCATCTTTATTTTGTTCGGCATATTTCCCTTTCTTCAATTGTTTCCCATTCATTTTCTCCTCATTCATATTAATTTTAGGTATATTCTCGTTTTTTCTCTTGTTAACGTTCTTCTTCCCCTCAATACATGCTTCCCTTTTCTTCTTCTTATCTTCTCCTTCCCTGCACTTTCCACAGCTCCACTTGAAACCTGGTACACTTTGAATACACTTGTACTGTGCAATGCACCGTGCATGCATACAGCACGGTGCATACACCGTCTAAAACCATTCCAACAAAATTAATGAACAGTTATTAGATATCAAAATATCAACATGAAAACACTAGGTTGAATAATATATAGGCCTATATATATATATTATAAAGGCCTATATACAAATTAATAAATAATAAAAATAAAAATTGAAATTAAACTATTCACCTTTCTCAATCTAACCGATTTATTGGATAAAACATGATTTAATTGCTTTTGTAGATAATCATATTTCCTATATATTGAAGAAAAATAGTGATGAAAATGAAAATTAAAATTAAAATGATTAAAATTATGAAATCTTCACAAATTCGAAACTCTTAGTATGAAAATGGGTGATGAAATGACCACGCTGTCGGTGTCACGCAATGGAAAATGAAAATATATATAAATACAAAAATGAAAATGAAAATGAAAACGGGTGATGGAATGACTCTACGCGGTTGGTGTCAAAAAAAATCACCTTACACGACGCGACGGAACAACTATAAGTATCTTACAAATAACGTAATTTTTCTTTAAAATCTAGTTTTAGTGTTGAGATTTCCTTTAATATTTATAAAACTTCTCTCTCGGAAACGAAGCAGTGAACTTCTTTGCCCGTGACGGTACAGAAAAACAATAATTTACAACTTTATCCAACAACACAACAAGTTACGTAAAATACATTACTCAAACACCAATGGATTATAAATCGTTTTTAACTAGGAAGTGAATGTAATCTCAATTGTGTAAAGAAAGGAGATTTTTAGATGTGAATAAAATACTTTAAATTAGAATTAAGACTAATTTGTCTGTGTTAGATTTTTAAAAAAAGTAAAAAAAAAACATTTGGAATTGATTATATTAAATTGACCAGAACTTATCACCGAACATTAGGCCATACTGATTTGAAATAAAAACGGATTATTTGAGCTTATTTTACCGAAAATAATCATTTAATTGACTTGGATTTTCTGTAGTTCTTGAAAAGAAGCAGTTGATAAATATATAAACTCTATTACAAAATCTCTGCTCACAATAGAGCTACCTTACGACACAGAATAACAAGCAGTTTTTTTTTGTTATTATTTAAAACTCATTCTTATCTTCGAACACTTTACAAATCTGTTTAATCCAATATAATGTTATAAAATAAGATAAGAAGCCCACATAGAGAAAATTCTCTGTGTGTGGGCTGAAAATTTGAAAATTGTACTGAATATAATATCCAAGATGAGATAGAATTTATACATGCTATACGTTATTAGAGTTACAAGTTACAAGACATTAATTATTAGATTTATAAGTATACAGTTAGATGAGAGTCAATGCTCAATTTACTAAATTTAAAACAATTCTCTTTCATGGCTTGAACAATATAAACATTTAATATATAAAAATTATTTAAAATAAAAATTATTTAATGAAAAATAATGAAAGAGTGAATATGGTTTGTGTTGATGGCATGGAGTAAGTGAAAATATATCTGATTTGTACAGTGAGTAATGAAAAGTGATTAATTTAATCACCTTTATTACTACTAATTTCTTCTCTATTTATTATGTGTACATATTATTATTCTCCTATGTCCACTTGGTATAGCGGCTTTTGAAGCAGATATTCCTTCATTTCATCAAATGTTTCTTTCTCTTTCTAATGGTCATCGCTGTCGATGTTGAAAAAAATATTTCGTAATATTAAAATGAAAATGAAAATATTTATAAGGAAGCTAAGTTGTTTATGATGTCTGGGAGAATCATTTTTTTTTTGTTACGGAAGTTAACTTCTGTTTTGCATACTTGATTAATTCTCTAGTACCTAATTCTCACTGGCTAATTTTATAGCTGAAATATTGATGGGCGCCATTCATTTCACAATAAATCAAATCTTCTTCTCTAAAATTATTTTTCTAATATTATCAAATGACTCAACATGGATTGATTAAACTTTTAATTTTTTTAATAACATCGAAACTTGATACAAAATCATTGTTCCCTATTAAGGCAAAGGATGAAATTAGGATCGTTTGGACGGGGCACCACAAGGGCGATCCCACCACCCTATTTTATTATTATTTTAAATTAAAGCAATGAACTTTGACACCAGGTCTACGCTGTCTGTGACCACACTTCTTCGCCGCAGATAAAAGTCTTCACTTGCCGAAAGTCCTCAAAACTATTCAATTTTTTATTCAAATCTCTGAATTTAAGCGAATTATTGGATAAAACATGGTTTAATTGCTTTTGAAGATATTTATATTTCTCGAATATTGAAGGAAAAAAAATTATGAAAATAAAAATTGAAAAAAAAATGAATAAAATTATGAAATCTTTAAAATGACCACGCTGTCGGTGTCACCAGAAAAAAAAATAAATGACTTTGTTTACATCTGCAAGTAAAATTTGGTTTACTTGCTCAGATGTTTGCAATTAAGTTCTCATAATTAAGAACAAAAATTAGGGGTAAATAAAGCATTATTTAACTTGACGTGATTCACAATAACTCAAGTATTATTGCATGTAACATACACTCGGATGATAGTATATGTAATCGAAATCGTTTAAGAAGTCCACATTCCCCAAACAAATAAGTATTTTGCTGGTTTTATTAAAAATCAATGGAAACAAAATAATGATTAGATGTTGCTGACGAATGTACAAAAACATATGACTTGGATACGATTTTATTTTTATTTTTTATTTCAACATTATGGACTATTTATATTTATAAATAAATATCCTTCGCCCGGTTGCAATAAGTCAGGTCGGGGGTGTCAAATATCTTTATCTAGGGCCTCTCAAATAATGCCTGCTGGCCATCCTTGACTATTCAAACTATTCAAATTCATGAATTTAACCGATTTATTGGATAAAATATGATTTAATTGCTTTTGTAGATAATTAAATTCCTTTTATTATATTGAAGGAAAAGAATGATGAAAATTAAAATTAAAATTAAAATGAATACAATTATGAAATCTTCACAAATTCAAACTCTTAGTATGAAAATGGGTGATGAAATGACCACACTGTCGGTGTCACCCCCCCCCCCCCCCCCCCCACACACACACACACAAAAAAGGGCCTCTCAAATGATGCCGGCTGGCCAATCCTGTCACATCATTGTCCTCTTCTTCTTCGTATTCTTCACTTTCTTCAGCTCCCTCTCTACTAATCTATTAATATTTTAATTTATAACTTGACCATTTCAATGATCACTTGTCTATTATTTTTCTCGATTGACTATTCTTTACTCCTTCCTGCCACTTTTCTAATTCTGTCAATTTCGAGTCTTATTTCTACTTCAATTTCTTCCCCTCTTCATCTTCTTCTCTTTCTTCTTTCCCCGTTCTATATTCTTTCACAATCTCTGTTCTTTTCAATTGCTTCCATTTTCTTTCTCGATTGACTATTCTCTACTCCCTCCTGTCACTTTTCTGATTCTGTCAATTTCAGTTTTATTTCTACTTCAATTCCTTCCCCTCTTCATCTTCTTCTCTTTCTAGTAGTTCCTTTCACCGTTCTTCATTCTTCCACAATCTCTGTTCTTTTCGATTACTTCCATTTTCTTTCTCGATTGACTTCTCTATGTTCTTTACTTCCTTTTGCTACTTTTCTAATTCTGCCAACTTGGAGTTTTATTTCTACTTCAATTTCTTCCCCTCTTCATCTTCTTCTCTTTCTAGTAGTTCCTTTCCCCGTTCTTTATTCTTCCACAATCTCTGTTCTTTTCAATTGCTTCCATTTTATTTCTCGATTGACTACTCTATATTCTTTACTCCCTTTTGCTACTAATCTAATTCTGCCAACTTAGAGTTTTATTTTTACTTCAATTCCTTTCCCTCTTCATCTTCTTCTCTTTCTAGTAGTTCCTTTCACTGTTCTTTATTCTTCCACAATCTCTGTTCTTTTCAATTGCTTCCATTTTCTTTTTCCATTGACTTCTCTATATTCTTAACTCCCTCCTGCCACTTTTCTGATTCTGCTAACCCCGATTTTTGCTTCTACTTCTTCCTTACTTCTTCTTTTCCTACCACGCTGTCGGTATCACCCCCCCCCCCCCCCCCCACCAAAAAAAATAACCACGCTTTCGGTGTAACTAAAAATAAATTTTCAAACAACTCTCAGTGTTTTCATAAAATTCGAAACTTTTCAATTCTACTTTTTTATTGGATATATAATATATATATTTTAAATGAAAAATGGTCGATTAAATGACATCGCTGTCTGCGTCATAAACAAATTAATATAATCTACAAATATTTGACCGATTCAATGTTTCATGGCCCATTCTCCTAGTGTCGTAGTTCTGAATAACGTGATGAAATAGCCATGCTGTATAAGCGTTATAAGATACGTTTAATTATACATCTTTCAAATTCGAGTGATTTATTAGATAAGATGTGATCGAATGTTTTATATAGGCCTATATAATAATTCGTTTTGGATATAAAAATGAATGAAAATATAATTTATTGATAAAATATATATATAAATGAAAAAAGTGATCATTATCGGTGTCGATAAAAAAAAATAGTAAGGAAGGGTTGATAAAATGATGACGCTATTGGTGTCAAAAAAAAAAAAAAAAACGAAAGTCACAAAAAAGGAAAAAAAACTAATATTTGTCTCAAAAATGAAAAAAAGGAGTGATGGAATAACCATGCTATAATGGTCGTGCAACCTATAACCATTCTTCCTCCAACTTCGAAAAAATTATATGTCTTGCAAAAAAAATTGTCGTTGGAATTGATTGATTGATTTTTCAAAGATTTGCACATAATAAAAATATAGAAAATATCAAAACTTGGAACTAGAAATACAAATGAGTGAACATAAAGAGAAATTACCACGCTGTCAGTGTCACCCAAACGGAAAAAATATGCATATAATGTAATGAGGTTTTTACTATGAAATACGTCCGTATTATTAAAATGTACCAAGTAGGCCTATAAAAATCAAATTCTGAAGCAATCTAAAGCAGTCAAATTCAATAGATAAAATTTAATTTATCCCAAATAATAGTATATCAAGATGGAAAAATCAAATAATTAGGTTGAATAATATAATAAAGGTATCTACATAGAAAAAAAAATGATGAAAATAAGAATAAAAATGAATAAAATTATGAAATCTATAAAAATTCGAAAATTTTAGTTTGAAAACTGGTGATGAAATGACCACGCTGTCGATGTCACAAAAAAAAATAATATGCATGGCTAAATTATTTCCATAATTAATTCACTGAATGACTGAATAAATTTTAATTCATATGTAATTAGTATTAGATAAAATATCTGTTACGTCTGGATGTAACAATGATTTATAGCAGGTCTATAAATCAAGATGGCGTCAATTTGATTTGAAAACATAATTATAAATAACTATATAAAGACGTAGATAGATATTACGTAGATGTATGATTATGATTTATTAAGGTTAAACATTGGACGATCTTTATCGAATAAAGGTCATATCATAGAGAAGTAACCAGAGAGATGCATCTTAGGTAGCGAGCGGGCGACCGATGCTCGTACCGCAAATACCGGCCTCGCGGCCATATTGGACATTTTCTAAGCAATTCCTTCTCTATTTTTACACTGATAATGTATTAGTGTATAGAAGGCGTATTATGAAGGTCCAATATTAAAGGTCCAATATGGCCACCGAGATCGTAACGAGCATATGTCACCAGTCCGCCGCAGGAGTAACGTATCTCGGTAAGGTGATATATCAGTGGTTATATTAGTGAAAATTTAGAACTGCGCATATTAAATCAATTAAATAAAGAGGTAGTCTCCGTGCGGATACGGGGAGGGGAAGGGGGGGGGGGAAGGTGCATCACCGCCCCGCAGGGATTTTTTTTGAAAAACTTCACTTTTTTAAGTATCTTGTTACTATTTGGGAATATGTAGGCCTAAGGCTGTAGTGCATTATTTGCGCCAAGTATACGCGTATTTATTAATGGGAGAAGAATGTATATCGAAGAATCATTCAAATTATTGAGCATGAACATGAAATAATGTGGTTTGAAGAATATCGATTTACTCACTGTTCAATTCTTTTTTGATAACGTTCATTATTCAACAATATTCGTTATTTCACAACTGCGCAAATTTAAATTAAGAGCTGCATTTTTGAAGTTTAGAACTGCGCATATTAGGGTCAACTGCGCACTAATATAACCCCTGGCGAGCGGGCGACCGATGCTCGTACCGCAAATACCGGCCTCGCGGCCATATTCTTCTTTTGTATCACCATATAAACCGGCATAACCAAGTTTGAATGTGTTGATATCCATTCTCATGCAACGAAATGACGAAATAATTGTGTATTAGTAAACTCTGCGAGTAAGAGCAATGCGAAATAGCACGATAAGCGAGTCGCAATATAAGTCCAATATGGCCGCCGAGATCGGAACGAGCATATGTCACCAGTCCGCCGCAGGAGTAACGTAACTCGGTAACGTAATATATATCGATGGCTCAACCATAGAGAAGTAACCAGAGAGATGCATCTTGGGTAGCGAGCGGGCGACTGATGCTCGTACCGCAAATATCAGCCCTCGCTGCCATATTGGACTTTTGTATCACCATATAAACCGGCATAACCAAGTTTGAATGTGTTGATATCCATTCTCATGCAACGAAATTACGAAATGTGTATGTATAAACTTTGCCGGTAAAGCAATGCAAAATAGCAACGTAATTCTGATGAGGGT
This sequence comes from Brachyptera putata, assembly GCA_907164805.1. Classification (NCBI taxonomy): domain Eukaryota; kingdom Metazoa; phylum Arthropoda; class Insecta; order Plecoptera; family Taeniopterygidae; genus Brachyptera; species Brachyptera putata. The sequence continues at coordinate 3,900,683 of OU015475.1, forward strand.
CATTTATGAAAGAATAATATTGCGGATTCGCCATTTTTTTGGAACACGTCCTTGTACGCCATTATAACTTTGTTAAACTATGTTACTCTATCAAATAGTGAGTCAATGAACAAGAAGCACGTAATGGCTGTCGAGCGAGTCACAATAAAGTCCATTGCGGATTTTCGCCATTTTTTTTTAAACTGGCCTTGTTACGCCATCTTAACCTGTAGAGCATCTCTCTGTATACTATCTCTTGGTCCATAAAGGAAACCAGATTTGATGAAAAATACGGAAGAATGAGCTGGACGAATTGATTTCAATGAAAGGTTTAAGTACAAATGCTGAATCATTTGAAATACCCAAACATAAGATTATAAATATTTCATACATTATAAAGCCTAAAAAATTAAATAATTACATCTTTCAAACTTTCACAGTTGGTATATGAATTCATTTTTTGAGGAATGAACTGTGTACTGATATACAAGTATTTAAACTCGATGAATTATAGAAAGAACTATAATATATTCAATTAATATGTGTCTATTTATTTATCTATTTATCTATTTAATTTATCATTTATTCATTTCCAAACTTCCACAGTTAGTATTATGAAGTCATTTTTTTTGAGAAATTAACTGTGTACTGATATACAAATATTTGAACTCAATGAATTATAGAGAGAACTAGAATATATTCAGTTAATATGTGAATATTTATCTATCTATTTATCCAACTTATTCATCTATTTATCTATTTTATTCATTATTTATTTATTTTCAAACTTTCACAGTTGGTATATGAATTCATTCTCCCGAGAAATGAGTAAACTGCAGACTGATATATTTTCCGGAGCTATATTACTCCCTTCATCAGAGGACAAATGAGGATAAAAGATACAACAAAATACTAACAATACATTAACAGAAATACATCGAAACCACTGCCAAATGATTGATAAAAATACATAAATCAAGTTATTAAAATCCTAACAACAAAATGTAAAAAAGAAGTATAAAAATGAATAAGGGTCTAAATATTGAAAAATGGTCGGAAGAGATGAAATATTGAACATAAATAAAAAAGAAACCAAATTAGTAAGAACAAACAACAAAAATTGAAAAGATGAATATGAAAATGAATAGAAAAGGCAATTAATATAAAAATATTACAAAAAGATTGAGTACAAAATTACCGTCGTGTATTTCTTAGATCATATCTACTTTGAATATGTTTCGGTTCAATGGGTTGATCCACACACACATATATATATATATTTGGTAATGTCACATTTTGCGGTATGCCCTCTAGTTCACGGACGAGACGACTCCTGAAAATGACCAGCCGTAGCTGTTCGAAACGTCGAGACGTTAGGTTCTTTTCAGAACCACCAACTGTTTCAAAGGAGGGCATACCGCAAAATGTGACATTACCATATATATATATATATATATATATATATATATATATATATATATATATATAAATACATCCATGGAAATATACCAAGCCACATAATATTTGTTCCAAGAATTCATATATCATCTTACACTCATTATTACATCACTGTACTGGTGGTTCAACAAGTACAAACATTATGGAATGACGGTTGACTTCTGAGTTCTAACCATGTTTTATCATGGTCGCGTAGAGGTTTCGAACCGATGCGGTCATTGCTAGGAAGTGATCTTGCATAAACCATTGACAGTCAATGTGCAACTAGACGGTATGAATTAACGGAACTTTCTCATATACATATATTTCCTATATATAGTCTTATACTTCCTATATTTCCTATATATTCCATTTACCATAATCCTTATATATAAATTTCCCATATTTTATATATATATATATATATATATATATATTTATATATATATATATATATATATATATATATATATATATATATATATATATATATATATATATATATATATATATATATATATATATATATATATATATATATATATATATATATGCCGGCCTTTCTCAAAGCTGTCAAAAATATATATTCTATTGGGTGTTTCATATTAAAAAACGACTTGAATTGTCCATAAATATTCATTTTTATCACAATATGAGTCGTTTAAGCCTACGAGATAACATATATATATATATATATATATATATATATATATATGGTGTTTGCTGGAGGCTTCTTTCCTGGCTTAATTGTAGATTCATGATAATTTAGGAAATAGACCAGGTTTCGTGGTGAAAAAATAACTTCAATCTCAAACGCGTTTCGGCAGGATTATACCTGTCGTCTTCAGGGCTTGAACAGGAATAAAACTTCGTAACAATACAAAAATAAGAGAACAAAAAAAACAACAGAAGAATATATAAAAAAATGAGAAATCAAATCAAATAAACAGATAGATGGTCACTGTGACCTGGGAACTTGGAAGCAATAAGTCAAAGTTTGTATAAGAATAATGCTCTCCAAAAGAAGCAAAAAATGAAAACATACATTCAATTGAATTTGATTGAATTTCTCAATGTTTTGATCCAATTCAATTAGAATTTCGATATCTCTTACCGTTAAAAATTCATCAACAAAAAACTGACGTTTTGCTAAATCGACAATATTAATGTTTCTTCTTTTTTTTAAATCTCGATATCTCATACCTTTCGAAAGGTATCAACAAAAAAATGGACGTTTTGCTAAATCGAAAATATCTGTTTCCTCTATTAGAATTTCGATATCTCATACCGTTCAAAAGTTATCATCAAAAAAAAAATTACGTTTTACTAAACCAACTTCAATGGACTTTTAACTCGCATCTCTTTATTTATTGGATGAAAGTGAAAGCGCATAATAAACCTCCGATCGTTTCGATCAGATGAGATTCGAACGTTCGTCCCGTATGATGACGAGGATGGTTTTTTTATTACGCTCGTAATAAGTATGCAATTACGAGATGAGATCTCGGTACCGGATACAGACTCCAACTGTCAGCTGTTACCAGACCAATATATCAACAAGTAGCCGCACTCGGTAGCTCAGTCAGCTGAGGCACCGCTTTAGATACACCAGAGAAAATCTACCTCTGCGATATATGTAATGGGGTGTTGACCATAAAACACATATTATCAAAATGTAGGTAAAAAAAATATACGACAATTAGCAATTGAAGACACAAATTCCAATGTTTTGGCTGATGATAGTAATGGTATTAAAACCAAGTATCTATTTTTCTAATCTAATTTAATCGATTAAGAGCCGATTGTACCAACTGATGATTAAATATTAATTAGTTAATCATTACTCAAGGTACAAAAATAACATAGGTAACCAAGGGTGATAACAAGTTAATTTGGTAATTTTTGCTTAATTCACTAAGGGCCGGTATTACGAATCGATAGTTAGTGGATTAAGCAATAGTTAGCGGATTAATAGGTTATCACCATTGGTTACATATGATATATTCGTACCTTTAACAAATAGTTACTGGATTAGTACTTAACTAAGATTCGTAAAACTGGGCCTAATCATCACTTGATACAACCGGCTCTAAGTTTAATTTATCCTACAAGGCCTAGTTATCTATCAACATATGTTTAAAAAAATGAAAATTCGAAACTTTTTGAATGAAAATGTGTGATGAAATGATCACGCTATCGGTGTCACAAAAAAAACATGAATAATATAAATTATTACTTGCATTTCGGATTCAAGTTCAACTCAATATCACGCAATTGTGATTTTAATAACTATTGATATACTTACATATTTACATATTTTATTCATTCATTACAGATTGTTCATAAAACAGGTGGTAATGGTTACTATACCTAATGAAATTACAGTCAAACATACTCGATATAATTATACTTCATTTTTTTCTTAGCTCTCTTCTTAAATCACCAATCTTCGTTATGTTCTTAATATCTTCTTTACTTATGTTTTTATATTTCAGTTAGCCTTCAATTGTTGGTATAAAGGGCGAGCCATTTTAGTACATTAAATGGAATTACATTCAATCCCTTTTAATATACCACACTTTGAAAAAATATTGTCAGATCACCCAAAAAATGTATTGACACACTATTCAGATATCTTAATTTAATCGATTCATTGGATAAAATATAATCAAATTGCTTTTATGGATAATTATATGTCTGGAATTTCAGAAAATTATAAAAAAAATTATGAAATGACCACGCTGTCGGTGTCAAAAAAAATAAATATTGAGAAAATTTTAGGAATAAAATCTCTCCAAATAACTTCAAATTTTCAGTGAATGTAAACACATAAATAATATAAATTATTACGAATTTGAATACAATTTGGACTCCACTTGGACTGAATTCCACGCAGATGTGATTTTAATAACTATTGATATATTTATAATTTGATATTTCAGTTAGCCTTAGCTTATTGGTTTGAAGGGCTTTTCAAATTACGTTAGTCTTTGAATGAATATTTTTTTTCTCGATCCTTCACCTTTTTTCCATGGGTGACACCGACAGCGTGTTAATTTCTTCACCCGTTTTATTTTCGTTATATTATTCTTTTTTTTTCATCATCTATTCATTTCTTTTTTATCTTCTTCTTTTTCTCCAGTATTTTTTTTTCTCCGTTATATATTGTATTTATTACAAAATTGATCCTTTGGTTCGGATATTTTCGTTGCTGTTTTGGTATTTGTTCAATTATATATATATTTTTCAATATTATATAGACATTTTTATAAAAACTGCACATTTTTTAGAATGAATTTTCCTTTTTTTGTGGGTGACACCGACAGCGTGGTCATTTCATCACCCATTTTCACACTAATACTACAAATTTTCATTTTCCAAAACATATATCTATATATTCACATATATTTATATTTTATAACATATATTTTCTTTCTTTTTTCAAATTACGAATCAGTTACGTTAATCTTTTTATATCCATGAATTTTTTCTCTATTTTAATCTCTAAACCGGATGTAGTACGCAATACACGTAATTTTGGAGGACTCGACTTGATATTTGCCGGTTGAGAACCCCCAACCGTTAATGCCTCAACTATACCCGAGCTAGCGTCCCCAACATTCGTTTGATCACGTACAGTGTATGAAAGTCACACTTACCTACCTCTCTTTACACCAGGGTCAAATTTTTTATCAACGCGTTAAGATACTTTTTTTTAATTTAATTTAAGAGAAATGTTTTATTAATGGTTGAAGGGCCAACCTACACAACAATAAATTAAGTTGGCTCGAAAATGAAATGACATTTTTGCAAATTATGTTTGTTATGCAATATGACTTGACGATAAATATGTTTCAGAATGAATATATATATATATATATATATATATATATATATATATATATATATATATATATGTATATATATATATGTATAATATATGAATAATCCATATTTTCGGTTCCTCTTGTGTATTTATATTTTATTTAAAACTCACCAACGTTTCCCTTAAATTGCATTAAGCATTTTCACAGGTGATAATAGAATATTGAAAAATTATTATATAAAATAAACAGAACAGATAATATAAAATGTGGCTATTGTTGTTTCTATCCACGGCTGCTTGGATGTTCCCATCTACCGGTCAGCTAGTCGTCAAGGTGTATATATCATATTCTCTTTTCGATTCCTTTTTTCCTCCGCCTTCTTCGTCCATCAATCCATCAATCCATCAGAAAAACCATCAATCAGAATGGAAATCATTTGTGAAACTATTCTGTATTTTCTTTCTCTAATTTTCACATGGCGTTTGTATTTGTTGAATTCATTTTTGAAGCAACAATAGACGAGAAGGAAAAGTTAGTTTGGGAGGATTTAATTTTTTCAGTCGTTTCCAAGCCTCTATGTTTCAATTTCCTGGTAACTCCGATTTCCAACACTGTCTTCCCTGTATATATCCATATTCAACTATATCTTTGATATAAATATTGTCAGATGACTCAAAATAGACTGATCAACTATAGTCAAATTTATGAATTCACGCAATTTATTGGATAAAATATGATTTAATTGTTTGTAGATAATTATAATTCTTGGATATTAAAAAAAATTATAGAAAAAAAGAAGAAAGAAAAATGGTAATGAAATAATCACGCTGTCGGTGTATAAAAAAAAATCAAATTTCTGAATGTAAGCATTTTATTGGATAAAATATGATTTGATTGTTTTTTAAATATATAATTATATTTCCTGAATATTGAAAAAAATGTTGGAAAAATAGTGGGAAGAAAAAGGGTAATGAAATGACCACGCTATCGGTGTCGACCAAAAAAAAAAAAAAAATTCTGAATGTAGGCATTTTATTGGATAAAATATGATTCAATTACTATTGTATATAATTATATCTCGTGAATATTGAAAAAAAATTATGAAAAAATGAGGGAAAGAAAAAAGGTGATGAAATAAGTACGCTTCCCCTTCCAAAAAATATAATTATATATATATTATATATGATTTAATTGCTTTTATAGATAATTGTATGTCTTGAATTTCGAAAAAAATGGAAAAATATATTGAAAAATAATGACGAAATGACCACGCTGTCGGTGTGACCCCTCCCCCCCCCCCCCCCCAAAAAAAAAACACTAATAACATGGAAAGGGTAGTTTGGGCGGATTTAATATCTTCAACCTTTTCCACTCGTCTCTATGCTAAACTGCCAGTCAAAGCTACACCCATATTGGTCAACTGACACTTGTTATGATTCAAAATATAAAATATGATTATTTCAAAATGAGAAGGAGTGGCTCGATGACCATGCAGTCAATGACACTAAAACAAACTTGAAAAATGAATGAAATCTGTGACAATATAAGTAATCGTTATCAAGAAAAATAAAATTATAAAAAAATATATTATATTTGCATCCGGGATGGTTGCTCCTCCACAATGGTACAGTCCCAGCACGATGTAGTGATACCAAAAGACTCTATCATAATATAAAGAATGAATTATAAGAAATATAAGAAATGTAATTAATTGGAAAAAGATATCAAGAACATAACGAAGATTGGTGATTTAAGAAGAGAGCTAAGAAAAAAATAAAGTATAATTATATCGAGTATGTTTGATTGTAATTTCATTAGGTATAGTAACCATTACCACCTGTTCTATGAACAATCTGTAATGAATAAATGAAATATGTAAAGAAGGTGTGCCGACTCCCATACTAATAACATGGCAGGCATTTGTGGTTTCTTGCGGACAAATCATTTTTTTTCATTCTATTCTCATTTTATTCCACATTCCACATCCAGATATAAACAGTTAAGCATACAACATGATGAATGAAAACAATGTAAAATAAATGAAGCTACATAAATGATGGCGAAGAAGGATGTCGGAAAGTATTCATTTTTGAATAGAGCGGGAGTCGAGTGGAATGGAACCGAGGGGTTAACAACTCCTGAAATCCGGTGTACACTTGCCACGGAATCCCATTGAAATCCCTGAAATCCCCTTGAAATCCATATGAAATCTCTTGAAATCCGTATGAAATTTCTTGAAATCCCCTGAAATCTCTGAAATCACCTGAAATCAGGTGTACACCAAATTTGCGAGTTGGAACCCCCTCGAATGGCACGAAAAAAGAAACATTAGTGGAAGAGCTCAGAAAATTATAATGTTTTGGTTTGGAATGGTTTGGGGGAGATTGCGGAGGAGGGCCTGATATTGAGACAAATCTAAGAAGTGGTAGTGCGGAGGGAAGTTTTATTATAGGGGGTTTGATAGTTTCTGTTGGTTGGGTGTATTTTTGATAATTATTATTTGTTTTCTTTATCTTGTTCCTGTCGTTTTGTTAAGAGTTTTGTTAATTAAGTTTAGGGCCTTGCCACCGCACTTTGGTGCAATTGTGAGTGAAAATAATAAATAAATAAATGTACATACAGAAAAAAGAGAAATTTGAAGGCTCTGTTTGAAAAAGAAGTATAGGGACGTTGTTACGATGTTAGCACCTTGGACAACAGTGGTGCCAAGAGGGCTTCTATCGTAACAACAATGTAGGAATAGAAGAAAGTAATATACTTTTGTAAAACTATTCATTAGATATTTGAGATCAATCGAATAAATACCAATTCCAAATGTGTCTAATCTATTAATTCAATTTTAACAAATATTATTTAATATAAGTTGAATTGTAACAATGTTCATTGAGAAATTATAATGTAATGTAGAATCAGAGCCTACAGTCCCATTTGCCTGTCGCTATTTAGCGGATTCCCTTGTGAACTAGATGTAGATAAGAGTGGCTACGGTACCGGTGACATTGTTGAATTACTAAATCTATAATTTTCGTTTAAAATAAAAATACCCCCACTAACATAATAATTCTACTGAGCCGTGTATAGCATTGTTGAGCATTGTTGTTTCATATAGTTCGATATCAAAATGAAAAAAAAAATGAATTGAATTATGAAATCTAAACAAACTCGAAACTCTATAAGTATGAAAACGGGTGATGAAATGACCACGCTGTTGGTATCACCCAAAAAAAAAAGGAAAAGAAAAATGAAAATGAGTAAAATTATGAAATCTATACAAATTCGGAACTTTTAGTATGAAAACGGGTGATGAAATGGCCACGCTGTCAGTGTCACCCCCCCCCCCCCCAAAAAAAAAAAGAAAGAAAAATGAAAAGGGCCTAATTCGCAACTCTTAGTGTGAAAACGGGTGATGAAATAACCACGCTGTCGTTGTTGTCACCCGAAAAAAAAAAACTCGATATAAAAGTGATAGTTCCGCTACAGACAAATGGAACCATAGACTCTGATTTTCACCCCGGAAATATTTTAATTGAAAGACGCGAATCTCAGTACACCTTCTTTATATAATTATTGAGATAAGATCTGTTGGTAGTTGGTACCACTACATCGTGGCCGTTAGAATACCAAATGCAAATCTAACCTGTTTTGACCAATGGGAGAGTCGGACGTCTCACTAAATTATCATATATATCTTCAAAGTTCAAACTCTCGGTACTTATTATGAACATGAAAGTTATTTATTATTAATCATTATGAAACCAATGTACAGTCTCGGATGAAAGTGAAAATGTATTAAAATATATGTATTTCAATTATGTATTTCAACTATGTATTTCAACTTGATTTGACTTTACTTAGGTATATTATATTATATATAAAAAACCTTTATTGGTCCCTGGCTCATCAAAAAGTTCACAGGATAATAATCAATATAAAATACAATTTTTTGAATATAAAATATAGTTGAGTAAGTGAGAAATTGAAATTGAAAATCGAAATGAATAATAATAACAGTATGCTTAAAAAATAATACTAATGATAAAATATAATACTAATGATAAAAATTGAAATATTTGAGGTTCTTACAAATGAAAAAAAAATGGAAAAATATAATTAATTATTACAAAAAGAATTAAAAATTGTACGGATGATTTCTCAAAATATTAATAGAACGTTTTAAAGCTAAAACTACAATATCAAAAATAAGTTATTTAAACCTCAATCTAAATTCATTAAAAAAACATGGTATGGTGCCTCGCGCTCCAATGAACAGCCCAATGACCTCGATTATGTATTATGTATTATGTATTATGATTATGTATCGATGTATTATGTGCTAATCTGTGTTTCAATACATTTCTCTGATGAACTATTCAAACTGCTGAATTTAAACGATTTATTGGATAAAATATGATTCAATTTCTTTTATAGATACTGTGTTGAATATTAAAAAATATAAAAAAATAAAAATAACAAAAGAGGGTGATGAAATAACCATGCTGTCGGTGTCACAAAAAATAAATATATACATAAATAAATAAATATTCATATGTTTTATAAATAGAATGTTTACCATATTAGTCTTTGTTAGCTTGGTCGAAATGTTATGCAAGCTTTAGCCAATAGCGACAAGGTCCATGCAAATAGAAGATATGAATCTGGAGGATGACCGGAAACTCTCCAGCCTCTCCTTTTTAATCTTTATGTGCTCATAATGGACCAACTAATACAGTGTAAATATGAGTATGCAGTCGCTATTTCTAGATAAAATTAGCTGAGTATGGTTGTAGCTTGTGCTGGTTTGTTTTTCTTTATCATTGGTCCAAGAAAATGGCACAAAAAAGCCACAAATTTTAATAAAATCAATAAAATCCTTGAGGGTATTCATCTCATTATATAGAATACAATTCATAGTGAAGCAAAATTCAAGGAAAATTAAAAATAATCATGGTTCCAATCTGTTCATGTTCTATTTCCTTATCAATTTGTAAAATTATATTTCATTTTATTTAATTCTTATTCGTATTCCAGATAATTTGTGAGATTCTAGTTGATTTTATTCAATTCTTATTTGTACTCTGGATAATTGGTGCAATAATATTTGTTTTTCAATTCGCATTTGTATTGAAGATAATTTGTACAGTTATAGTTCATTTTATTAAATTCTTATTAATTGTATTAAAGATATTTTGTACAATTACAGTTCATTTTATTCAATTTTTATTCGTATTCTAGTTATAAAGTTGGGTGGGAGAGCAGGATATGCTCATGTATCTTTTCATCATGTATATTTTCACAGGTGATAATTGAATATTGAAAAAATTATTATAAATTATCACCTGTGAAAATGCTTAATGCAATTTAAGGGAAACGTTGGTGGGTTTTAAATAAAATATAAATACACTAGAGGAACCGAAAACATGGATTATTTATATATATATATATATATATATATAAAGAAAAAAAACGTCATTAGAATATACTTTCAATTGATTCTATATTCAATTGTTAAAAATAGTCACACTCAATAAAAAAATTATACATATTGCTGTTTTTTTCTTCAGAAAGTTTCTTAGATATTCCTGAATATTCTATAACTAACATCGGTATATGTAAGTGATAGTTATATAAAAACAAAGAATTACCATGGTCATTGTCGATTGGATATTGTAAAAAGAAGTTATCGAACGAAAAAGTATTTAAGAGTCCACGAGACTCGATTTAGCGGAATATAAGATTTTTGGTGATATCTTTTGAACGGTATGAGATATCGAAATTTTAATAAAGACAAAACATAGATATTTTTAGGCTAATTCCTTCATAATGGTGGAAGTATTAACCATGTATCTCATATAGCATAATTGCCACGCGCATACGGCTAAAAAACACATGTTATAATAACCGTATGCGCGTGGCAATAATATACGATATAAGATAGATATAATTATTCTTGCACCATCTTGAAAGTATTACAAATTAATATATATGTTTCATACATATTGAAATTTCGATACTGAGTGTTCATAAGTTATCATCAAAAAACTGATCACATATTTACAAATTTTTATTTATTCATTACAGATTGTTCATAAAACAGGTGGTAATGGTTACTTTACCTAATGAAATTACAATCAAACATACTCGATAAAATTATAGTTTGTTATTTTTTTCTTAGCTCTTCTTAAATCGCCAATCTTCGCTATATTCTTGATATCTTCTTCCAATTCATTCCATTCCCGCGTCGTTCTTTGTATGAATCCATATTCACCTACTTCTCTATCCTCTTTTTCCACTTCCATTCTTACCCCCCCCCCCCCCCCCCCCCTTGTACTTCTTTGTAATCCCTTTCCAATTCATTCCATTCCCGCGTCGTTCTTTGTATGAATCCATATTTACCTACTTCTCTATCCACTTTTTCCACTTCCATTCTTACCCCTCCCCTTGTACTTCTTTGTAATCCCTTTCCAATTCATTCCATTCCCGCGTCGTTCTTTGTATGATCCATATTTACCTACTTCTCTATCCACTTTTTCCACTTCCATTCCGCTAAATCAACTTCCATGGACTCTTAATCTAGTTTTCTAATATGCAAGTTCTAAAACAAAAACAATTAAAAAGATAATTACCGGTACTTTTAATAACATATTTCAATAACATAACTTCTTATTGTGTCGTGTTATATTTCTTAGGCCAATATCACGAAAACAAAAAACTATACTGAAATATTTCAAAGCCAAGGCTAAATTGCAATGCAATACTTATTCCTAGATTGTTTGTTCCGATCGACCGTCTTCTCAATACATTAACATTGATATACGGATGTTCCGAACCGGCAATATTATCTAATTACGTGGAACCTGAAACTCAAGCAAAAAGCTTACATGTTAAATGTAAAGATAAATATTTATTCGTTATGACTTTGTGGTGATGATGTAGAATTTATTTCTTGTTATACTGTAATATTGTCAAATTCCAATACGGCACTTGAAAAAGGAGTGTGCCGCCAAGGTCGTTTGAATATACGTAAGAGCCGGTTGTAGGCCTAGTAAGACTGAAAATGAAGGGGGTGCAAGCACGGTGCTTAAAAAAAATAGAGAAATTCATCTTTACTTTTTTTTTCTTCATCACGAACAAGTGTATTTGAATAGAAATTACATTAAATCCAAGATAATTTTATGCTCTTTCATTATTATGACATTCTATTTTTGTTAATTCAATCAGTTATAAGATAATACGTCAATAAATATCAAGAACGCGATTAAATTTATTGACGTATTATCTTAAAACTGATTGAATTCACGGAATTAGAATGTCGTATTAATTAACGAGCATAACATTATCTTGGGTCTGATATACTTTTTATTCAAATACACTTGTTCGTGATGAAGAAAAAAATAGTATCTCTATTTTTATGAGCACCGTGCATGGACCGCCTTAAATACAAATTATTCAATTATTAGGGGTGCATGCATGGCGCCAATGAAATTCATATCAACTATTTGTATTTATTTTTATTTTCATTTTATTTTATTTCTATTTTATTTCAATTTTTTTTTAATATTCATTTATTTTCATTTATATTTTTTATTTCCATATTTTCTAGTGGTGCTTAACGACCCCATCAACAGCTAGGATATACGGGGGTACAAATGAGCGGGTGATAATGATCGATGAAGTGATGATAGATGAAAGGACGTTCACAAAAACCCTTGCCCTATGCGGGACTCGAATCCCAGCCCAACGGTGACTTCAGATTCTACCGCTAGCGATAGTTGCCTTAGTCACCGGGGCGGCTGCTCTATATAATTGATATGATTCTATTTTTGTGAATTACCCTGTGTTTTGAGTATACTGTATCTCCGAAACTAATAAATATTGTAAACACCAAAATATGGCCGGAAATAATTAAAACTAAAACTAAAATGAATAAAATTATGAAAACTTCACAAATTCGAAATTCTTAGTATGAAAATGGGTGACGAAATGACCACGCTGTCGGTGTCACCAAAAAAAAAAAAATTGTGCAGAATTTTGTCACGGTGATTCACCGCTTTCTAGACCTTAGTGTCAAAGTCCAAGTTTGCAAAGTTATCGAGCAATTTTTTGTTTAAATATCTATTGGGTTTAACGACGCACTCTACTGATAACTACGATCTATTGGCGTCGATGAATGATATATGAGATGATGGGATGATGAGATGAAAAGTTATTTTATAGGTGTTTTTGGATATTTGGGTAGGATTCGGTCGTGGCCTGTTGTTAAAGAACCATCCTAGTATTGACCTGAACGACAGAGGGAAACCACGAAAAACATCTGTCAGGATGGTCCATGGCGGGAATCGAACCCTGGTCTCCTGAATGACGGTTCAGTATATTAACCACTCGGCCACACGTATTTCATAAAATCAAAGTTTATAGAGTTTTCATAATCCATTTAAATATCTCCCCCATCTTAAAACTCATATGATGCATTTGTCTAGTTTTCAAACAGTCAAAAACATCACTCTCCCATTACCAATGTTGATATAGCTAGTTGTCTAATTTTTATCCATTCGTATGAAAGGTAAGTTGCATTTATGAAAGTGTTTTCTGTATTGACAATATTTCATCAATGAAGAATTATCACATCCATTTACTATGAATGAATTGAAGATCAAAGTGAAATTGAAAGTATAGTCACGTTTTTATGCAAGAGATTTCGTCTCAACTCTCAATGCGATTAAACTTGAGTGTGTCTTAGCCAGTAGCTAAACCGCTAATGCGAATCCGTCTTGGAATTACCTGGTCAGAGAGGGATAGGAGGGGGAGAGAAATTGTTGGTGGTGGAATGCACTGTCAATCGCGAAGAAGGGAGGGGGAAGGTTAGGGAGGTTGTAGTTAGATTGCTATTATGACGGCCTAGTTTGTAATTCATTTTCCTTTTCTATCTTCGTTTAGTCGCATCTGAACGGGTAGGTAGTTGATGATTGCTCGTTCAACTTTGTCGAGCGTATTGCGTTGACATCACTCAATCGGAGCGGTGTTTGAATCGTGGTGGCTGTGGCCGGGTGAAAATCGAACGTTTTGGAATGAATGTTTTGAATTCGAATTTTGAATTTTTCGAATGTGTGAAATCGAGAGTCTGTGAATAGTTAGTCGACATTTATTTTCAAGACATTCGAATGATCGGGAGTGATTTTTCATTCTAAGATTTATAATTTTTTAATATAAAAACGTGAAAAATGTTGTTATAAGATTGTAACCAATACATATTGTACATATTCTTTCATAAATATCATACAGTGTTAATAGTGAGATATTTTATTCAAATGGATTACAATATCTAGTTTTCTAACCTAAAATATCTAGTGTTGTTCTTAAAAATTCGGTTCGAAATTTAGAACACTGGTTTCATTGAATCGGAACGTAATAGTCAAGTGAATTTGATCTTCGAAAATCGTGTGATTTCTGACAAGAACCTATATTTAAGTGAAAAATAAAATATCGAACGAATGGACGGTGTCGAAAATTTCTGTGTATCTAAAATAACACTATCCACGCTGAAGACCTATATCGACACATTATTGAAATCGAAAATATACAAATTTTTCAAAAAAATGTACAAGAAACAATCTAAAAAATGAGTCGAAAATGGAACGCCATATTTCAGTTACGTAACTCAACGAATCAAAACTAGATTAAAAAAAGTCAAACATTGATTCAGATTGAAATTAACTTTTTCGTGATTTACTCGTGTTTATGGAACTGTGAAAACTATTATATAATTCAAATTGTGATCATCGTGGAAAATGAATCAAGTCAAATGTAATAATTACGATTCTTGACCGTGTGTTACCCTAACTATCAGTGATCGTAACAAAAGGATACAAAGGAAGATTCATCGCGAAGGATAATAAGGATAATAAGGATAAGGATAATATGGTTTTGCACACGGAATACTTGAAAGTCGGGCAATCTGCTAAGAACTGTCTGTTTGGCGTCGGTCCAGTCAGATCCGGTGCGAGAGTATCACCCTTCCAAATGTTGATATCCGGTCCTGGGCGCATCAGTAACGGTAAGCAAACATTTACACATTTATTTTCTCATATTTTTGTATATATATATATATATATATATATATATATATATATATATATATATATATTTATATAATATGGGTTTAACGACGCTCTGTTATGATAACTGAGATCTAATGGCGTCGGATGGATGATTAATGAAATGATGGGATGATGAGATGAAGGTTCTTGGGTAATGGGAAGGATAGTGGGAAGGCAGTCATGGCCGACTTATTGTAGGAACCATCCCCACATTAGCCTAGACTACAGAGGGAAACCATGAAAAACCCCTGTAAACTGGGATCAAAATTCCCCTCGCCTCCCGGATTACATGAAACGAGCGTGTTAACCACTGCGCTGTTTGTACCGGTCATTTATTCTCATTTATTAGTAATTATTATTTATTTATTTTATTTAGCCTACTCATTACAGATTGTTATTAAAACAGGTGGTAATGATTAGGCCTACACTCATGAGAGTACAATCAAACATAGGCCTACTCAATAAAATTAAACATTGTTAAATTTTCCTAGCTCTCTTCTCAAATCACTGATCTTCGTTATATTCTTTATATCTACCTACAATTCATTCCATTCCCGCGTCGTTCTTTGAATGAATCCATATTTACCTACTTCTCTATCCACTTTTTCTACCTCCATTTTCACTATTTGAAAGATATTCACTTTTCACTATATATCTTCATAATTAAATTTGTTTTAGAGCCCATGGGAGTCGATTTAGCGGAATATCAGTTTTTGGTGATAACTTCTGAACGGTATAAGATATCAAAATTCAGAAAACAAGGAAACACAGATATTTTCAATACCTTCAAGACGGTGTAAGTAATAACTATTTATCCCATATCGCACAATTGTCAGGCATATACGCTTAAAAATAATATTTTCTAACCGTATACGCACCTGACAATCGGGTGATTTGAGATAAACAGTCGTATTATAATATTATCTTGAAAGCACGTTATTGAACATATCTTTGTTTCTTAGATTTCAGAATTTTGAAATCTTGAACCTTTCGAAAGTTACCACGAAACAACTGATATTCCGTTAAATAGACTCCTATGGGCTCGATAACAATTCTTTAGATACTTCTTCAAAATATGAGATCGGCAACCCTGAAAAATTCCATTCGAATATTTGGAAACCATCTATAGTTTCATTCACGAACCTACGACCCCTTATTTTCTAAACACATACAATCTTATCACCATTGAGGTGATAGGCCTTCTAGTTGGAGCAAGGGGCACCATCCCAACATATTTTGTAGATTTTTGTACGAGATTTGACCTTAGTTGTAGTTTTATGTAATTACACTCCTCGCTATAAAAGGTTCAGTACCCATTTTTAGAAATCTTTTATATTCAAGTAAACAGTTAGAGTAGGCCCTAAGTGTATATCTATTTTTTGTATACCATTAGTAATTTTGTTAGTGTTTGAATTGATTTAGATTTAATTACTACTTTTTTTTCTCATAACTTCATTCTTCTATTGTATTTTCAATCATTATCCATTCTTTCATTTTATTATCTGTGTTTTATAGATTTGTATCTTATTGTTCTTTCATTAGTCTGTGTCACATCGGCAACCCGACTATGGGCAGAGATCATCTTGATAAAGAAGATTTGACACCAACTAACTATATTATCTGATTAACGTTTACATTCATATAGTCTATGACTCCCCCGTGGCTCATCAACTAGTATCCCACTGCGTTATGAACCTAAAGGTAGGTCGGGCGTGGGTTCGAGTTCCGCATAAGGCATGTGCATTTGTAACTTCCTTTCACCTAGCATCACTTCAACGTTTCATTCAATTTTATAGTATTGTAATTTTTCTTTTGATCGATAATTATTTAAATTTCGTTCCAGTTTTATATCATTTCATCATTCAGTTATTTGATAATGTTTCATTCTATTTTTCGCGATGTATTTTATATTGATTCTTATTCTGTTCTTTGAATGAGTCGGGGGCCAAAAAATCAAAATTATAACCTCTAATAATTGGTTAGATCATGATATTTTGAAATCGATGAATATTTGATAAAAAGCTAACTAATAATATATTTGTATGTTATGAATTCTTCATTGAAACTGTGCTTTTAGTACAAAAAGTCGCCCAAAACACAGTATCATACAAATTATTCTTTTTAAATGAAATTACAAATTTATATTTGTTTATTTTCATGATTGATTTAGATAATTAATTGTGAATGAGTAAATGAGGGGGTGGGGAGATAAAATCAGTGAAATGAAAATGAATTGAACGTAAAATCACTTTACCACTGTTTTCTACAAATTCAATTCTTAGTTCTCTACATTTCTCTATTTTATATTTGAAATTATGTCCATTATACTTTTTTATTTGATCTTCTAATTTTTCAAAACTATACAATAATTATAATAATGATAATAATAATAATAATGATAAGTCTTTATTAATCGTGTAAACAATCTACATGATCGATGATTTTCATAATACTGTTATATTGTGCCCAAGTTGCAATAATCATGGGTAATACTAATGATGCTATCAATGCACTTATCTATAATAATCAATTTTATTTTATGTATCACTGCATACATTTGCACTTATTAATAAATATAATAGACAGCAATGTCAGAGTTAGTGGGACGTTTATAAGGGTTGAGGCTCGGTGTTACCAAGTCTAGTTAGCCTTAATCTGAGGGTTAGTGAAAACAACTTCAAACTGTCAGTTACGGTTCAAGTTCGAGTTTATTTTATTGGTACTATCAAAATCAACACTAATAACATAAAAGTAACATAGGCCTATATGCATAACAAAAATAACATACAAATAAGAAAGGAGAAGAATTAATATTATCATTATTTTATATATAATAGAAAGATAATATACAACAAAAAGCTGATCTCACATTGTAATTCGATCATCAAATAAATGTTGAAATAAAAGAATAGAACATAATTAAATAACTATAAATAATGAAAATAATTTATGACAATAATAAAAAATGCTAATATTTAAATAATAATTGAAAAAAGTAAATGTTGACAAACTATGAATATATGAATCGACAAGATCGAGGATAATTATAAATTAGATAATTTGTATTCAATTCATTTTTGCCTTCTTCTATATATACGTTTTAATATTTGTTTCTACCTTGATATTTTATTGAATGATTTTATGAGAATTAGTTATTACGTAATAATTTTTATTTCAATTATTATGAGATCATTAAGCTGGAACTTGGTGGTAAGTTTCCATAGTGAACCACAACCTGATGATTTTTCTTCATTTCTTCCATATTATTTGATGATAAGAAATAACAAAATTGAATCCAATTTTTTTTAATTTCTAGATACAGTAGTGTCAAATGACTCGAAACGTATTGATAAACTATTCAAATTTCTGAATTTAACCGATTTATTGGATAAAATATTATTTAATTGCTTTTGTAGATAATTATATTTCCTGAATTTCAAAGAAAAAAAAATATGAAAAAAAGGGAAAAAGGTGATGAAATGACCACGCTGTCGGTGACACAAGAAAAAGAAAAAAACATTTCAATTTAACATAATATAAGAACGAATACGGAAATAGGAAGTAGACAGAACGAATAAGCAGTTTAACAATAACCACGCTGTTGGTGTCACCAGAAAATAGAAATGAGAAATAAAGAATTAGTAGATATAACTACATTAGAAAATCTCTGCCAAAATTGTCGAATCTTTCTTTCCTCTATGCATGCTGTTGGTGTCACCGGAAAATAGAAATGAGAAATAAAGAATTAGTAGATATTACTACATTTGAAAATATCTGCCTGAATTGTCGAATCTTTCTTTCCTCTCGATTCGTCAAACACGCATGACTAACACAGCTAGCAAATAATCTTGAGGAATATGATGATATCATCGTGAAATATTTCTTGTCACTCAAATAAACAAAGACATACTCAATTCGAGATAAAATACGTCAGCATATATATATATATATATATTATATATATATATGGATGGATTGATGGATTCACGGCTCCCTAGATTCGATAGTAACCGAATGAAGTATATTTGATATGAATCAAGGTTAGAGTTTTCGATTATACTTTATATAGATATCTCGCTCATCTCACAATGCATATTCTGCTTTGCTTATAGTATAGTGATATTTGCACGGTGATAATGGTATATATATATATATATATATATATATACATATATATATATATATATATATATATATATATATATATATATATATATATATATATATATAATGGCTCACTGAGTAGAACATTGAGGTCAAACCGAGAGGTCATGGGTTCAAGTACAACAGTGTTCACATTTTTACGATTTGACAAAAAAAATCCTTATATTCATAAACAATATGTAAACAATAACAATGTTTAAGTTGAAAAAACACAGTTTTCATTCAACTACGTATATGCTAATTAGATATCATCAAAGGTCAGTATCAAATACTAATTATATATATGCAATTCGTCGTGTGACCCTAGTGGCAATTGAAGGACATGTTATTATGTAAACATAATGTCACCAAGATTCTAGATAGAACTAGAAAAACGCCATACGGTATATGCGTTGTTGGACGAGCGAATAGTAATAGTATGGGTGAAAACTGCTTCGAGTGGTACCGATTTAGCACATCTTATGTTTTTTCTTCAAAATGGCTGACCCGATCGAGCTGAAATTATCAAGAAATGTGCATCAAAATGTAATTCAACTTCACGCAAAATTACATTTTTTTGGAAAATGAAAATATTTTCTTTTCTTTCCGCTGTGTTATTCTAATAGATATTTTTGAAATTTCTGAAATTCATAAAAAAAGGTACCACCCGATAATGCCACAAAACTATACAGAACTAAGTTGGATGAGCAACCATATTGTAAAAAAGTTTGAAGTTGATAGCTGTAGCCGTTTGATCTGTGGAGATTCGTCTGGATCTGAATCGTGTGCAATTCGTCATGTGACCCTAGTGGCAATAGAAGAACATTTTATTATGTAAACATAATGTCACCAAGATTCTAGATATAATTAATTTAGAGTCCATGGGAGTCGATTTAGCGAAATATCAATTTTGATGATAACTTCTGAACGGTATGAGATATCAAAATGCTGTGAACAATTAAACACAGATATTTGTATACCTTCAAAATGGAGTAAGTTTTAAAACTATTAATCTCAAATCGCCTAATTGTCAGGCGCATACGGTTAAAAATACACATTTCTTAAGTGTATATACGTGTGACAATTAGGCGATGTGAAATAAATAGTTCTTAGTTACATTTCCTCGGAAGTATTGAAAATATCTGTGTTTACTCTTTTCAGAATTTTGATATCTCATACCGTTCAAAAGTTATCAGAAAAAAACTCTTATTCCGCCAAATCTACTCCCACGGATTGTAATTAGACGAGTTTTAGCGAGGATTCAATTTGACATACTGAAAAAGATTGATGTTCGTTTTTATGTTTTTTTTTTTTGTTTTTTTGTCGGTTCTCCACAGGTCAAACGGCTACAGCTATCAACTTCACACTTTTTTACAATATGGTTCCTCATCTAACTTAAATCTGTATAGTTTTGTGGCATTATCGGGGGGTAACGTTTTTTTTATGAATTTTAGAAATTGCAAAAATACCTATTAGAATAACATGGCGGAAAAAAAAGAAAATATTCTTATTTTCCGAGAATAGGAAATGTTGCGTGAAGTTGAATTAGATTCTGATACACATTTCTAAAAATTTTCAGCTTGATCGGGTCAGCCATTTTGAAGAAAAAACATAAAATGTGCTAAATTGGTACCACTCGAAGCAGTTTTCAACCATTACTACCCAAACTATTACTATTCGCTCGTCTAACAACGCATATTTCGCTTTTTCCTAGTTACAAGAGATTATGGTGACTTATTCGTCTGACATTTAGCGTGTCTATCTGGTAATTGGAACGTATATTTCACTTTTAAGACGTACTTTTGTTGTTAGGGAGAGAGAGAGAGAGAGAGAGAGAGAGAGAGAGAGAGAGAGATAAAGAGAGAGAGAGAGAGAGAGAGAGAGAGAGAGAGAGAGAGAGAGAGAGATAAAGAGAGAGAGAGAGAGAGAGAGAGAGAGATAAAGAGAGAGAGAGAGAGAGAGAGAGAGAGAGAGGAGAGAGAGAGAGAGAGAGAGGGATGGAGATTGGAAGAGAGAGAGGAGGGGGGGGGGGGGAGGGAGAGAGAGAGAGAGAGAGAGAGAGAGAGAGAGAGAGAGAGAGAGAGAGAGAGTTAAGGAACATTACATGAATATAAATACATAGAGATTAGAATGTTTACATTGTATGTTTGGAGATAAAACATACGAAATTGTTTGAATTGAAATTCGAGAAGGACTTTCATACTTTGCAAAGTTCTAGCTGATAACAGTGGTTTAAGACTATTGCAATATGTTTTGTTTTCTTGAAATAATGCAATTTTAACATACATCATTTATTTAACCTCTAACTATTATTGTGTAACAGAAAATTCAAACAGTTGTCCATAGATACCACTTTAGATAAAATTGTCTGATGACTCAGGACGGATAGATAAACTATTCAAATTCATGAATCTAACCGATTTATTGGATAAAATACGATTTAATTGCTTTTGTAGATGATTATATTCCTCATATATTGAAGGAAACGAATGATGAAAATTGAAAAATTAAATTAAAATGAATAAAATTATGAAATCTTCACAAATTCGAAACTCTTAGTATGAAAATGGGTGATGAAATGACCACGCTGTCGGTGTCACCAAATAGAAAAAAAAAATATCTGTATTTTTTGAATTATTCAATTTTGAGAAATGAGATGACTTGATAAAAACATCGGTTTAAAAAAAAGAAAAATTAATAATTATTGAGAAGAATTCTAAGAACATGTGACACTTGACGGTAGACCTACTCTCATTCAACAAATTTAACAAAATGTAATGGCCACTACAGTCAGAGTACCCAAAAACATTTTTTTTTAATACAAAATCATAAAACTTTAAATGTATCTTATTCGCCTTCAAATGTTTTGAGGAAATTTTCCGAATGTCTTATGCCTACTATACATAATTATGATCTTATCAATAAAATTATATTAAAATGTCGAATATTTAATAAGTGAAAAAAAAATGGTTAGTAAAATGACCTCACGCCGCCCTCGTTAGCTCAGTCAGCTGAGGCACGCTTCAGCTACTGAAATCATCGTTGGACGAGGGTTCGAATCCCGCCTAAGGCATGGGCTTTCGTAAACGTCCTCTCACCTATCATCACTTCATAGTTTCATTATCACGCGCTCATTCGTATCCCCGTATAACCTAGCTGTTGGTGGGGTCGTTAAGCAAACAATAATCATTATCAAAATGACCACTTCACTTTCACAAAATTATGAAAAATGCAAACTATTATGAATCTAATAAACAATTCAATAAATATTATTTCAAATTATAGCTCGTCTTTCACAATTGACTAATCTCATCAAATCGCAATGACTATTTCTCTATTATCTACTTCATTACCTTGTAATGATTGTATTACAATACATGTGGTACATTGTACTACTGTTCACCAACCACCTGCTGGGATATTATAATATGTGAAACTCAATCTTTATAATACGATAATCCAATTGGTAACTTTGGAGAAGAAGGCTTGAAACATCCGCGCGCTAGTGGTGTAGGATAGGGGGGACGGTCGCTCGGAACCTTCATCTATCGTGGATACAAGTTACACACGATATGAAGGCTTGAACCACTCGCGCGCTAGTGATGTAGGATAGGGGGGACGGTCGCTCGGAACCTTCATCTATCGTGGATACAAGTTACACACGAGAGATGAAGGCTTGAAACACCCGTGCGCTAATGGTGTGGGATAGGGGGGACGGTCGCTCGGAACCTTCATTTCTCTCAAAGAGAATTATGTAATTGCATAAACCTACACTAGAATTACCGTTAGCGATTTGTCTATCAAATGTATTCAATGTAATATAATTTAATCTACATGATGTATCGGAATTTGATCAAAAATGCAAATTTTAGATTTTAGATACATTTTAGATAAAATGTAGTCAGATGACTCAAAACGGATTGATAAACTATTCAAATTCCTGAATTTAACCGATTTATTGGATAAAATATGATTTAATTGCTTTTGTAGATAATTATGTTTCTTAAATATTGAAGTAAAAAAAATGATAAAGATAAAAAACAAAATGAAAAAAAATGAATAAAATTATGAAATCTATACAAATTCAAAACTATTAGTATGAAAAAGGGTAATGAAATGACCACGCTGTTAGCGCCCCCACCCCCCCACCCCCCCTAAATAAATAAAAAAGGTGTAACCAAATCCAATGACGATTTTGGTGTTACGTAAAACAATTGTAATGTAAAGCAATTTCATTTCCCGGTACCAAACATAATAATTATTCTTTAGACCCCACCTGTTTATATGGTGATACATGGAACTGTCACATATACATATTGATTCTAACGATCGACTGTTCCACCGATCATCTATCACTAACGGCTAGAGGTTTCGACCCGGTTTAATATCATGGAATCAAATTAGAAACTGATGTCAATTTTAATGGGACAAAATATGAATGTCAAATGTTGATATACTTACTTACAAGAGAGTTGGATGTTGACTGTTAATATCTTCTTCGTTTTTATCCTATTCACTTTCTTCTTCTATTTATAATAATATTCGCTTTGTTTTTCGTTCTTCCCACAGTATTTCGTCTTCCACATTTTCCTACATACCCTACTCTTCTTTTAACTCTTCAATTTATCTGGTTTTTGGAACTATCTTTCTTGTTTTCATCCTCTTCTTCACTTTCTTCTTCTATTTATACTAATATTTGCTATGTTTTTCGTTCTTTCCATAGTCTTTCGTCTTCCACATTTTCCTATATACCCTACTCTTCTTCTCATGCTTCCATTTATCTGGTTTTTGGAACTATCTTTCTTGTTTTCATCCTCTTCGTTTTCTTCTTCTATTTTTACCAATATTCGCTATGTTTTTCGTTCTTCCCACAATATTTCGTCTTCCACATTTTCCTATATACCTCCTCTTCTTCTCTCTCTTCCATTTATCTGGTTTCTGGAACTATCTTTCTTGTTTCCATCCTCTTTACTTTCTTCTACCATCTCTACTTACATTCGCTGTGTTTTCCGTTCCTCCCACAAACTTTCCTCTTCCACCTCTTCCCATATACCCCATATTCGAATTGATAAACTATTCAATCGATTCAAACCATTCAATTGACTATTGAATTGATGAACTATTCAAATTTATAAATTTAGCCGATTTATTGGATAACATATGATTTAATTGATTTCGTAGATGATTATATTTCTTGAATATTGAAGAAAAGAATGATGTAAAATATAAAACAGAGAAAAAGGCGATGAAATGACCACGCTGTCGATGTCAAAAAAAGTATATACTCTTTTTCTCGCGCTTTTACTTACATCTGATCTCTCCATCTTCCTGTTGGTGTCTCAGATTTTCTTCTAGACCCTATAATACTCTTTAGAATTCTTCTCATGGGTAGGCCTATTCTTCCGGGTTCTATTCTTCGCATATGCCCATACCATCTCAGTCTTTCTGTATCCATCTTACTTTCTAACATCTGGAGGTTTAGATCCGTTATAATATCATATTCCTATATATCGTATCTATATATTCAAATTCAAATTCAATTGTCTCCATTTTTCAAAATAAAATTACGATATTCAGATTTTAGCATTGCTAAAATATTCTGCTCTTCCATATAACCAATACTATTTTTACTTATGAGCTATGAATAAGAATTAAATGATATAATGGGATACAAATAAGATGGTATGAATGAATATTATGATAAAACAGTATGAAATACGATGTATAATTTTGAATTTGATTTAAAAAAATATATATTGCTCTATTTGCTCTAATAATTAACTGATGGCTATCCTTCTGATCCGATCTTAGTGTACGGTATAGTCTTTTCACTCTATATATCATATTATTATATCTATTATTATTAAATTTTAGTATGATATATCTTATCTATAATCTTATTTCCAACACTTTTGATTCTCAACCTATCCCTAATATCACTACTTCTCATTCTATCCTTATCTTTTTCACACCCATGCTTCTCAAAAACTTAATGTGGGAAACTGCAAGTTTACTTTTCACTTCTGCTGTAATTCTTTGATTAAATATTTTAAACTATCAGTATAAAACGAATGATGAAATGATCACGCTGTCATGTCAAAAAAAATCGATAAATAATATTTTGTTTTTACAAGTCATACCAAATTTAACCAAAAAAATAATTTCTTACTTATGCGACCTTCAACTTACGTGTCTTCAAGTATACCACCAAGGTTCTGTAACCGTCAGTTTACTAGTCTGTAGATCTAGGCTGTTATTAAATGTTTATGTCATTGGTAGAAACTGGGAGTGTTTGGGAAGTCTGACATTTAATTGTTGGGATGCTTTATTACGGAACAGAAATACCAACATGTTATTTATAACGATTGTCTTCATTCAGTTTTTATTACATGTGAAATTTGATGTTAATTCATTGTTACCCTAATCAAGGTTGATGATGAGCAGGTAGGATCGTTCGGCCGGGTTACGTAGATACCATATTCCAGGTTGGGCATTTCAGTAACCAGATTGAATAAAAAATATATATGAAAAAATAGGAGAACGAAAAAAGGGTGATGAAATGGCCACGCTTTTGGTGTAATCCCCCCCCCCCCCACACACACAAAAAATGTATATAATATGTAATTGAAGACATCTTTTGTGTTTATTTCATGGATTCTTATTTAATTATTTTCTCATGGTCCTTTCAATTAAATAAGGATCCATGAAATAAACCCAAAAGATGTCCTCATTTACAAATATGAATCATGGAAAAAAAGAGCTTTAAATTATATATATATATATATATATATATATATATATATATATATATATATATATATATATATTTATATATAGGCCTATATATATATATATATATATGACTTGATTCTTTTGAGATATAAACTCTGTAATAATATATGTATTTTGAAAGCAATGAATTACAGGAGGAACAAACTATAAAATATCAAATCGATATGTAGGCCTATATATATTCATTCTGACCTAAAGTCTCAAAGGCTTGTTGCTTTCTTGATCACAGTAATACAGTTATATATATATATATATATATATATATATATATATATATATATATATATATATATATATATATATATATATATATATATATATATATATATATATATATATATATATATATATATATATATAAATAAGTTGGACTCAGAGTTGCACATTTAATTACAAAATAAATACATCATCTCTAAGCGTCTGATTCTCTGATTTTATTTAATGGTGGTCTACTTCATATTTTCTCAGTTCACTATATTCTTCTGTTGTTCTAGATTGAAATCGGATAAAAATGAAAATGGACTACATTTATGAATATTTTTGAAATGCTTTTTACTACATAACGTAGCAAGAATTATTAACTTATTCAAATACAGAATTAAGATTTCAAAAATCAACATAATTATATAATATTTAATATATTTAATATATAATATTTATCATGTTATAATCATTACTTTCGATTTTCATTACAATAAAGCGTATACTCCACATAGCTAACCATGTGGAAAAGAATCGACGTAAAATATGTAAGAAATTGAAAATATAATAAATCCTGTTACATAAATGAATGAAATAAAATTGAATATAATTAAATATACGCGGGACACCACAAGGGCAATCTGACCATCCCTATAATGGAGTTATTATCATCATAGAATCATATAATGGAATCGAGGATTATGGAACCATTATTGGTTCTCTGGATAGATATAAGTTAGGGTAATAATAAAATAATATAATAATAATAAAATAATGAAATAGTCAAATTCTCGACCATTCGACAACAGTTGTCCATGGATACCACTTTAGATGAAATATTGTCAGATGACTCAGGACGGATAGATAAACTATTCAAATTCATGAATTTATAACCGATTTATTGGATAAAATATGATTTAATTGCTTTTGTAGATAATTATTTTCCTTATATATTGAAGGAAAAGAATGATGGAAATGAAAATGAAAATTGAAATGAATGAAATGATGAAACCTTTACAAATTCGAAACTCTTAGTATGAATATGGATGATGAAATGACCACGCTGTCGGTGTCACAAAAATATATATATATATATAAAGTAATAGGCCTATATGATAGAAAAAAATGATGAAAAAAAAAAAATAAGGAAAAAGGGTGATGAAATTGCGACGCCGTCGGTATCACAAAAAAAAAATAATAAATATATAACAACATTTGTTTGATAGATATAAATTCGAACCTACGAAAACGGGTGATAGAATGACCACTCTGTCGGTGTCACCCCCCCCCCTCTCATTAAAAAAAGAAGCACTGAGACAAGTGGTCGAGTGGCTAGCACACTGAACTGTCGTTCAGGAGGCCTGGTCTAGATGGTCGACCATTCTAACAGTTGTTTTTCGTAGTTTCCCTCTGTCATTCAGGTCAATACTGGGATGGTTCCTCAACAACAGTCCACGACAGACTTCTTCTCACTATCCAAAAAAACCTGATAAAATATAGCCTTTCATCTCATCATCTCATATATCATCCACCGACGCCAATAGATCGTAGTCATCAGTACAGTGCGTCGTTGAACCCAATATATATATAAAAAAAAAGTTATTTTCAGTTTTGAACTTTTGTGGTGCCCCGTCCAAACGATCCTACTTTTCATCCCTAGCCTTAATTGGGGAACAATGATTTTGTATCGAGTTACGATGTTATTAACAAAAAAAAAAAAAAATTGAAAACCACAAAGGGTGACCACGCAGTCGGTGTCACCAAATAGATGTGAAATCTTTTCCCTGCAGACTGTGGTTTCAGACGAATAGGCCTACATCTGTATTGATTAGATTACGTATATTACGGAACTATTGAACTATAAACGCTTCAATAATTTCTCTTCTATATCCTTATAGTTATGTCGGATGAAGTCTCGAACCACCCGTGCGCTAGTCATGTAGGATACAAAGACGGTCGCTCGTTGTATTCATCTCTCGGGAGAGACAGAAAGACAGAATGATTTATTCTCTCTTTCTCTTTCTCTCTCTCTCTCTCTCTCTCTCTCTCTCTCTCTCTCTCTCACTTTTTCTCTCTCCTTTTTACTCTCTCTTTCTCCCTTTCTCTTTCTCTCTCCCTATCTCTCTCTCTTTTTCTCTCTCCCTTTTCCTCTCTCCTTCAACTCTCTCTCTCTCCCCTCACACACACACACACCCTCACCCTCTTTCTCTACGTCTCTCTCTCTCTCTCTCTCTCTCTCTCTCTCTCTCTCTTTCTCATTCTCTCTCTCCCTCTCACTCTCTCTCTCTCTCACTCTCCCTCTCTCTCTCTCTCTCTCTCTCTCTCTCTCTCTCTCTCTCTCCCTCTTACTCTCTCTCTATTTCTCATTCTCTCTCTCCCCCCCCCTCTCTCTCTCCCTCTCACTCTATCTCTCACTCTCTCTCATTCTGTCTCCCTACGCAATACGATAAATACTTATAATATATCTCAATGTAATACGATGCATGATTAAGCAATAACCTAAACACCTTTGCTAAAGTACCTCGAAGATTTCACTGGTAATCTTTTCTAGCATTGCTATTAGTGTGTCTTACATTTGATTATCTGAAGGTGAAATTATGTCAGCAATGTATACATGCAAGTTACGAATTTAGGCCCATTATGTCTCCACATAATTATGTAATAACTATGACACATGGATTGAGGTGTTGACGATAAAACACATATTAATAAAATGTACCAAATATAAAATATAAATTAGTAGTTGCATCTTCTTGGAATACCCTCCTTCCATATTAATTTCCGTACTTATTGGTGGAAACTCTCAGCCGCACACTTTCCTGACTCAAGCTCATCTGTTTGCAATGAAACAAATCGAACCGCGATGCGATACATGCAATGATATTCTCACTGTGAAACATATACTTATTGATTGTGAAAAATACTCGACCATTCGACAACAGTTGTCCATGGATACCACTTTAGATAAAATATTGTCCGATGACTCAGGACGGATAGATAAACTGTTCAAATTCATGAATCTAACCGATTTATTGGATAAAATATGATTTAATTGCTTTTGTAGATGATTATATTCCTTATATATTGGAGGAAAAGAATGATGGAGATCAAAATGAAAATGGAAATGAATAAAATTATGTAATCTTCACAAATTCGAAACTCTTAGTATGAAAATGGGTGACGAAATGACCACGCTGTCGGTGTCACCCGAAAAAAAAAAAAAAAAAACTTTTGTAATAACTATGACACATGTATTGAGGTGTTGGCGATAAAACACATGTTAATAAAATGTACCAAATATAACAATATGAGTCAACAACTAGCAATTGGAGACACAATTTCCGAAGTTTTGGCTGATGATAGTAATGCTATTGACAGAGCATTTATTTTCCTAAAGCAGTCAAATTTACAGATTGAATTCAATTTATCACAAATATTTATCACAAAATATTTATCACAAAATATTTTTTAGTTAAAATTGGATTTAAATTACGGTATCTCATTCCATAATGATGAAATCTAAAAAAGGGGTGCAAAATGACCAGGCAGATGGTGTCAACATAATAAAATAAATATTAGACCAGGTTATGTGGTGAAAAAATATAAATTCTTTAATCGCCAACGCGTTTCAGCAGAATTATACCTGTCTTCTTCATGGCTTGAACAGAAATAAAACTACGTAACAGTACAAAAATCAGAGAACAAAAAAAAAAAAAAAGAATAATAATAAAGTAAAACCTGGTATAATTCTTAAATTATCATGAATTATCTACATTATAACCAGGAAAGAAGCCTCCAGCGAACAATATATATATATATATATATATATATATATATATATATAGCGATTCAAATGATGCTACATCTGCTGAAAGATGAATCTTCAGAAACGTATTTTGAGAGATGAATTACGTAGTTAGAAGTTTACTAAAACTTGAATGGACCAAACTTGAAACCATCTTCAAAACTTGTTGTTATTATCGCCTGTTTAATTGCCACTTCACACCTGACAGAGAATAGGATTGTCATTGTAGTCTAACCAACTTGTAACACTTATTTAAGGTTAACTAGAAATGCAAGATACTTTCATAATGCACAAACTTGAAGTTATAAAGCCTTCGATCAAACCTTGGAAGTCATGCAGACGAATTTCGGTGATATAAGGAAGTGGAATCACTTACTTCCGCTTGCATTTCTTCTGTCTATACATATTTACATATTTTATTTATTCATTACAGATTGTTCATAGAACAGGTGGTAATGGTTATTATACCTTATGAAATTACAATCAAACATACTCGATATAATTATACTTTGTTATTTTTTTTTTAGTTCTTTCTTGATATCTTCTTCCAATTCATTCCATTCCCGCATCGTTTTTTGAATGAATCCATATTTACCTACTTCTCTATCCACTTTTTCCACCTTCCTCTGTTTTCCCACCATTTCTTTCTTCCTACTCTCTCCCACTCTTCATTTCTCTCTTCAACATCTCCTTCAACGCTATCAATCCACCTAGCTCTTGGACGACCTACTTTTCTTTCTCCCATATCCCTACCCTTTTCAAATTCTCTTCTCGGGATTCTATTTCCTCCCGTTCTTTTCATATGTCCAAACCACCTGTATCTTTCTCGACCCAACTTCCAACTCAACTTCTCCACTCCCAGGTCCTCCCTAATCGTCTTACTCCTGATCTTGACTAGCTTAGTCACTCTCACTCCCACCACCCCTCTCAGGAACTTCATCTGGGCCCTTATTCTATAACAGTAAACGAAATGGATGCGTGAGGAAAGTGTCAGAGCTCATATTATGATACACCGTGTTGAAGTATACGAAATAGTTGGGACAAATCGAAGATGGCCTGATTTCGTTTCGCTTTAGAGTAAGAGAATAACCCTCCTGTGCTGCTTGGATGTCTGCTTCCTCTTTTCCCCCCATTGGCCATGTTACTGCACCGTATGTTAAGATTGGTATGTAGTAACACTTGTAAATCAGTAGTTTGCATCTTCTTGGAATACCCTCCTACCATATCAATTTCCGTACTCATTGGTGGAAACTCTCAGCCGCACACTCCCCTGACTCCAGCTCATCTGTTTACATCAGAACAAATGAAACCAACTATTGTAAAATGGGATTCCTCTATTCGTGGTTCGAGAAGAGAAGAAGTGGTTTTGATCAGTAGGGGTTGAGGTCACACTCTCCTGACTCAAGCTTATCTGTTTACAATGGAACAAATCAAACCGCGATGCGATACATGCAATGATATTCTCACTGTGAAACATATACTTATTGATTGTGAAAAATACTCGACCATTGGACAACAGTTGTCCATGGATACCACTTTAGATGAAATATTGTCAGATGACTCAAAACGGATTGATAAACTATTCAAATTCATGAATTTAACCGATTTATTGGATAAAATATGATTTAATTGCTTTTGTAGATAATTATATTTCTTATCATTGAAGAAAAAGAATGATGAAAATATATATACATCATTTTTTTTCGATCGCCCCATCCAACGATGTCGGGTTTGGGGGCTGGAGGTGACTCCACCGTCGTTTTTAGGGCTGCCTGGGATGTCGAAGACGGTGAGCCATTCCGTCTTCCTGCCCGTAGTCTGCTTCTCCAGCTTCTTCGCCCTCTTCTTCCTCCAGTTGCCGCTCCATCAATTCCTTCCATCTTTCTCTGTTTTCCCACCATTTCTCTCTTCCCACTCTTTCCCACTCTTTCCCACTCTTCATTTCTCTCTTCAACATCTCCTTCAACGCAAACAATCCACCTTAGTCAACTCTTAGTATGAAAATGGGTGTTGAAATGACCACGCTGTCGATGTCACCCAAAAAAAAAAACTCTCAGCCGCTGCCCTTCTCCTCTTGATCTCACTCCCCACCTTACCATCCTTCGTTTACACACTACCTAAATATTTGAACTCTTCTTTCTCTCTTAGTACTACTCCTTGAACCTCAATATTTCACGTTGCTCTTAGTATGAAAATGGGTAACCATAGCTACCAGATAACAAGCTGGTTAATTTCAATTTATCCCGCATCACTTTTTATTCTATGACCTCAATGAATTTCTGACTTCAAAGTCACACTAGTCAACCATCCCATCATCGTACATGTATTATCTATATTTTTCAATTATCTCTTTCTGTTCACTTATTTTCATTTCTAGTTTTAAGTATTTTCTATATTTGTATCATGTACAAATCTTTGAAAAAAAAAATAATTTAAAGTACCTTTATATCTTGATGAATGAATTAAAGTGTACACAGAAGTAAAGATTTCAGGCTGAGGCAAATTTTGATCCATAAATCTTGAAAATCCGTGTGATGTGAGGAAAGTTCGAGACAATTCAGAAAAAAATGACATTATCATTAATTATATTCCAAAGTGTGGTTAAGAATTTTTCATTTTCACAACCATCTATGATGGAAATAAAAATTGAAATTAAAATGAATAAAATTATGAAACCTTTGAAAATTCGATACTCTTAGTATGAAAATGGGTGATAAAATGACCACGCTGTCGGTGTAACCCCCCCAAAAAAATTAAATTTAAAATAGATAAAAAATAAGCCAGAGGGGTTTAACTATATAGGTTCAATCCAAGATATATAGGCCTATTTAGATGAGCTTAGCGAAAAACGTTAATTAAAACGTTTAAAATCTGTGATGGATATGAAGAAGGCACTGGTATAATTGTTTGGAAACCAAGGTTTATATACCAACAGACAGCCGCGGTTTTTAAACCTTTGAAGTGATCCATGGCCTGTATATGTACATTGAGCTGACAAAATGTTCTTAATTCTACATTTCCATACTTCTAAGCTCATCTCACAACGCATATAAGGCGTTTTCCTAGTATATTTAAATTTGCAATTATGTTTTTTCCCCTCTCCAAAACAGTCTATTCAAAGTTCCACCGCGCCTTGATAAACTGAGCTACCGAGGGCGGCTTCGATTCATCCATCAATGAATGTC
Organism: Brachyptera putata; assembly: GCA_907164805.1. NCBI lineage: Eukaryota > Metazoa > Arthropoda > Insecta > Plecoptera > Taeniopterygidae > Brachyptera > Brachyptera putata. The sequence continues at coordinate 3,934,146 of OU015475.1, forward strand.
ATAAACGTGTTTTTCCGGATGAGAAAGTGCCAAACAAATGTCAAATATTATTTAACCTTTCATTTATTAAATTAATCGTAAAGTACCAACTCCATTTTATTATTTATAATACCCGATTAGGGCTACCTTGACACTTATATTTACGGTTTAAATTAACATAGTTTTCTAATGCCAATTATGCAATATGTTATTTGTAACCACATTCCTAGTGACTCTGTTATTGTAAATACCGTTGTAAAAACTTATATTAGCTTTGATCGCAACAAAACTGCAAATGTTATATTATACAAGAAAAAACTTTAGATCCACATTCGTGTGTTCGGAATTCCTAATATCAATGTTGGTAGTGTCCGGATATATCGCAAAAACGGTTTATACTTATAATGTGTTCCGGACTTTTGGAAATTGAAGACTTTTATCTGCGGCGAAGAAGTGTGGTCACAGACAGCGTAGACCTTCATTGCTTTTAATTTAAAATTAAAATAAAATGGGATGGTAAGATCACCCCTGTGGTACCCCGTCCAAACGATCCTACTTTCATCCTTAGCCTTAATTGGGGAACAATGATTTTGTATCAAGTTTCGATGTTAATGAAAAAAAAAATGGAAGTGCATATATTGCAGAAGAGGATGTCCATGGTTGTCGATTTAGCGGAATTTCTTTTTTTTGGTGATAACTTTTGAACGATTTCTGAAAACGAGTAAACCCGGTTCGACCCCCGCCGCCGACCATCTTTACAGATGTTTTTCGTGGTTTCCCTCTGTAGTCTAGGTTAATGTCGGGATAGTTCGCACAATATAGGCCACGACCGCTTCCTTCCCACTATCCTTCCCATTACCCAAGAACCTTCATATCATCATCCCATCATCTCATTAATCATCCATCCGACGCCATTAGATCTCAGTTATCATAACAGTGCGTCGTTAAGCCCGATATATATATATATATATATATATGACGTTCAAGTATTTATAATCATCATTTATCATCATCAACTCGGTCATACCCCCAAAAACCCCAGCTATTGTTGGGGTCGTTAACCAAACATTCACGATCAGACACGTTGCATTGTAACCTGTTACTCCAGCGTGTGACCTTGTTACTTTAAACTAACTCATTATTAACTAAGAAATGAACTCGCTACGGAATTCCCAGCTACCGAACGACCGTCCCTGTCATCTACAAACAATAATACACGGATGTTCCGGATTGTATTGGATTTGGACCTTCAGGGTATGTAATAATTGTGAAGGACCGGTCGAATGTCTCTCGAAATTGAATGCAGTTAATTTGGTAGGAAATGATTTTTTTTGGGATATAAAACTGGTTTTGAATTGTCACAAATGAACTTGTTTTGGATTAATGTTGTTTCTTGATAACTGGAATTTGGTTGAATAATTGATTAATGAATCAGAATGTTTTGATTTAGCAGTTAATGAACCCTGATATTTGGAGATATATGTGAGGGAATTATAGATTGTTATGATCTAGGAAAACGCAGCACATGCGTTGTTGGATGAGTGATATAGACATATTTAGGAGATAATATGTGAAGGAAATCTATGTAGGCGTCTTGAGTTTGAAAAATTATGCCACTGCTTCTGTGTAATGAATCAGAATGTTTTGATTTAGCAGTCAATGAACCCTGGATATTTGGATATATATGTGAGGGAATTATAGATTGTTATGATCTAGGAAAATGCAGCATATGCGTTGTTGGATGAGTGATATAGACATATTTATAATAATAATAATAATAATATTCTTTATTGTCAGTTATATGAATTTACATGGTAAAATATATGACAGGTCATTAACTTGACTTATAAAATACTTAAAATTAAAATTAATCTAAATTTAAATGTTAAACGCCTTGACTTACTAAGCTATGGGGGAAATGTCTTGTAAGTTGAAAGGAAGCTACAAATACTCACAAGTGAAATTTTCAGAAGATGATACTGAAAAAATTACAAAATATACTTGAAGTTTCTTTTGTATGATTTTATTCATTTGATGAAATTTTATGATATTGTTCTGATTATTTATACATAAATGAAGTAAGATGTGATTGAGGTAAAATATTTATTATGTCGGTATCAATCAACAAAAAAGTGAAATTATAAGGAAAAAATAAATAAAACATAATATTTTCATTTTTAACAGTATTTTTAATTGTTTAATTTGATGAAAGTTGGGTCATTTCAAGAAGTTGTTATTCTCACATATTCTATCGAAATAACATTAAACAATAGACCATAACATATTACATATTTTGATAATAAAAATTATAGTGATAATATTTATTGATTAATATATAACAATGTATATTGTTATAAAAACGTGAAATAAAAATTAAAACATAGATGTTATTGAACTGAATTAAAATGAAGCAAGTAAGCATAACACATCCGTCAGCCGCCACTGTGGCTCATACAACTATCGCACTGCGTTAGGAACAGAAGTCGCTGTTGGGCGTGGGTTCGAGTCCCGCATAAGGCATGGGTTTTTGTGAACGTCATTTCACTTATCATCACTTCATTGTTTCATTATCACTCGCTCATTCGAATCCCCGTATAACCTAGCTGTTGGTGGGGTCAGTTCATGCACGGTGGTTATAAAAATTGAGAAAATCACCTTCACTATTTTTTTTTCTATGTTCAAAAACCAGTGTAATTGAATGAAAAGTTCACATCTCCAAGATAATTTTATGCTCTTTAATTAATATGACATTCCATTTCAGTGAATTCAATCAGTTTCAAGGTAATACGTCAATGAATAAAAATGATGTGATTAAATTCATCGCGTATTACCTCAAATTGATTGAATTCACTAAAATGAAATGTCATATTGATTGAAGAGCATAAAATAATCTTGGAGATGTGAACTTTTCATTCAATTACACCGATTTTTGAAAATGGAAAAATATAGTAAAGATACATTTCTCGATTTATGTAAGCACTGTGCACGCACACCCACCTTAGATAATTAAAAAAAAACATAGATTTAGAAGTATTTTATTCAGAAGTATATTAAGAAGAAAGTATGTATATTCATGAGTATTTTACAAAGGATCAAGGATTAAAAAGGATGTCAGCTCTCATTTGAATGAAAGGTACATCGTTTGTCAGATTCTTCATTTCGCAGTTCATGGTATCAAACCAAGAGGTCTGAGTTCAAGTCCCAGAGTGGTCACATTTTTTGGGGAATGGAAATAACATTCATCTCTCTCTCTCTCTCTCTCTCTCTCTCTCCATAAATATATATATATATATATATATATTTATGAGAAAATGATCATATTTAGAGGTATTTTAGTCGTTTTTAATGTATTTATTATATTATTAGATGCTCAATATTTCGACTTAACTATGTTAGCCTTTGTCAAGAGCAAAAATTATCAAGATCACAACAATCTACAAGCATACAAGATTAAAAAAACGACACAAGTTAATGGAAAGAAAAAAAAAATTATATATACTGTATATATATATATATATATAATGATACATTTCTTCAGGTATCTTGTGTAAATATAATAAACTAACTCAAACAAATTAGTTTAAACACCTTTGAGGTGAGGTTTGAGGTTTGAGGTTTGAGGTTTTTTTGAGGTTTGAACTTTGAGGTTTTGCTTTGAGGTGTTTAAACTAATTTGTTTGAGTTAGTTTATTATATTTGCACAAGATACCTAAAGAAATGTAGGCCTATCATTATAATAATGCTTGTGAAAACTCTTTTCATACCTACATATATATATATATATATATATATATAAATACATATTCAGCATGTAATACAGAATACTAGGATACGGGCTTGTATAGTGAGGTTGTCGATGATCACATCGTCTAGTCCACCAGCCATAAAACGTGTGCAACAGCCGTTCACGCGTAGCCTCAGATTTCTCTGTGCAGACTCGCAGACCGTCTACACAAGTACAGATAAATATTATTTTATTAGTACACTATGTAGGTCACTATAAGTGTTTTACATTTTACATTTTGTAATTAATATACCTTACATGGTGCCTAACATGTAATAGCGTATATATTAGTAGGGGATAGTAGTATGGTATATAATAGGGGGATAGTTTCTTTTCTATTAGACGAGCTTTAGCGAGGATTCAATTTGACATACTGAAAAAAATTGGTGTTCGTTTTTATGTTTTTTTTTTTTTTTTTTATATATATATGTTTTTTTGTCGGTCCTCCACAGGTCAAATGGCTACAGCTATCAGCGTCAAACTTTTTTCTCAATATGGTTCCTCATCTAACTTAGATCTGTATAGATTTGTGGCATTATCGGGGGGTAACTTTATGTTTTATGAATTTTAGAAATTTCAAAAATACTCATTAGAATAACATGGCAGAAAAAAAAGAAAATATTAGTATTTTCCCAAAAAAATGAAATTTTGCGTGAAGTTGAATTACATTATGCTTCACATTTCTAAAAATTTTCAGCTTGATCGGGTCGGTCATTTTGAAGAAATAACATAAAATGTGCTAAATTGGTACCACTCGAAGCAGTTTTTACCCATACTATTACTATTCGCTCGTCTAACAACGCATATATGGCGTTTTCCTAGTTAGTTTGCAATGTGACATATATACAAGAATAAATACGGATAGATGAACTATTCAAATGTCCTGATCTAACCGATTTATTAGATAAAATATACATAGTTTACATATTTACATATTTGATTTATTCATTACAGATACAGAATGTTCTTGCCCAGCCTAATCGTATGAGTTTTTTAGAAGCTTCGATATGATTTTCCTCAAAATTGATCCTAACCCAAAAGCTATATAGTTCTTAATTGGATAAATTTGCGTATACATATATATGTTTCATGTCGATCGGTCAAACCCTGCGACCTGTGCTTACAAACTGAAAAAAAAACACACAGACAAAGCTCCATAAGAGTAAGATGGATGTCTTCGCTGTCTTTCATCCAATTATAGATATTTGTTACTGGAATATTCTATTCCACACATGTTTTTCGATGAGCGTTAGCGAAGAGTTTCCATCCCACTCTTACGGAGCTTTGTCTGTGTGTTTGTTTGTTTGTTTGTTTGTTTGTGCGCACTGCACAGGTCGCACGGTTGGACTGATCGGCATGAAACTATTTTTGTATACGCGGACTTATTCAACTTAGAACTGTTTTGTTTTTGGTTCTAATATATCCAACCACTTTTTAGATAAACCATTTCAAAGTTATGAAAAACCCCGTGAGAAATGGCTGGGCTAAAAAATCTTGAAAATCAATATTTTTAAACAGAATTCAAAATTCTCCTAAACGTGACTACAACAATGATGCACATTATCACACACTCCTATTGGAATCGGACAAGCCGTTTCCAAGAAAATAATTATTCAGTGAATAAAGTTTCATTGTATTACATATAATATCAAACTGCATCTGATATTTCCTTCATTAGAATAGTCTACGAAATAAACCAACCGAATGGAAAGATGGATTTTAACTTGAATGCCGTCAAAACATCAACTTGATGTAACTTTTTGAAAAAATTCAATTTCATTCTCATTAGCTCATCCATCAACGCGGTAACACATAACGCGTTTTCCTAGTAATATTAAATAGTTAGTCAACAGATCCATGACCATGATTATAATAAAAAAAAAATTATTAAATAGTTTCTTTTTATTACACAAACTAAAATGACATCAAGGTCTTAAAACATAATCATTTATAAAAACAATCAAAAATCTTCAGGGAAGTTATAAACACCTCCACGATAATGTTCTCCTATGCTATAACATCGACGACCAGGTGTTCTCTAATGGATCATAATAGAATTGTTGGACAATAGATGAAGGTTTGAACTACCCGCGCGCTAGTGGTGTGGGATAGGGGGAACGGTCGTTCGTAACCTTCACGACTCGTAGATATAAATGTCGGAAGCCAAGTCAAGGTACTGAGGTTTTGTTTTCGCGAATTGTTGCCCCTCGGCATAAAGTCGTGTGCAAAAAAAATGGTGTGCAAAAACTAGTCTAGATGTGGTAGGTACTGTATGCAAGTGGTTTAATGAGATATTTCTACAAGGTTGAGTGATTTGGCTGTATTGAATGTGTACGGTTCAAAAACATGATTATTGTCACATAGAGGTGTGCGAGGGGTTTACAACTCGAAAATTTGGTGTACACCTGATTTCAGATTTCAAGATTTCAGGTGATTTCAAGTGATTTCAGGGATTTCAAGTGATTTCAGGGATTTCAAGTGATTTCAGGTGATTTCAGGTGATTTCGAGTGATTTCAGGGGATTTCAGGGATTTCAAGTGATTTCAGGGATTTCAAGTGATTTCAGGGATTTCAAGTGATTTCAGGGATTTCAAGTGATTTCAGGTGATTTCAGGTGATTTCGAGTGATTTCAGGGATTTCAGGTGATTTCAGGGATTTCAAGTGATTTCAGGGATTTCAAGTGATTTCAGGGATTTCAAGTGATTTCAAGGATTTCAAGTGATTTCAGGTGATTTCAGGTGATTTCAAGTGATTTCAAGTGATTTCAGGGATTTCAGGTGATTTCAAGTGATTTCAGGTGATTTCAGGTGATTTCAAGTGATTTCAAGTGATTTCAGGTGATTTCAAGTGATTTCAGGGATTTCAAGTGATTTCAGGGATTTCAAGTGATTTCAAGGATTTCAAGTGATTTCAGGTGATTTCAGGTGATTTCAAGTGATTTCAGGGATTTCAGGTGATTTCAAGTGATTTCAGGTGATTTCAGGTGATTTCAGGTGATTTCAGGGATTTCAGGTGATTTCAGGGATTTCAGGGATTCCAGGAGATTTCAGGGATTTCAAGGGGATTTCATGGGATTTCAGGGATTTCAAGGGGATTTCATGGGATTTCATGGCAAGTGTACACCTGATTTCAGGAGTTGTTAACCCCTCGGAGGTGTGTCTATAACACAATGAAATTAGTTGGGATGGTCAGATCGCCCTTGTGGTGCCCTGTTCAAACGATCTAATCTTCCATCCATAGCCTTGATTGGGGAACAATGATTTTGTATCAAGTTTCGATGTTATTAAAAAAAAAAAAAATGTGATTAGAAAAATGAGTACGCGACTAATTATTTTGTTTCTGTGGAAAAGATCGTTTGAATGGAATGAATTAAATATTGTCAGATGACTCAGAATGAATTGATATGTAGTATTCAAATTTTTTATTTTAAACGATTTATATGATGAAATATAGTTTAATTTTCTATATATAACTATATATCTTGAAATTTGAAAAAATTGAAACATGGAGAAAAAAAAATGCGATGAAATGAACACATTGTCGGGTGTCCCCCCCCCCCCCCCCCTCTGAAAAAATATGAAAAAAATCCCTTCCGACATATTCTCTCAGTATATATATATATTTTTTAATAACATTGAAACTTGATACAAAATCATTGTTCCCCGAATTAAGGCTATGGATGAAAGATGAGATCGTTTGAACGGAGCACCACAAGGGCGATCTCACCACCTCAAGCATCTCAGTATCCTTACAAATTACAATGTATTTTTCAAAAATAAAAATAATCATATTGAGTATTGATTATCAAGCTTGATTTATACTTGAGGTCATTCACTCTGGAAAACTATTATGATTTTTTTCATCCTTCGAACTGGACTTGGAAAAAATATCATTTGAACACATCATTGTTTGCGTGAACTGAACTTCATCCGGAAAGTCACTACAATAATTTATGCTTGAGTTGACACTGAAAATGGTCACAAAACATGCATCTCGCGTTACATACACAATTTGATTACTTCTTGAGGTATTTTATCGTGTGTGGTATCGATGTGTTCGTAAAACAACTGGCTTTGAGCTTAGCTAAAATTAAATAAACAGGTCAAACGGCTACAGCTATAAACTTCTAAATTTTTCAATATGGTTCCTCATCTAACTTAGATCTGTATAGTTTTGTGGCATTATCGGAGGGTAACTTTTTCTTCATGAATTTTAGAAATTTCGAGAATATTCATTAGAATGACGTGGCGAAAAAAAAAATATTTTCATTTTCCAAAAAAATGAAATTTCGCATAAAGTTGAATTAGATTTTGATACACATTTCTAAAAATGTTCTGTTTGATCGGGTCAGCCATTTTGAAAAAAAAACTTAATATGTGCTAAATTGGTGCCACTCGAAGCAGTTTTAACCCATATTTACCCATACTATTACTATTCGCTCGTCTATCAACGCATATATGGCGTTTTCCTATTACTATCTCAACTGGACTGATGTTGAGGTTGGTTACGGCTGCTCACTAAGAGCCGGTTTTTCAATAGTCCTCGTTAGGTGTGCGTTAGCTGACCGACGTTTATGTCTAACCCCGACCTGTAACGACAGGATCGTTTTTCAACTCCCGGTTATCTGTTCGTTCTAACGAGAACCTGACCAGAACAACGACGATTCTGATTGGTTGTACTTAAATGCGTATGCAAAATTGTATGCTAGAAGACAGTGAACAGGACGACGATGGCAGTGCAGTAACGGCACTTGAACGAAGACCCAATCCAGGGTTTATCTTTGTGAGTAGATAACCGTCGGTCAGGTGCGCGTTATCGTTGATGGCAGGTCGAAAAACGGCAAAATCGCGCAACCGGAGGTCAACTTCTGACGACCACTCTAACGGGACATTGAAAAACTGGCTCTAAATGTTCAAAGTGGCTCAACCAGACACCGAGTTCATTATCTCGCAGCTGCATAAAGACACACGTGAATGCTAATTATAGATAAATTTACATTGAAGTAATACTATGTCATGGTATGTGTGGTTGCCATAAGACACATAATAACAATTAAATATAGATTATTAAGACGAAAAAGCACAATAATTAATGATAATGAATCGAGTAAAAATATTCAAATAATGATGAATTAGGCATGAATGGTTGGTGAAAAAATGTTGCTGGAATATAATGAGAAAGTAGTGATATAAACAGTAATATGAATATATATATATATATATATATATATATATATATATATATATATATATATATATATATATATATATATATATATATATATATATATATATATATATATATATATATCGATTCATGTGGGCTTTTAATTTAATTTTGTATATGCATTATTCTTTTCCTTCTATATATAAGAAATATAATTATCTTCCACAGTAATTATAAATCATATTTTATCCAATAAATCGGTTAAATTCATGAATTTGAATAGTTTATCCTGAGTCATCTGACAATATTTCATCTAAAGTGGTATTCATGGACAACTGTTGTCTAATGGTCGAGTATTTTTCACAATCAATAAGTATATGTTTCACAGTGAGAATATCATTGCATGTATCGCATCGCGGTTTGATTTGTTCCATTGTAAACAGATAAGCTTGAGTCAGGAGAGTGTGCCCTATTAGCAAACAAGTCAACACCACTTCGTCTCTTCTCGAACTGCGGATAGAGGAATCCCAAAGGTCAATTGTAGGTTTAATTTCACAATTAAATTTAAATTCAGGATAAGAAAACACAAATAAATAACATTCTGAGGATGAAGCTGAATCGATACTAAAATAATGAAGCTAATTTTGACTGTATAAATGATTTCTGAGAATAATAATTGAATCGCGTAATACGCTTACTACTGTATCCTTAATAATTAATAATCTAACTTTGTTTGCCAATATAAAGCTGCCATTAGATAATCCCCGTTTAATACTGAATTTTTCAACAGTACTCCAAAAATAAAAGTTACGAGTTCAAAAAAAAAAATATTTTGGTGATGAAGTTATCACCAAAAAACTGATATTCCGCCGAATCAACTCCCATGGACTCATATATAATAAAAAAATATATTTTAATTATTCCCAATTGAATTTTCTCTAATTATCACTTCTAGTACATCACTAATCATTGTTAATAATATCAATTTACACCAATTAATTATATTTCCATCCAATAAAAGTTTCCCTTTTTTAAGGAATACTTATAAAAATGATTCATGTATATAATATGAATGATCAATTTACTTCATTGTTTGTTATTAAAATGTCATAATCAAACTTAATTACAATAATATTATCATTATTATAATAATTAAATCAAAACTTTCTATAGTATGTTGAATCTACTTGATTTATACACATATTTGTAGACCTATCAACTTTTTGTAGAACACGACTATAGGATATATGCGATAAAGTTGGGCTAGGTTATGGATAAACTGAAATATGTAATAAAGGTAGGTTTCCAAATGAGAGTACGGTCAAGGATATAATATAAACACGAACATTCATTCACAAATATATAATTAGAATTTAAAACCGGACGAAAAATATGAATATATAATTCAAGATACCACTTTAGATAAAATATTGTCCGATGTCTCAGGACGGATAGATAAACTATTCAAATTCATGAATCTAACCGATTTATTAGATAAAATATGATTTAATTGCTTTTGTAGATAATTATATTCCTTATATATTGAAGGAAAAGAATGATGAAAATTAAAAATTAAATCTAAAATGAATAAAATTATGAAATTATCACAAATTCGAAACTTTTAGTATGAAAATGGGTGATGAAATGACCACGCTGTCGGTGTCACCCGAAAAAAAAAAAAAAAATATGTTCAAATAATAATGGATTATTTTTTTTATGAATTAAATTAATCTCGAAGGTAAAAGCTGTTGAGATAGGTTGGTTTGTCGGTGAGTGTACACACTGATATAAATGTTGAGAGAACAACATACCATTTCAAAGACTGAGAGTGGTTTTTATTTTGAAGCGGTCAGATATTTTATGCACCGTGGAACCTGATTTCAGTTGGATTATCCGTTGAGATGCATTTGGTTCATAAGTAAAAGTGACCGGCACATGTAGCGCAGTGGTTAATAGTCCATGCGAGTCGATTTGGCGGAATATCAGTTTTTTTGTAATAACTATTTATCTCAAATCGCCCGATTGTCAGGCGTATACGCTTAAAAATATACATTTTAAAAACGTATACGCCTGAAACTTATGTGATTAGAGATAAATAGTTATTACTTACACCATCGTGAAGGTATTGAAAATATCTCTGTTATCTTGATTATAGAATTTCGATATCTCATACCGCTCAAAAGTTATCACCAAAAAACTGATATTCCGCTAAATCGACTCGCATGGACTTTTAAGGCGCACGAGGGGTTTTCTGACCCGGTTCGATCCTCGCCGCCGACCATCTTTACAGGGTTTTTCTTGGTTACCCTCTGTAGTCTAGACTGTCGATGTAATACGTCAATGAATTTCATCACATTCTTAGTATTTATTTATTGACGTATTATTTTGAAACTGATTAATTACACGAAAATAAAATGTCTTGATCAGTTTCAAGATGATACGTCAATGATTGAAAATAATGTGGTGAAATTCATTGACGTATTATCTCAAAACTGATTGAATTCACAAAAATAAAATGTCCTATTAATCAAAGAGCATAAAATTATCTTGGAGATGTGAACTTTTCATTCAATCACACTGGTTTTTGAAATTGGGAAATAATAGTAAAGATACATTTCTCGATTTGTGTAAGCACCGTGCATGCACCCCTGGACCCCTATTCCTGAGATGAATGAGATGTGAGAAAAATCAGTGAGAAAACTATCTCATATAATAATGACATATTTCATCTCATATTTTGTGTGAGATACTCGTTTCCTCACTCATTTTTATTTTTCTCACATCTCATTTATCTCAGGAAACTATCTCATATAATAATGACATATTTCATCTCATATTTTATGTGAGATACCTACTCGTTTTATCACTCATTTTAATTTTTCTCACATCTCATTTATCTCAGGAAACTATATCATATTATAATGACATATTTCATCTCATATTTTTTGTGAGATACTCGTTTTCTCACTCATTTTTATTTTTCTCACATCTCATTTATCTCGGGAAACTATCTCATATAATAATGACATATTTCATCTCATATTTTATGTGAGATACTCGTTTTCTCACTCATTTTCATTCTCTCACATCTCATTTATTCTCAGGAAACTATCTCATATAATAATGACATATTTCATCTCATATTTTATGTGAGATACTCGTCTTCTCACTCATTTTTATTTTCTTACATCTCATTTATCTCAGGAATAGGTGTCCTGTAGGCTACATTACAACAACCGAGGTAAAATATTTCCAGACAGCAAAAGTCAAATCAGCCATTGTATACACGTATCCCATCAATAACTAAGATTTGATAAACAAGATATATATTAATCCACCTTACTATTATTTCATGCATTCTCGAAACACCCGACCGATAATATTAATACATACTAAAGACGTTCGATCGTCACTACCAACAATGCACCTATTTGCGACATTATTGCCCCCAATATTAGGTCATGGTCGATAAGCAGTTTAACCACACTTTTGTATACTAATCAAAAAAAGGTTCCACTCGACCGTTCCCTTATCCCACAACAATATCGAGCGGATGGTTCGAACTTTCATATCCAGTGGACAACTTGTATCCACATGTGATGAAGGTTCCGAGCGACCGTTTCTTTTATCTTGAATCACTAACGAGCAGGTGGTTCGAGCTACTATATCGCGTGTTGCAGGTACTTGTTGATGACTGATGATGGTGGATAGTAAAACCCCACGTTTTAGCCGCCTAGACAAGTGTTGGTGGTTAGCCTATAGCTATCAGTGGCGTGTAGGCGGTCAGAAGGGCGAGGGGCGGCGCATTTTTCGGATAACTTTTTTATACTTTTATCGAAATTCATATGAATTTTATTTTATGGATCTTGGAGCTCATTTTGAACATCTATTCGAAGTCAAATGGCAGATAATAAACTTTTCGAGATTAAACCAAATATTGATAAATGGGATTCCTCCATTTGAAGTTCGAGAAGAGAAGAGGTGGTTTTGACCCGTTTGCTAATAGGGCACACTCTCCTGACTCAAGCTTATCTGTTTACAATGGAACAAATCAAACCGCGATGCGATACATGCAATGATATTCTCACTGTGAAACATATACTTATTGATTGTGAAAAATACTCGACCATTAGACAACAGTGGTCCATGGATACCACTTTAGATAAAATATTGTCAGATGACTCAAAATGGATTGATAAACTATTCAAATTCATGAATTCAACCGATTTATTGGATAAAATATGATATAATTGCTTTTTTAGATAATTATATTCCTTATATTACATTGAAGGAAAAGAATGATGAAAATTAAAAATTAAAATTAAAATGAATGAAATAATGAAATCTTCACAAATTCGAAACTCTTGGTATGAAAATAAGGTGATGAAATGACCACGCACGTCGTTGTCACCCCAAAAAAAAATATTTCATTCATTTGTATGATCTGCCCGAATATTCAATTGTAATGCATATTTCTTCCGGTATTACGAGAAACAGTTCATTTTCTGCATGATCATCTTCCCAACACATAAGACCTCACTGGTATTCGAATAATTTATAATATATGATTCAGCAATTTGTAGAGTGTGATGAAATTGGTCATTCTAATTCTCTTCTCTCTATCTCTCTCTCTCTCTCTCTCTCTCTCTCTCTCTCTCTCTCTCTCTCTCTCTCTCTCTCTTTCTCTCTCTTTATGTGTAGGCCTATATATATATATGTATATATATATATATATATATATATATATATATATATATATATATATATATATATATATATATATATGAACAATTATTAGTTTTTGTATGGTTAGTTAAAAGTCGAGTTTGTACGTTAAATTACGTATTTAATTGCCAGACGTTTCAACTACATCATAGCAGTCATTTTCAAGGGCCAAATAAGAATACAGATATTAGGGATAATATGAATGAAAGAACAGATTCTAATCAGGAATTGAACACGACTCTCAATTGGCGAAAAAACTAATAATTGTTCATATAATGGGACGACTCATATCATGAGAAATGATTATATTCAGAGGTATTTTAGTCGTTTATATTTATTTATTAATTAATAAGATGCTCAATATTTCGGCTGATCTATGTTAGCCTTTGTCAAGAGCAAAAATTATCAAGATTAAAACAATCTACACAAGCATACAAGATTGAAAAAAAAGCACAAGTTGATATAAAAATGCAAATAAAACAGAAGGCTCTCATGGAGGTGCTAGAAAATGGTGGACTCTGGTTTAAAGATTAGAAGAAGGCTCTTATAGTTTTCCCTGAAGTTAGACCCCGCGCCTACAAGCATGTCGGCTTCAGTTTTTCCGTCCCTTACGTTTCTCTATCCTCATAAGCTCTATGGATTTAACCAACGCAATAACTCTACTTAATCAGTAAATTGAAGATTCCATAATTACACATCCTCAATAACTGTAAAGTACAACAAATTAAAACTGTTCTCACTATTACCTCTCCGGTGCATCCAGTCTATGGCACGTAACTGTGCGTAGATGACGCGATAAACCGATCAAGGCCCCTCAGTGTGCATTACTCATGCCTGGGGCTTTTTAAGACCTACATAACTCTATGGTATTACGACTTTATGTTAGAGAAACTTACGTACTTTGTTGTAATAATGATATTGTATATATATAAATGGATTACGCTATATCGGAAGTCTATGGATAACTCGTTCAATGAAATATAGGCAGATGACTCCATATATTATATAGACCTAGATTTAATTTTTTATTAATAATCTATCAATTCAAGAGATTCTTTTTGAATCTTTAAGCTATTAGAGATGAACAGTGACCCTAGACAGTGTTCCTACTATACACAAGATGGACATTAATCTTCTTTTTACATTACTTTTTAATAACATATCATATTTGTACTTTTTGCATCTCTTATATATTTGTTACATTCATGTTTTTATTTTACCCATTCAGTGCTTTTTTTTATATATATATACTGTTTTCTTTTTGTTCTTTGATTGTTATTATATTCGGGTTTATATTTAAAGCATGTCCTATAAAGAGTTGATAACTCATGGAATTTTCATGCTCAACCCAATAAACAATAAAAACAAAGGCACACAAATATCAACATTCGAAAGGATGAAAACAAAGTACTGCTTATGAATTAATCGAAATTCCTTCCCTCAATAATGTGATGATATTTGATTGCATTATGAATAATAGATTGATAATTGAAATTTGATGGAAATTGAATTTGATTGTCATTTACTAATTTTCCATCATGGAAATTGAGAAGGATATAATGGAATGAATTACCAAAATAACTCTCAGTATCACTACCCACCAAAAAAGCTATTTGATCTAAATTGAAACTTTATAAATACATATAATGGATAAATGTATATATATTGATTTCTATACGCTTTCACAAGTATTATATTCAAAATGATTCTTATTTTCAGATTATTCTTGCGTGTTGAAGTATAATATCAATTTATATTTAACGATGTTTCAAACGAATTGCATCGCTCATTTTCAAGTTGAGTACAGAACATTAGTTTAAAAGTGTGTCACTCCGACTGATGGTCAAATAGAACTAAAAAGGCAAACTAACAATACAAATTCACATAAAAAATTCAAAAAGTGTGATGAAATGAGGAGGTGTCAGCAAAAATAATAATAAAAACAAAAAAAATGAAAAATACCGAAGTTATATTTATAAGTGATGGTAATATATGTGTGTATATAGTTAGGGCCCATATTACCAATAATAAAAATGTGTTAATTAAGCCAGTTAATCAATTGCAGTACAAAAATAACATTGGTAACCAAGGGTAATAACAAGCTAATCCACTAATTATCGCTTAATCAACAAATTTATTATTCGTAATACTGGGCCTTATTCTAATAGCGAACTTTATTCTTTTTTCACTTTGTTTTTCCAATACCGCCCTCCTGGCAATTTCGTCACCCTTTACTAATTTTTCCAACATTTTTTTTCCGTGGTCATAATAATATATATTTGCAATATCTCTACTTATGTATGTCAGAGATTTCAAACATTCATTTATTCTCAATATACGTTTTTCACGGATTTTTTTTTCTTCTTATATATTTCATTTATTTAATTAACAACCACTTAGAACTATTAACAAATAACTTTCGTTAAACCATGAACAAAACAACTGTTAGGTAATCAGAGTCATAACTAGAGGAGATTAAATATTGTTTTATTATAACTACATGCCGGCTTATTTGTTAATATCCGACAGATTTCACGTAATTAAATATGGAGGAAGATATTTATTCTTTCCGAAAGAGAATAACAACAATTAAAATATATAGATCAACTGATTTCTATTTTTGATTGCTTGAAAAACAAATATGTGATTGGATGGTACAAAATCATTTAAGACTTTCGTTCACAATCCAATTTCAATTATGTATATTTGAATAATGATTTTTTATAATTTTTTTTCTGTCAATCGAGTATTAACAGATGAAATTATATCAAACTGTTATTTTGACATTATTTGAATGTATATATATATATATATATATATATATATATATATATATATATATATATATTTATATATATATGAAAACTTTTAAACTTTCACGACTCATCTTATGATAATAATATATTTTACAGGAAAATTATAGTCGTGTATATTGTGAAACCTTTATTTTCTCAACGTTTCAACCATTATGTTATGGTCTTCATCAAGAGAATTATTTGTTTGAACTCAATATGACGAAAAACTGCGATCGATTATTTTGCAACATATGTACTTAGATACTATAGGGTCTTCTCCATTTTTCCAGAGTCATTATATGAATGAAACCATGGCTTAAATAGAATGAAAATATATAAATGAATATAAATACGAAAATTGTTTGAATATAAAATAACAGTGAAATTGAAAAATAATAAAAAGTGGCTGAATATGTACACGATTTCCAGTTCATCGTGGCCGCAGATCGTAAGAATATGTCTTCGGTTCTCTCGTTCCGTTCTCTTCAAGTACTTGTTGAGAGGCACTGCACTGGAGTTGTGGCCTTCTTTCAATTCTTTTTAAAGATGCGAGAGCCGTGGACCAACTGGCGGACATGTTATCCATTCGCATCTTCATCCTCCAGAAACGAGCTATTAGAATACTGGCAAGGTTTATCACGACGCCAATCATGTAAACCATACTTCATTTCTCTCGGCATCCTCACACTTCCCTCGGCCCTAATTCAAGCAGCAGCAATATATGTCTGGCTCCCAAACTCCTCGCTACACTCTCACTCCACCAGAACTAAATCCAACATTTTCATCACGCATCTTCATCCTCCAGAAACGAGCTATTAGAATACTGGCAGGTTTATCACGTCGCCAATCATGTAAACCATACTTCATTTCTCTCGGCATCCTCACACTTCCCTCGGCCCTAATTCAAGCAGCAGCAATATATGTCTGGCTGCACCCCGAAGTTTTCCTCCCAAACTCGTCAGTACACTCTCACTTCACCAGAACTGAATCCAACATTCTCATCACGCATCTTCATCCTCCAGAAACGAGCTATTAGAATACTGGCAGGTTTATCACGTCGCCAATCATGTAAACCATACTTCATTTCTCTCGGCATCCTCACACTTCCCTCGGCCCTAATTCAAGCAGCAGCAATATATGTCTGGCTGCACCCCGAAGTTTTCCTCCCAAACTCGTCAGTACACTCTCACTTCACCAGAACTGAATCCAACATTCTCATCACGCATCTTCATCCTCCAGAAACGAGCTATTAGAATACTGGCAGGTTTATCACGTCGCCAATCATGTAAACCATACTTCATATCTCTCGGACATCCTCACACTTCCCTCGGCCCTGATTCAAGCAGCAGCAATATATGTCTGGCTGCACCCCGGAATTTTCCTCCCAAACTCCTCGATACACTCTCACTCCATCAGAACTAAATCCAACATTTTCATCACTCCTCATAACTACACTCTATCATCTGAATGCCCCCAACGTCTTTGCTCCACTCTTTTCAATAACCTGCCAGCCTCAATAAAGTCTTCCCCCTCAATTAGTTCTTCCAAATCATCACTTAATAAATTCCTCAGTACCAACCCCTACTATAATATTAATGAATACCTCACCTTCCCAAAGAATATAATTATTGAACAATTGATGAATTATTAATCCTAATTCAAGCCCTAATTCAAGCAGCAGCAATATATGTCTGGCTGCAACCCGAAATTTTCCTCCCAAACTCCTCGATACACTCTCACTCCACCAGAACCAAATCCAACATTTTCATCACGCATCTTCATCCTCCAGAAACGAGCTATTAGAATACTGGCAGGTTTATCACGTCGCCAATCATTTAACCCATACTTCATTTCTCTCGGCATCCTCACATTTCCCTCGGCCCTAATTCAAGCAGCTGCAATATATGTCTGGCTGCAACCCTGACATTTTCCTCCCAAACTCCTCGATACACTCTCACTCCACCAGAACCAAATCCAACATTTTCATCACTCCTCATAACTACAGTCTATCATCTAAATGCCCCCAACGTCTATGCTCCACTCTTTTCAATAACCTACCAGCCTCAATAAAGTCCTCCCCCTCAATTAGTTCTTCCAAATCATCACCTAATAAATTCCTCAGTGCCACCCCTACTATAATATCAATGAATACCTCACCTTCCCATAGAATTTGATTATTGAAGTACCTCTTTTATATTTTACTCAAGTTCCTATTTCATATAATATTGAAGTATTTATTGAGCCTATATTTGTATCATGTACAGATCAAAGGTGGAATAAAAATGAAAAAAAATGAAATGACTATGCTGTCGGAGATTTTATTATTCCAAAGTATAACTTATATCCACATTCTTAGAATATTTTCATTTACTGAAAGTTCAGGCCAAGTTGGAAGCGTGCCATTCATTAATATTAATACCGGTTTTCTTACGAAACTAGAAAAATTAAAAGGAAATTCATGTAAATAGATTAATTTGTAATAATTTCAATGTGAATTTTCGATATGATTGGATTCACAGAGAAAGAAGTAGAAAATTTGTTTTTTCCTCCACAAAAATGTTTCAATTGTTATTCATGTAAGTATTGGTGAACGATGAGCAGTTCGTTGAGAAAGTTTAATAAAATCAATTATTCTCAAGATGGAGACATAGGTTCCAAATTTTTGTCCGATAGGAGTGATGATATTAACTAACTATTTAATTTCCTAGATCAATCTAGATGTGAATTTACATGAAATCTGATTTATCCCAGATGATAATATATCAAATTTGTTTTGAAAATAAAAATTCAAACAATTCAAATTTCTTGATTTAACCGATTTATTGGATAAATATGATTTAATTGCTTTTGTAGATAATTATATTCCTCATATATTGAAGGAAAAGAATGATGAAAATTAAAATTGAAATTAAAATGAATAAAATTACGAAATCTTCACAAATTCGAAACTCTTATTATGAAAATGGGTGATACAATGACCACGCTGTAGGTGTCACCCAAAAAAAATCTTATTTCATCCATGTATAGTTTCAGCAAAAATTACTTTTTGAAATTATATTTCACTAACAATTAAAGATTCTATTGTATTTTCTCTTGACCATAGCACGCCATTAAACCCAACCAAACCATATAGAACAAGTGAGAGTAAATCTACATCCGCAACAATCATTTTACTCGGAAGATTATCCGCCACGAAATGCCACACAAACATAATATCTTCCACATAACATAAATGAAAAAAACACATTGGTAAACAGTTCAATTATAAATTTCTCATGATCACACAAATTCAATTCATACAAAATCAAAAGGATCGAAACATCCGACGATAAATAATAATACATCATCAGAACAGACAATCGTAAACTTGAATATCAATTATAATTGTGATCATCCGATATCTGAAAGTTATCCTACACATAACTATAAGTTCCAGGAAGTTCAAGTCAAGTTATTATAGTATGAAATAGTAGGCTACTAGGTAACAACTATTAGATGCATTCAATGTTAGTTAATCTGCAGTGTGTTTTGGTTCCGTAGTTTCTCTTTTTGTTGAGGTAGGACTTAGATATTGACATTTACTTTTTTCAGGGGTAACCGTCATACCGTGTCATAGAGTTTTTTCATTTCATTTCATTTCATTTATTTTCTTCCAAATGAGATATTACAAAACAAGTTAAAAACAATGTATAAAATGTAATATATATGGAAAGTCAGATTATGTATAAGTATAATACAATATAAAATATGTGAAATATATAGAATAAATATAACACATCATCATGCAAGGTGACAAAAAAAATAGTAGAATGAAAACAGCAAAAAAATACATTATAATATAAAATGAATAGCATAAGATGAGAAGGTCAACAAAAGTGTAATAGAAGCGTATATGTACAAAAACATGTATAAAACATACATATATATTGTGACAATTCAACCAATTTTATAACAATGAAATGTAAATTTTGTTCGATGAGGGTTAGCGAAGAGTTTCCATCCCACTCTTACGGAGCTTTGTATGTGTGTGTTTTGTTTGTTTGTTTGTGCGCACTGCACAGGTCGCAGGGTTTGACTGATTATCATGAAACTTCTTCTGTATACGCAAACTCATCCAACTTAGAACTGTATAGTTTTGGGGTCGAATCGGTTGGACCATTTTAAGAGAAACATCATTTTTGCACAACATCAGTTTTGCAATTATCTTGTTTCTTTCTCAATTATGTTCTAATTTAATTTAATTTATGAATTTGACCGAAAATGTAAAATTTGTTCAACCCACAGATAAACTAAACTTAATTGTAGTTTTGTGTGATATTGTGGATGTAGTAGTTGTTTTTATTTGCTGTGATTCTTCACATTGTATATATATATATATATATATATATATATATATATATATATATATATATATATATATATATATATATGTATATATATATATATATATATATATATATATATATATATATATATATACATATATATACATATATATATATATATATATATATATATATATATATATATATATTTATATATATAAAATATATTAAATCTAAAGTGCGAATAAAAATTTTTTAAAAAAAAGGGTAACGGTGTTGAAATGACTATTGTTAGTGTTACCAAGAATAACTTGACTCAATGGTGCTGAAGAGTTTCCCCAATGGAAATCTCAACAACTGAATCTTCACCTCTCAATAGTTCCACTCAATACAATTATCATTAGTTCCGCAGTTTCACTTCCATTACTATTGTTTTGTCACGAACTTCAGTCCATACAAGCAAGACAAGGTGAACCATCACAATATAGATGGTTCGAAACGACAAATCGTTAATTATATCTAATACAAAAAAGACGGTCGATCGTGATTATTTAACACAATTTAACTCGGACAATATATAAACAATAATAGTCGTGAATGCAGGTTTACTGGTAAAAATATAAGAAGTACTTTCTATATATTCTAGCTTTCATCGCTTTGGATTATATAGTTAGAATCTAGGATTACTGTGGTGACATAATACCCCGTGAGTTTAGAATAGTGCGTGGTTTTTATGGCTTCGAAAAAAAAAGCTTTTTCTATACCCCCGACTTTGTATGTTCATCTATTTTGGGGAATGTTTAATAATGTCAAACTATCTCAAAATACATATAATTAATTTTGTCACAAGCCAGATAAAAAGACGCTATTTCTATACCCCCGACTTTGTATGTTGATCTATTTTGGGAAATGTTTGATAATTTCAAACTATCTCAAAATACATATAATTAATTTTGTCACAAGCCAGATAAAAACACGCTTTTTCTCTATACCCCCGACTTTGAATGTTCATCTATTTTGGGGAAGTTTGAAAATGTCAAACTATCTCAAAATAGATATAATTAATTTTGTCACAAGCCAGATAAAAACACGCTCCTTCTATACCCCCGACTTTGTATGTTGATCTATTTTTGGGGAAAATTTGGAAAAATTTTAAATATCTCAAAAGATATAATTTTTTTTGAAAGCGATAAAACAAGCTCTTTCCCTCCCCCCCTTTGTATTTTACTATTTTGGGGAAAATTTTTAAAAGTCAAATATCTCAAAAACAAATAATTAATTCGTCACAACCCGATAAAAAACCGTTTTTTCTATACCCCCCGACCCCGTATGTTCTCTATTTTGGGGAAAATTTTGGAAATTCAAAGTATCTCAAAAAAGATTAATTAATTTTGGACAAATGTGAAAAACAAGCTCTTTCCATACCCCCCCTTTGTATTTTCTATTTTGGGAAAGTTTGAAAATTTCAAAGTATCTCAAAATAGATATAATTAATTTTGTCACAAGCCAGATATAAACACGCTTCTTCTATACCCCCGACTTTGTATGTTGATCTATTTTGGGAAAGTTTGGAAATGTCAAACTATCTCAAAATACAAATAATTAATTTTGTCACAAGCCAGATAAAAACACGTTTTTTCTATACCCCCCGACTTTGTATGTTCATCTATTTTGGGAAAGTTTAGAAATTTCAAAGTATCTCAAATAGATATAATTAATTTTGTCACAAGCCAGATAAAAACACGTTTTTTCTATACCCCCCGACTTTGTATGTTCATCTATTTTGGGAAAGTTTGGAAATTTCAAAGTATCTCAAAATAGATATAATTAATTTTGTCACAAGCCAGATATAAACACGCTTCTTCTATACCCCCGACTTTGTATGTTGATCTATTTTGGGAAAGTTTGGAAATTTCAAAGTATCTCAAAATAGATATAATTAATTTTGTCACAAGCTAGATGAAAACAAGCTCTTTCCATACCCCCGACTTTGTATGTTGATCTATTTTGGGAAAGTTTGAAAATGTCAAACTATCTCAAAATACAAATAATTAATTTTGTCACAAGCCAGATAAAAACACGTTTTTTCTATACCCCCCGACTTTGTATGTTCATCTATTTTGGGAAAGTTTGGAAATTTCAAAGTATCTCAAAATAGATATAATTAATTTTGTCACAAGCCAGATAAAAACACGTTTTTTCTATACCCCCCGACTTTGTATGTTCATCTATTTTGGGAAAGTTTGGAAATTTCAAAGTATCTCAAAATAGATATAATTAATTTCGTCAAAAGCCAGATATAAACACGCTTCTTCTATACCCCCGACTTTGTATGTTGATCTATTTTGGGAAAGTTTGAACATTTCAAACTATCTCAAAATACATATTTGCATTTTGAGATAGTTTGACATTATTAAACATTCCCCAAAATAGATGAACATACAAATTCGGGGGTATAGAAAAAAAGCGTGCTTTTTTCTGGCTTTTGACAAAATTAATTATATGTATTTTGAGATGGTTTGACATTTTCAAACTTTCCCTAAAATAGATGAACATACAAATTCGGGGGTATAGAAAAAAAAATCTGGCTTTTGACAAAATTAATTATATGTACTTTGAGATAGTTTGAAATTTTCAAACTTTCCCCAAAATAGATGAACATACAAAGTCGGGGGTATAGAAAGAGCGTGTTTTTATCTGGATTGTGACAAAATTAATTATATGTTTTTTGAGATAGTTTGACATTTTCAATCTTTCCCCAAAATAGGTGTACACCAACATTCAGTGTGAATTGAGACAGATGCTTCTTTCCTGGCTTAATAGTAGATTCAAGATAATTTAGGAAATAGACCAGCTAGGTTTCGTGGTGAAAAAATAACTTTAAATCTCCAACGCGTTTCGGCAGGGTTACACGTGTCGTCTTCAGGGCTTGAATAGGAATATATATGTATATATATATATATATATATATATATATATATATATATATATATATATATATATATATATATATATATATATATATATATATATATATATATATTCTTTATACTTATATCTCGCTTACATCATCTTACAAGTTAGAACGCATTCTGCCTTTGCCTATGTACATTCTATTTTGTCCCGCTTCGTCCAAGAGAGCTTGCAGCTTGCAACTGCGATTATGGCATGCAACATCATAACTGTATGTAATAGTCTAAGTACTGCTGGTACTTGTTATTACAAACATCGGTCATCATGAAAGTACAGGCTCATTTCCTCATCGTTGCACTTTCTTCTCTCCTTAGTTATGATGTATTAGTACATTGAGATCGGTGGCTTTTAGCTTACGACATGCATGCGATAATGCATATGATCGTATTGGGTGTGGAAATTATATTTGAAAAATGAATGAAATTATGAAATCTTCACAAATTTGAAAGGATTAGTATGAAAATGGGTGATGAAATGACCACGCTGTCGGTGTCCCCCCCCCCCCCCCAAAAAAAAAATCATATTATCAATAATTATGAAAGTCATAAATAAAATAAAAATAAAAATGAAAATATGGAATCTATACAAATTCGAAATTGTTAGTATGAAAATGGGTGATGAAATGACCACGCTGTCGGTGTCACCCAAAAAAAATCTTTTATCAATATTTATGAAAGTCATAAATAAAATAAAAATAAAAATGAAAATATGGAATCTATACTAATTCGAAATTGTTAGAATGAAAATGGGTGATAAAATGACCACGCTGTCGGTGTCACAAAAAAAAATATGTATACATTTGTACATTTGAGATTCCATAGTTAAATTATGGTTCGATCCGAAATCAAAATTGATTTGAAATCAAATTAAATTCATTTAAATTCAATAGCTAATTATTCCATGGACTATGCGTAGGTCATCTAGTTTTAGTGCGTGTGATATCAGTACATTTTCTTCACGATGCGTTTTAATGTGGCTTGGTCGACTACTTCAAGTGAGATATGATTCATGAACGCCTTTCAAACATACATTTAGACTGTTTTCGATAGTTAATATTTTCTTTAAAACGTATGAATTTTCATCACTTGATGACCAACTTTACTAATGCAATACTTCTTGTAGAATTATTTATTCATGAAGTGCAATAAAATATAAATAAAATAATGAATATAGTGTTTTGTGTGCATTATTTGTTATCCTTTCAATCTTTTGAAATATCTCTTTCTATGAACTCTGGTATTCTCGAAGCAAGGCAGTGCATTCAGATAGCCGTGTTTTACGAAATTATATTTAATGCAAAACTTAAAGAATAATTATAGATGGCAGTGGACAAGCTCATTGTTGTAACAATGTAAACAATAAAAGTTGATCGCGTCTCTTTAACTCCATTGTTTACATCATTGTTTTACTTTTATGGAAACGAAACTAGACGTGTTTTTTAATTATTCCCTTCTTTGAACTACATTATTTTCTTCACTATTCTCACACTCACTTTCATTTATTGTCTATATATACTCTATTATATTATAGTATATGTTAGTTGTATTCGCATCTCATTAAGTGGTATTTTGTTTGATATTTTTTGCGAATTGGTTGACATTTCGGGGATTTGGTCAGTGGTTTTTGGATTTTTATTCAGTTTTCTTCTAAATTTTCTCATCTGTGTAAGCCTACATTTTTTTTGATGATGTAGAAACTTGATACAATGGATGAAAGATGAGATTGATGCAAGGGGCACCACAAGGGCGATCTTACCACCACAAAGAATAATTAAAGTAAGATTTATAGTAAATATTAGATGTATTTGCATCTCATTAAGTGGTATTTCGTTCGATATTATTTCCGAATTGGTTGACATTTCGGGGATTTGGTCAGTGGTTTTTGATTTTGATTTTGTTTTCTTTCAAATTTTCTCATCTGTGTAAGCCTGCTTTTTTTTAATAACATCGAAACTTGATACAATGTATGAAAGAAGAGATTGATGCAAGGGGCACCACAAGGGCGATCTTACCAACCCAAAGAATAATTAAAGTAAGATTTATAGTATATATTAGTTGAATTTGATATTTGATTTTGTTTTCTTCTGAATTTTCTCATCTGTGTAAGCCTACCTTTATTTTTAATAACATCGAAACTTGATACGATGAATAAAAGACGAGATTGATGCAAGGGGCACCACAAGGGCGACCTCACCAACCCAAAGAATAATTAAAGTGAGAAAATTCATTTAATTAACAATGAATCTATAATAACGAGAGTAATTTCAGGGTTAACCAAATCAAACTTTCACAGTGGAGATTAAAAAAATCATATATTCTCATTACCTTTATATGCTTCTTCTTTTTCTTCTTCGTGGAATCTTCTTCCTTCTCTCTCCTTTTCTGTACTTGTATTCATTTTAAAACTGAATATAAAATTACAAAATTGTTTCGATTTTTCTCCGAGTTTTATTGTTATTGTATATGTTCAATTTTATTCGTTTTTTCAATATTACACGGACGTGGCTGATCGAATTTGTGAATTAATCATCTCACTTATTTTACCTCGTGAGCGTACTAGTATTTAAAAAGTGCATAGTTTGACTACAAATTTAATTTAATTTTCTTTGGTCGTATTAGAAATCGGAATCAGTTTGTCAATTGTAGTTCTACCACGAGGCTGGATTTCTGCATTTTCTTGACACATACGATTCTCAAATTTTGATTTTGATTCTAGAAATTTTATTTTTGGTAGGTATTTTCCACTTATTCGAAAGGAACAATGAAATTCATGTTTTTGAAGAAGGTCCAGAAATGATTTACGATTGATCAAACACAAATAGAAACTAATCTAAGAGCATAAAATCAATAGTGATGTGAACTTGTCATTCAATTACACTGGTTTTTGAAAATGGAAAAATTTTTAAGAGATAAATTTCTCTCACACCTTTCAAAAGTTATCACAAAAAAACTGATATTCGCTAAATCGATTCCTCTTTCTCTCTCTCTCTCTCTCTCTCTCTCTCTCTCTCTCTCTCTCTCTCTCTCTCTCTCTCTCTCTCTCTCTCTCTCTCCTCCCATGGACTCCTGAAGCAAGCAATGTTTTCATTAGCACTAGATATTGACGTTTATTCAGTGAGCAAATTACTAATATTGACTATTGATACTGTAGATTAACGACGCACTTTAACTGGCCCATCTTGTTATTCAAGAATTCAAGTTCATAACAAGATAACATTCAAAGTATTTATCCAATATATTTATCTGTGATGTAATTTCAACAGTCAGACATATTTAATTAGAGTATAATGATTACACCAGACTTGACTAAGGACGTGTCCAAATTTCAATGCTACTTGACTAATGACTCACACTCCTGTACAGATATTGATAGTAAAAATGATGAGAGAATAGAAAAAATGATGATAAAATAAAGACGTTGTAGGTGTCACTTGAAAAAAAATCACAAACAAAAATAATACATAATATATATAAGTTATATAAATGAATCAGTAAAAGATTGAAGAAAAAGAATGATGAAAATTAAAAAATAAGATTAGAATGAATGAAATTATAAAATCTCCACAAATTCGAAACTCTGAGTATGAAAATGGGTGATGAAATGACCACGCTGTCAGTGTAACCCCCCCCCCCCCAAAAAAAAGGAAAAGATCATCGTATATGAACTCGCAATTTGAACGTAATTTCTTATTTAACTGAAATTCCAGATTCTTTTAAATTACATATAATTATGCTATTTGTTTACCAAATATTGTAATGAGAGGCTTGTGCCAAGATTTAACAATGCCAAAGGCTAATTCATATCAAAATTCACATAGTTATAAAAATGATGTCTCAATTCTTTAGCATGAATTCTTTCAAATACCATTCGAAACCCATGGCCGTTGAATATAATCTTTATAAAGGAACCACCGATTGTAACCTTCATAAGGATAAGTCTATCGTGCGTTTATATGACATAACTAGTGACATTGACCTTTAAGGCGAATGATTATATATTTTATGTGTATTATTATACTTTAAATGTTTAAAGTACACTTCCGGTTTATTCAATATCCTGAAATTAATTCGTCGCAATATGAACTTGATTGAGATTGCACTAGTTCAAGTGATACTGAAATTATTATTTAAATTAATTTGAATGCGTAGAGGAAAACAAATTGGCAATTGAAAAATATTAGACATCAGTTATCCGTGGGTACACCACTTTGGAGGAAATATTGTCAGATGACTGAAAACGGATTGATAAATATTCACATTTCTAAATTGAACTGATTCTTTGGATGAAATATGATTTAATTGATTCTATAGATGATTATATGTCTTAAATATTGAGAAGAAAGTATATAAAAACGGAAAAAAGTAAAAAGAGTGATGAAATTTACTTTCCAATTTCCTACAAATGAAATGAATATGGGTAGTAAAAAATTATCCGCGTTGACTTTGTCAATCAATATAGAAATCACGATAATTTAGTTTTCATTAATTAATTAACTGATCATTTTTCTTCAATGCGTAATAACCAAGTTTTACATTTTCCCAAGAATAGATTTAACTGCACATGTTGGTTTGAGTTGACCACAATAATCATTATTATGTATATAATATTTTCACCATGTACAGGACTTAACGAGTGTATTTAACCTGTCGTTAACGGTTGACTGGAAACCGCAAATGTGGACAAGTTGACTGTACTGACAAAGCAGAAGCTCGCTTTGAAAATTTATTATATATATATATATATATTGGGTTTAACGACGCACTGTTATGATAGCGCAGATCTAATGGCGTCGGATGGATGATTAATGAGATGATGGGATGATGGGATGAAGGTTTTTGGGTAATGGGAAGGATAGTGAGAAGGAAGCGGTCATGGCCGACTTATTGTGGGAACTGTCACAGCATTAGCCTAGACTACAGAGGGAAACCACGAAAAACCCCTGTAAAGATGGTCGGCGGCGGGGATCGAACTGGGTTCGGAATTCCCCTCGCCTCCCGGGTCACATGAAGCGAGCGGGTTAACCACTGCGCTGCATGTGCCGGTGAAAATTTATTTGCAGAGTAGCTTCATTGAATTTCCACAAAAACGATCTCTCGTTTTATTTTTGTAATTAAAAACTTGTCACGAAGTCATTGCTCTCCAATTAAAATTGAGGATAAGATGGAAACCAAATGGAACAGATCAAATTTTGTCTTTACAAATTGCAGTTATTACAGGGCAAAAGGTTATGAGATGGGAATCGATTTATAAAAGTAGTATTGTAGTAGTAAATTTTTAGAATTTTTATTTTCAAATATTCAGAATCAGCTTTTTTGACACTATGGTTTTCCTTCGCATTTTGTTGAGACTAACATTTGAGAATGATGATCAGAACAGAAATAATTAAATGGAATATATACATAATCATTCCAACTTTTCTCCAGTGCTTTACGACCCCACTAACAGCTAGGTGGTATGGAGGTGGAACCTTGAGTGTATTACCGTTAGTCAATTAATCAATTGATTCATTTATTCATTTATCTGTTTCCAAAATGATTAACTAAAACTAATTCAACTGTTTACATCTGTTTACAATGGAACGAATCAAACCGCGATGCGATACATGCAATGATATTCTCACTGTGAAACATATACTTATTGATTGTAAAAAATACTCGACCATTAGACAACAGTTGTCCATGGATACCACTTTAGATAAAATATCATCAGATGACTCAAAACGGATTGATAAACTATTCAAATTCATGAATTTAACCGATTTATTGGATAAAATATGATATAATTGCTTTTGTAGATTATTATAGTCCTCATATATTGAAGAAAAAGAATGATGAGAATGAAAATGAAAATGAAAATGAATTAAATCATGAAATCTTCACAAATTCGAAACTCTCAGTATGAGAATGGGTGGTGAAATTACCACGCTGGCGGTGTCACACCAAAAAAAATGTATATATATATATATATATATATATATATATATATATATATATATATATATATATATATATATATATAAGAGAGGTGTGGGTAGAAATGAAAATTCTTTATTAATTGAATATAAATGAATTTTCCAAAATCTGTACCGATCTTTTCAAAATGTCTACAACAACAGAACCCATCAATTTATTCGTCAAGTTATAATTTCTTTCATATTATAATTATATTTATCTATATTTTTTTTTATTGATATTATTATTATATTTATATATATTCTTGCAAAACTGGACTTGTTCCTATTGGTCCTAACATACCAACTATCTCGATAGCACCAGGCAATTGGAATACACTCGTTCATACATGTAATTTAGGTATAGCGGTGAAACAATATTTTCTTGTCACCAAAAAAAATAAAAAACGTTTTCTTTGTTCTTACTTTTGTTGTAAATGGCCCGTTATAAGTTAATCATAATAAAAAAAAAAAATCCACTGAGCGTACACTAAAACTAACCGCAGAAGGACAGTGCTATACTTCCGTGTGATTATTCGTTTTTATTTCGTTAACCACGTTCTAAATTAGTTCTTACACACCTTACAGCTTTGTCTATGATTTCTTGGCTAGACCACAGATTTGTGGCTAGACAAAGTGATGCATTAATCTACACTAATTAATATTTTGTTATTATTATATCCCCCCGGGCTCAATCTAATCGGTTATCTGGGCTCTGAATATATATATTTTTTTCTATGTTTCTTGAATTGGTGTAATTGAATGAATAGTATATCAACTCACAGATAATGTCATTCTCTTTAATTAGTATGACATTATAATTTTGTGAATTCAGTCAGTTTCAAGATAATACATCAATGAATACTAAGAATGTGATGAAAATTCATTGACGTATTATCTTGAAACTGATTGAATTCACAAAAATGGAAAGTCAAATTAATTAAAGAGTAGGAAATTATCTTGGAGTTGTGAACTTTTTATTCAATGATACTTCTTCGTGAACGTAGAAAAAAAATTGTAAAGATGAATTTCTTCATTTTTATAAGCACCGTGCATGAACACCCTTAACTAGACGTTATTTAGCACTTCACTAAGAGCCGATTGTACCAACTGATGATTAAATATTAATTAGTTAATCATTACTTAAGGTACAAAAATAGCATATCCATCCAAGGGTTTTAATCATCAGTTGGTACAATCGGCTCTAATATCCGTAAAATTGGCTCTCAACTATATACTAAACCTCTAACTATTAGTTAAGGTACGAAAATAACAATGCCATCACATAATTTACCAACTGTTAGTTCTTAAAACTGAGCTTCAGTATTGCACAAAGAAATTGTTTGTAAATAGCCAGTGCGAATTTCGTGTTTCCAATTATCAAATCTATTGCCAAATATTAGTTTGCAATAATTGATGACATTCAAAAAATGAAAATCATTTAATTTATAATCTGTCGGATAGTATTTTGTAATATGAAAGTGAGTCGTTCCAAAGGTGGACATTGATTAGGTAAGTCAGTAGAATGGTCCGATATTTCGTCTATTCTTCTGCAAATGTGCGTAGTCATTGTGTTACGTTCTACTAGGAAAACGCCATATATGCGTTGTTAGACGAGCGAATAGTAATAGTATGGGTTTAAATGGGTAAAAACTGCTTCGAGTGGTACCGATTTAGCACATTTTATGTTTTTCATTCAAAATGGCTGACCCGATCATGCTGATTTTTTTTTAAAATGTGTATCAAAATGTAATTCAACTTTACACAAAATTGCAATTTTTTGGAAAATATATTTTTTTTTCCGTCATGTTATTCTAATGGGTATTTTTGAAGTTTCTAAAATTCATAAAGAAAAAGTTACCTCCGATAATGCCACAAAACTATACAAATCTAAGTTAGATGAGGAACCATATTGAAACAAAGTTTGAAGTCGATAGTTGTAGCCGTTTGACCTGTGGAGAACCGACAAAAAAACATATAAAAAAAAAGCATAAAAACGAACACCACTTTTTTTCAGTATGTCAAATTGAATCTTCGCTAAAGCTCGTCTGAATATATATGTAATTTCTTCAACATTATTCTTGATCGATTCTGTGTATTTTTTGTTAATACTTTGGACAATTCAGAATTCGTTTGTATGTTATACAGTATCAGCCACTTAATCTAAATGGATGTCTCTAGTACAAAAAAAAATTAAAAAGGTTTCTTGATTTAAAAAAGGTGGAACGATCACTGTTTAACAACAATACATCTACTTTTCCTAGTGAAAGTACGTATATTGACACATAATTTTATTTTATTCTTAAAAAATGTTGATAATTTTTTTTTAGAAAATATTTTTAATGAGTCCAAGCCCGAGTGGATGTCCTAATGTTTACTATACGAAAGTGACATAAGAATAGGTTGCTGCATGATTAGTGAAATGATTCAAATCTGTTTAGTCAGAATTTAGCCAATTTAATTTCTACTTCCGGTTACTTCCGAGTTAAACGCATATTCAGAAATGAAGGTCTTTCTTCAACTAAATTCTTCTAGAAACTTCTTTTAACAAATAATAAAGGTTCTGCATGATTGGACAATTTTGATAGAACTTTGAAAATCTAATGCTTCTAACGATTCATTTCTTATGGTAAATCTTGTAGAATTAAAAATAATAAAAAAAAATACATTTTACAATAAGCTGAATAGCTCCGCTTTGTAGTTTTGTGGGATACTATGGATGTAGAGGTTGTTTTATTGGCTGATATATTATATATATATATATATATATATATATATATATATATATATATATATATATATATATATATATATATATATATATACTATAATATATATATATATATATATATATACATATATAATTTACATATATATATATATATATATATATATATATATATATATATATATATATATATACATATATACATATATATATATATATATATATATATATATATATATATATCTATATATATATATATATATATATATATATATATATATATATATATATACATATATATATATATATATATATATATATATATATATATATATTGTTCATGAAAATGTATGAATGTCCATTATCAGCGAATAAAAAAAATGAAAAGATATAATTTTAATGCGCGTATGTGTTTTTGTATCACGCATTCCATAAACAATTTGAATCTATATTGAATATATTTCAATAAATTATAAATCCCTCCACTACCATTAGGAAAGTAAAATAACATATTATTACATAATGTCGTCATTTTTAGTTCTAGAAGTATTTAATGTTCATAGCACTATTGTTCAAAAGCCTTGGAAAGATATTTTCAAAGCAACATTATGATTAAAATGACAATAAAACGGTAGTACACCGTAGCATAATAGTTCGATGAGCGTCAGCGAAGAGTTCCATCCCACTCTTACGGAGCTTTGTCTGTGTGTTTTTTTTTTTTTTTTTTCTCGTTGTTTGTGCGCACTACACAGGTCGCACGGTTGGACTGATCGACATGAAACATTTTTTGTATACGCGGACTTATCCAACTTGGTACTGTATAGTTTTTGGGTCTAATAGGTCCAACCACTTTTTAGATAAACCATTTTAAAGTTTTGAAAAACCCTGTAAGAAATGGCTGGGCGGAAATTTTTTGAAAATCAATATTTTTAAAAATGATTCAAAATTTTTCCAAACGTAACCACAACAATGATGCACATTATCACACACTCCTATTGGAATCGGACGAGCCGTTTTCAAGAAAATAATTATTCAGTGAATAATATAGACATCTCGCTCATCGTACAACGCATATTCTGCGTTTGCCTAGTAATTGTATGAACGTGCCGGAAGATTTTTTAACTCTTTAGAAACAAAATCAATATTGTGGCGGAAGTTTTGTGATGCTCAAAGAGAAATGGGGACGCTGAAGAGCGTATACCGGAATAAAGTCAACTCGGTCATGTGACATGGGCTTCGAGGTACTTTTCAATGGTATGTGGTTAGGATTCAGGTAAGGTTGGACACCCAAACCCATGTCACACAACCGAGTCGACTTTAATCCGGTATATGCTATTCTGGCGCCGCCGAGAAATGTTCAACGTAAAATATTCAACATACCAATTTAAATAATCTAATTGGGTATAATTAAGAGTCCATGGGAGTCGATTTAGCGGAATATTAGTTATTTTATGATTTTTTGTTAAAATTAAAATGAATAAAATTATGAAATAACGAGTAGGCCCATTATGTGAAATCGATTCTTCATTTAAATTCGCAATAGTAATAAATGTGTGTGAAATATCAACTATCACATTTATAAACGTCCTTAAAAAGAATTACCGAGTGATCTGTCCACACAATCATGATGACTTGGCAGAAATAATTAATTCTGACGGAATGATTGGGGGTTCTTGTGTATGTGTAATGTGTGACGATTAGTGGTTCCGAACTGACATTTTTACCAGCACTTGGTCAGTCGGTCAGACATGTTATAGAGATAGAGTTAATTATTGAGGTACGCTCTAGGTCGATACCAAATATTATGTAATTTCAATTCTAATTGAATTCTGTTATTATTATTTTAATTTTTATTATAATTCTATTACTTGGATTGATAAGATATTGTATTTTTATGAATTCAAATAATTTCAAGATAATGCGTCAATAAATTTCATCACATTCTTTGTATTCATTGACGTATTATCTTGAAACCAATTGAATTCACTTGAAAGTCGTATTAATTGAAGTGCATACAATCATCCTGGAGTTGATATTCCTTATAATTGATATCCATGTTCGTGAACATGAAAAATATAAAGTTCAGATGAATTTCTCAATTTTTATATATAAATAACCTTTATCGGTCTCTCGTGACTTATCAAAAAGTGTACAGGATGATGATCAATAATAATAACCATCACACTCTGTTTCCAAATAATGGGTCAGAGGGTTTTGTCATACCATACCTGGGGCTAAACTTTGCAAAACCGGCTAGCCACGCCTGGCGTTTTATCATCTTCTTTCATTACTACCATCTTCCTCCACAACTCTCTGTCCTCCCACTGTCTGTCACTGATCACTTCCTCCCATATCCATCCCCTCTCTTGCACGTCCTCTTTCACTTCACTCGCGGTCTACCTACTCTTCTCTTCACACTTCCCGCTTTTTCAAATTCTCTTCTCGGAATCCTGTCCATGTCCATTCTCTTCATGTGCCCGAACCACCTCAGACGTTCTCTCCCGATCTTAAATGCAAGTCTTCCCACTCCCAATGTCTTCCTAATATCGGTGCTTCTCAGCTTATCTACTTTTGTTACACCTTTTATACTTCTTAGGAATTTCATTTCTGCTGCCTGTATCATACTTCCTTTCCTCCTTCCCATGGCCCATGTCACTGCCCCGTACGTTAAAATGGGAACAAAATACGCCTTGTACATTGCAAGTTTGCAGCAAGTGGGAAAGTCCTTGTTCCATAGTGATTTTCTCACCGATTGGTAGAAACCGTCGGCTTTGTTAACTCTGGTCTCCACTTCCCTGTTCACCTTTGCATCCTTCGCCAGAATACTTCCCAGGTATTTGAATTCTAGCCTTTCTTCAAGTTCTTTGTCTTTCAGTTTTATCTTTTCTCGCTTCCTATCAAGTTTCTTTTCCATGATTAGTGATTCGCTCTTCTCTACACTTATCTTCAGACCAAACTCTTCAGTAATCTCATTCGATCGATCTATTTTGTTCTGTACTTCTGCACTGCTGTCGCCCCATACAGCCACATCGTCCGCGTATACTAGAGTTCTCGTGTCCCCGTTTTCATTTGATTCTACTTTTCTTAGTATTTCATCCATTACGATAACGAACAATGTAGGAGAGAGTACACTGCCCTGTCGCAATCCTTCTTTCACTTGGAACCATCTCGACTTTCCTAAATGTGTCGGCACACAGCTTTCACAATCCTTGTAAGTACTCATTATCCTCTCCCTCAATTCCCGTTTCACTCCTTTTTTCTCCAAATTTGACCACACTCTTTTTCTTGGAAGTATATCGTAGGCCTTTTCCAAGTCCAGGGAAGTCAATATGAATAATATGAAATATATCGATATGAAATAAAATTATTGGTGATATGAAATATAGTTGAATAAGTGAAAAAATGAGTCAGAAATTGAAAATTGAAATGAATAATAATAATGGTATGCTTGAAAAATAATACTAATGATGAAAATCCCTTGAAGCCAATAAGCCAATATAAATTTCTGAAAGGCTAATTCTAATAGTCGGATTTTTTACCATTTCGAGAAAATAGTGTTGGTTAGCTTAACTTGGCCATTATGAAGACCAATTTGTTCATTTTTTCAGATTCCCAAAAATGTATTCAAAATGAAATTGTCAATATGAAAAAATAAATTCAAAACCAAAATTAAAATCTGAATAATTCATTCTGAAGAATATTTATATATATGTATTTGTTTTTTCATCCTGGAATTGAGTTGTAATTGAGTCCCAATACTTATAGAATCACTTTATGGATTCATTATCACTTGCTCATTCGTATCCTCTGATAAGTTGATCGGTAGTGGGGTCGTTAAACGAACAATTAATAAGAAGAAAGGAACGAAGATTGGAAGTAGGGTCTGAACGAATAGATCGGTAGAAGAGTTTTTCAGACTTATTTCTGATCGATCGTATTCTAATCGCTACGCTTGTAATGTTTACAATTTGTTTAAAACTGGGATTATCTTTCGACTCAATTTTCCGTAGGAATTGGTATTATTATTATTTTCCGGATGTTACTTTTACTATTATTCATTATTTAGTTGAACTTGAAGGATAAATCTTTACAAAAATTGAAATTATTTTCAAAATTGAAAATAACAAGAATTTAAAATTAATTTTGAGATTTTCATTTTCTCATTTTTAATTTCACTTTTGACCTGTACATGATACAAATATAGGCTTGATAGATACTTAATATGTACTTCAATATTATATAAAATAGGAACTTAGGTAAAATATGAAATAGGTACTTCACTAATTATATTCTATGGGAAGGTGAGGTATTCATTAATATTATAGTAGGAGTAGATTCTCATCACTCATATTTTACTCGCAAACGTTTAAAATGTTTTTTTTTTTTGAAATTGAGATAAGTACACATCGAGCATGCCTTCATGAGAAATGAGACAACAGTATTAGACAACAGTTGTCCATGGATACCACTTCAGATGGAATATTTTCAGATGACTCAAAACGGATAGATAAACCTTTCAAATTTCTGAATTCAACCGATTTATTGGATAAAATATGATTCAATTGCTTTTGTAGATAATTATATTTGTTATATATTGAAGGAAAAGAATGATGAAAATGAAAATGAAAATAAAAATGAATACAATTATTATGAAATCTTCACAAATTCGAAACTCTTAGTATGGAAATAGGTGATGAAATGACCACGCTGTCGGTGTCACTAAAAAACAAACAAAAAAAAATGCTCAAACATTAACGAAAAAAATTATGAAAAGATAAGAAAGAGAAAAGAGTGGTGAAATGACCACGCTGTCGATGTCACCCCCCAAAAAATGAGACTATAGAAAAAAAAGGGTGATGAAATGACCATGTCGATGTCACCCCTCCTCTCCTCCCCACCACCACACAAAAAAAATGTATTTTTATTATTTCAATATATCTAAACGATCTGTTTTTCTCTGTTTTCAGGTAAGTTGATATCTTCTGCAGACCTTTGATCTTTCTCCGGCGTACTATCACCTAATGGATGAGTAAACATTTGTGAATAACTTGCTTCGCGAAGCAACCAGTATCTAGATGGCAGTGAATAATATAGTTTGGGTGTTTTCAAGTTCGGTGACCATGTTCGCCATTGGAAAAAAGCAAATGGTCAACATTCAGTATCTATCTAAGAGCTCTAGGGGCACTATAATGAGAGACTGCCGAGTTTTAAAATAGTTTTGTCACGACGGGATTGTGTGGATGAAATATGTTTACGCTTTTATTAGACGAGCTTTAGCGAGGATTCAATTTGACATAATAATAAATATCTGGGGCCTCCGGTTCCAAACTGAATTGGGTCGGGGTGTGGGTTGTCCCACCGTACTTCTAGGGCAATTGCGTTTTTCGGAGTCGACTTGCCAGGTCTGGCACTCCCCCCTCTTCGTCTCTATCTTCTCCTTCTTCCTGTCTTCCGACCAACTCCCTCCATCTCACTTTATCTTCCCACTACTTTTCTTCCATAATCGTCTTCCAACATTCACCCCTCTGTTCCACGGCCTCTTCCAATCCGTTTATCCACTTCATTCTCGGTCTTCCCGCCTTCTTCATCCCTTGCACCTTGGCTTCTTCGAACTCTCTCCGAGGTATTCTCCCTCTCTCCATCCTCATCATATGACCAAACCAACGGAGCCTTTCCCTGGCCAATCTGAAACTCAGGGTCTCCGCTCCTAACTCCTTCCTGATCTTTTCACTCTTTATTTTATCAAGTTTTGTCACTCCTGCCACACTTCTCAGAAATTTCATTTCTGCGGCTTGCATTTTCCCTTCTTCTCTTCCATACTTTTGACATACTGACATACTGTATGACATACTGACATACTGACATAATTTGACATACTGAAAAAAATTGGTGTTCGTTTTTATGTTTTTTTTTTTTTTTTGTCGGTTCTCCACAGGTCAAACAGCTACAGCTATCAACTTCAAACTTGTTTTCAATATGGTTCCTCATCTAACTTAGATCTGTATAGTTTTGTGGCATTATCGGGCGGTAACTTTTTTTTAATGAAATTTAGAAATTTCAAGAATACCCATTAGAATAACATGGCGGAAAAAAAATAAGATATTTTTTTTTCCAAAAAAATGAAATTTTGCGTGAAGTTGGATTACATTTTGATACACATTTCTAAAAATTTTCAGCTTGATCGGGTCAGCCATTTTGAAGAAAAAACTTAAAATGTGCCAAATTGGTACCACTCGAAGCAGTTTTTACCCATTTTTACCCATACTATTACTATTCGCTCTTCTAACAACGCATATATTGCTTTTTCCTAGTCTATTCATAAAGCTCTTCATCGTCCCCCTAAGATTCACTTATTACGATCTACGTTGAATATTTTCCGAGTCCATGCGTGTACTTCGTAATATGTAAGCTGGTATGCAACATCTAAGCTCCGTATTAACGTTATAAGATCCCAGGGAAAGTACAGTAATACATAAGTGATGATTATTGATGTAATAACACTAGGAAAACGCCATATATGCGTTGTTAGACGAGCGAATAGTAATAGTATGGGTGAAAATGGGTAAAAACTGCTTCGAGTGGTACCAATTTAGCACAATTTATGTTTTTTCATCAAAATGGCTGACCCGATCAAGCTGAAATTTTTAAGAAATGTGTGTCAAAATGTGTATCAACTTCACGCAGAATTTCATTTTTTTCGATAAAAAAATATTCTTTCTTTTCCGCCATGTTATTCTAATGTGTATTTTTGAAATTTCTAAAATTCATAAAAAAAAAGTTACCGCCCGATAATGCCAGAAAACTATACAGATCTTGGTTAGATGAGGATCCATATTGAAAATGAGTCTTAAGTTAAATAAGTCTGAATCGTATATAATCAAATTATTCACATTTGAACTGAAAATGTGATTCTATAACTGAAAGAATGGAAATATATATGAAAATAACCTCTAATTGCTAGAATACAGTTTCGAAACGTATCTTGTCAAATAGTTTGAATCACAAATTTGAAAAATGAAGAGACTCCACATATATATATATCATATAAGTTATTTCGCCATCAAAATGCATTTAAAACAATTATCTCAGATGGAAATTCAGAGTGGTGGAAGAAATTGAACACCAAACCAAATCTATATACGCAACTTTCCATTTTCGTTACACAACGTGAATTTGATTCTTTTTTTCATCGTTATTTAAGACAGCTCATATTAAATATAATTCGACCTAAAATTTCAGAAGATCAACTACTCAAAGCACTCCGACATGGTGTAATTAGACACGAGTACATTGCACAGTAACGAACCAATTGCGTGCAGGCGTAATGTAATGTATAGATTATTATTGCGTGTACCGAGATAAAATACTCATTACTTTACTAATGACAGATAGCTTTTGAGTTGTGGTTCGCCTCTAGGACCGCAAGAGAGAGTTTGGTAATATAGGACTATTATATATTATTTTGGAGAAAGAATTATCGTGGAAAAAAGCCAGTAAATGATTTCCGTTAAGCATGGTGGTTACACAATTCGAGACATTCATCTAAATACTATTTTTTCCATTCTCAAAAATCAGTGTGATTGAATGAAAAGTTCACATCTCTAAGATAATTTTATGCTCTTCAATTAATATGACATTCTATTTTTGTGAATTCAATCAGTTTTAAGATAATACGTCAATGAATTTCATCACATTCTCTTCATTCATTGACATTATCTTAAAACTGATTAAATTCGCTGGAATAGAATGTCATATTAAATGAAGAGCATGGAATTATCTTGGATATGTGAATTTTTCATTCGATTACACTGGTTTTTGAGAGTCTTCTTCGTTAGTCTTCTTTTTAATGTTGGGTTTAACGACGCACTGTTATGATAGCGCAGATCTAATGGCGTCGGATGGATGATTAATGAGATGAAGGTTCTTGGGTAATGGGAAGGATAGTGGGAATGAAGCGGTCATGGCCGACTTATTGTAGGAACCATCCCGGCCTTAGCCTAGACTACAGAGGGAAACCATGAAAACCCCCTGTGAAGATGGTCGGCGGCGGGGATCGAACTGGGTTCGAAATTCTTGTTGAATATAGTCACAATGGATGGAATTATGATGAACACTCGACCATTAGAAAATTAAAATTAAAATGAATGAAATTATGAAATATTCACAAATTCGAAACCCTTTGTATTGGAATGGGTGATGAAATGACCACGCTGTCGGTGTCACCCCCCCCCCCCCCCCCCCCAAAAAAAAACGAATAATAACAGTATAAATATGTTGTTAGCTTTAGAACTGATATTTTTTCTGCAGAGTGGTTATTGCACCTTTATTGTTCAGCTAACTGTCTTACCAAATATACGAGATAGTCTCAGCTCTTGCATAATAATCACAGTAGGTATTTCACATGTTTATTACCTCACTTCTCGTATAACGGAGGTTCGAGACTCCTTATCGTTAATACTGTTTGATAGCCAAGACACCCAGTCGGTATCACCAACTATAAACATCCGACAATAAACTATTATTAATATTAACCCGTCATTTTAAAAATGTTCTTGAACTTTGATGTCAGGGTTGAAAAGGGCGCGAGTTTGATTCCCGGAAATGGGAAATGGTAGACAAGAATATGTATTTTAAGTACCATTCATTTGAGATATAATTTTCACCTATACATAGAATGAATGAATTTTTTTCTCACGGGCTATGATGATGGGGTACCGGTATATAAAATTATTTTAATAGAGGGTTTAAAGCTAGATGGTTGTCTGAGTTGATAAAGGGCCTTCTTCTAAAGGACATCACAACCCTAAAACGACCCCACCAACAGCTAGGTTATACGGGGGTACGAATGAGTGGGTGGTAATGCAACGATGAAGTGATGATAGGTGGAAGAACGTTTACAAAAACCCATGTCTTATGCGGAACTCGAACCCACGCCCAACGGTGACTCCTGTCTCTGAAGCGTGCCTCAGCTGACTGAGCTAACGAGGGTGGCAAGAGATTTCATTGAATTATGACGATATTTATTTCCCCAATCTCAGAGATTGTAATTCATTTTTTCATTTCATTTCATTTATTTCAAACTCGCAGTTACAGCTTTGTGTGGTGGCGAGACTATAAGCTACTTTCATTAAAAACAATTCAAATATGATACACAATACAAAATTAACACTCAAAATGACACAAATATAAAACAAAACAATAAATCCACACTCAATTACAAATCAAATTATTAATTGAACCTTCTCTTAAATTCTATCAACTTCTCAGTACATCTCATATTTTCCCCAAGTTCATTCCAATCCCTTGTAGTCCTCTGTATAAATCCATTTTTCCCCACTTCTGTAAGCACTCTCTCAACTTCCAATTTACCTCCACCTCTAGTATCTCTTTGCAGCCCTTTTTCCTACTCTATTGTTAAGTTCTTCCCATCCGATGCAGTTGTTCTTTGCTTTAAAAAAATTACATAGTCTATCCTTTCTTCTTCGTTCCGCTAGAGTTTCCCATTTCATTTCCTTAATCATTTCGCTTGGCCTTTCTAGTTCTTTCTTCACCACTCCATTTCTATTTCTAAAGGTCCTCCATTTCTTGACTCTCCCCAGTACCCTCCTTGAAGCAATCCTCTGTACGCTCTCTATGGCCTTGACATGTCCTATGTTGCAAGGGTCCCAGACTGAAGAAGCATATTCCAGGGTAGGCCTAATAAGAGATTTGTATGCCTTTTCTTTGATTTTACTTCCTGACCCTTTGAGTTGCCTCATAATGAAATTTAGTGATCTTATCCCCTTTTTTGTCAGGTTTCTTACATGATCCCCCCACCCTAAATTTTTATTTATGTATAGTCCCAAGTATTTGTATCCATCAACCTCCTCCAGTATAATTTCCCCAATTCTAAATGCTGCTACTATGACGTTTCTTTTGCTTCTGGAGAACTGAACTGTCTTATATTTCTCAGTGTTAAGTCCCATTTGATTAATTTTGACCCACTCATTAATTTTGTTCAAATCATCCTGTAGTTGTATTGTATCATCTATGCTCTCAATTTTTCTATACACAACACATCATCAGCAAATAGTCGAATTTTTGAGAAAATATTAATATTTACGAAAATATTACGAAAATGTTACGTAAATCATCAATAAATATATTGAATAGTAACGGTCCAATTACACTTCCTTGTGGCACCCCTGACGTAATTTCAACAAAATCCGAAAATTCTTCACCAACTTTTACTTTTTGTGATCTGCCTTTTAAGAAGTCCTCAACCCAGTTTGATAATTTAGTATTTTCTATAATTTGCTTTAGTTTTTTAATCAGCAAGCTATGCGGCACTTTGTCGAATGCTTTTTCAAAGTCTAGAATTATGGCAAATATTTTCCCTCCCTTATCTATAGTGTCAGTCAATTCTTGAGTGAATCCCTGAAGTTGTGTTATGCACGAATATCCTTTCCGAAAACCGTGTTGCCCCTTGAAGATCCTACCTTTTGTTTCGATAATTGATTTAATTTCCATGTCTACCACCCGTTCCATAATTTTACCTACTTGTGAAGTCAAGCTTACAGGTCTGTAGTTTCCCAAATTTGCCCTTTCCCCTCCCTTGTGTATTGGAATGATTGCTGCTTGCTTCTACTCCTCTGGCACAGATCCCGAGTCCAAGGAATTTTGAAATATGATTTTTAAGTTTCTTTACAATTTCAGATCCCGCTAGTTTTATAAAGTTGTTATTGATCATATCAAGTCCTGGTGCTTTATTGTTTTTTAATTTATTAATGATGAATTGCCCTCTCTGTAATTATAATATTATGTGCATCTGTTTCTAATTCTTCGGGACTTTCTTCATCTTCTACAACATTGCTCCCAACTGTAACACCTTTTTGAAATATTTCACTATAGTACTTGTTTAACGCATTTGCCTTTTCTTTCTCCCGTCTGAATTCCTGTCCGTTTTTGTCAATTAAGGTTGGCATGTCCTTTACACCTCTTTTCTTACTATTTATGTATTTATACATGTTTCCCCAGCTTTTATTCTTATCACATTCGTCAAACATACCTCCCAAAAACAATTCCTTCGCCTTCCTCTTCTCCATGTTTAGTTTTGCTCTAAGCCTGTTTACTTCTACATTCCCTCTATCTCCTAGATATATGTTATTATGTTATTTCCTACACTTCTTCTTTAGTGCTCTAATTTTTTGGTTGTAATAGATGGGATCTGGATTTCTCTGTGAAATAATTTTAGTAGGTACATACTTCTCTGTCGCCTCAATATGAATGTTTCTAAAACTCTCCCATTTACTGTCTACACCCTCTATTTCTGTTTCCCAGATCCTTCTTTTTTCCGACAAGAATTCTTTAGTATAATTTATTTTGGCCTTTTTGTAGATCCAAATTATTTTTCTCTCCTTTCTTCATTATTTTTATTGAAGATATTAAATAGTTCAACGGTAGGAATTTTTGGTCACTTATGCCAATGTTCACCCGTGTCGTCACCCAGTTTTCTGGTGGCCTTACCAAGATAACATCTAGAAGATTGCTGCCTAAGTTTCAATGAAACTCAAGCTTATAGATAATAAACTTATGGCTCAAAGCTTATAGCTAATAGAATAAATCAAACCGCGATGCGATACATGCAATGATATTCTCACTGTGAAACATATTCTTATTGATTGTGAAAAATACTCGACCATTAGACAACAGTTGTCCATGGATACTACTTCAGATAAAATATTGTCAGATGACTCAAAACGGATTGATACACTATTCAAATTTCTGAATTCAACCGTTTTATTGGATAGGATATGATTCAATTGCTTCTTTAGATAATTATGATTATGTTTACATTATGATAGTGATGGAAAAAAGAAAAAAGGGTATGGAATGACCACGCTGTCGGTGTCACCAAAACGAATATATAATATATAATATATATATATATATATATGTTCTCACTGTGGAACATATTCTTATCAACTGCGATAAATACTCGACTATTAGACAAACAACAGTTGTCCATGGACACCACTCCAAATTCATTATAATATATTTCTCAATCTACATAATTTATATTCCAATTATTTTTACTCCGTACCTTTGGCAACATTATTATAAATGTAGTCGTATTTCACATAAACAATAATAAAAAAATGCATCCTACTTGATAAAATACTGACCTTTCTCGTATGCATATATTGCAAGAACCTTCATTGACCCAGACAGCCTCGCTTGTGAATGGACCAGT
The DNA here is from genome assembly GCA_907164805.1 of Brachyptera putata. Taxonomy (NCBI): domain Eukaryota; kingdom Metazoa; phylum Arthropoda; class Insecta; order Plecoptera; family Taeniopterygidae; genus Brachyptera; species Brachyptera putata. The sequence continues at coordinate 3,978,804 of OU015475.1, forward strand.
TACCATCTTTGGTGGCATGTCACGAAGGGTGTGGAGAAAGGGGGGACCAAATATTCTGAGCAATAGTTCAGGGTGGACAACTGAATAAACGCTTGCGGTCAAATGATTTTTTTTATCGATATTTGAATATGAATTCACATATAATCTATGTAAATTGTAACGCTAATTTTTTAATGGTCTCTGAGTGGAATGGAAAGTGGATAGTTTATATTTATATATATATATATATATATATATATATATATATATATATATATATATATATATATATATATATATATATATATGAGTACATGGCTTTCTGTTGAAACGTACAGCACGTGATGTTGATAGGACGGGTATTATTATCACTGAAAAATACCTCCTCGTCGGGGAATCGAACCCCGGACCTTATGTTTGATACACATGCTCTTTCCTTGGGTATTATTATCACTGGATATGAATATATATATATATATATATATATATATATATATATATATATATATATATATATATATATATTATATATTTATATAAATATGTATATATATATATATATATATATATATATATATATATATTCTGATATATATTCTCGAATTTTATCACCTCAACCGGCTGGGCCATGTGGGATGTCGAATAGACAGGGAGTTTATCAAATACAGGTTTTGGAGTAGTTATTTCAGGTGAACGTGTAGTAATAGTGGTTATCCTAATAAATGGTATTGAATGACCAATGTCATGTACATATAGACCTCCGTATTATCGCCTGGTAATTGTACAAGTATTTTCGCAAGGTCATGGTTGGAATAAGGTTGAATCACTGTCAGCAATCCGTTGGAAAGATATATTGAAAAGTGGGATTCTTCTATTCGCAGTTCGAGAAGAGAAGAAGTGGTGTTCACTCGTTTGGGTTGAGTTCAAACTCTCCTGATGCAGTTGCTTATTTATTCACATCAGAACATATTAGACCAAATATTGAAAATGAGATTCCTCTATCCGAAGTTCGAGGAGAGAAGAAGTGGTGTTGACACGTTTGGGTCAAGCTCAAACCTTCCTGACTCAATTGCTTATTCATTTACGTTAGAATATATCAGACCAAATATTGAAAATGAGATTCCTCTATCCGGAGTTCGAGAAGAGAAGAAGTGGTGTTGACTCGTTTGGGTTAAGCTCAAACTCTCCTGATGCAATTGCTTATTTATTCACATTAAAACATATTAGACCAAATATTGAAAATGAGATTCCTCTATCCGGAGTTCGAGGAGAGAAGAAGTGGTGTTGACACGTTTGCGAATAGGTCACACTCTCCTGACTCAAGCTTATCTGTTTATAATAGAACAAATTAAACCAACTATTGTAAAATGGGATTCCTCTATTCGTAGTTCGATAAGAGAAGAAGTAGTTTTGATCCGTAGGGGTTGAGGTCAAACTCTCCTGACTCAAGCTTATCTGTTTACAATGGAACAAATCAAACCTCGATGCGATACATGCAATGATATTCTCATTGTGAAACATATACTTATTGATTGTGAAAACTACTGGACCATAGACAACAGTTGTCCATGGATAACACTTTGGATAAAATATTGTCAGATGACTCGGAACGGATGGATAAATTATTCAAATTTCTGAATTTAAACGATTTATTGGATATTTTTTTTTTATTGTTGATATTATTCATGTCTTGAAATTATCGTAATGAAGAATGAAAAAATAAGAAAAGAAAGGGGGACCACACTGTTGAAGTAACTCACCCAAAAACAAAATATATACATATACATATATATTATATGTAAAGCCCTATAATATAATATATTCAATTATTTTCGATTTCAATAATTCTAGTAAATATCATTCATTTTTTCCATTCACCAACATTATTAAATAATTGTTATTCGATATTTATTTGAATATTTGTTCTCAGTTTGTCTGCAGTGTCTGTACCTTCTTTCCATTTCGGTGTAACAATATAAAATATACATTTATTTTTACTATAATCATTTTCGAGAAATTTAGCGAAATTACAGTTTTTTTTGTGATTACTTCTGAACGGTATGAGATATTGAAATTTAAATTCTGAGGAATCACACATATTGTTGATACCTTCAAAGCGGTATCAAGTGATACTCATATAACTCATTAATTACACATTATTTTCGGTGATATACAGCTAAAAAAATATGAAATAACCACGCTGTCGGCACCTTAAAGAAACAAAAAAGCTCAAAAAAACATAATTTAGGTGATTCCTGTGAAAATATCGGACGCATTGGTATATAATTCAATTTCACGATATTTTTGAGAAATTACAAATTTTCTGTGTTTACCTGTATTAGAATTTCGACGATATCACACACTTTTCGGAAGTTTTTTTCAACATCGAAAATTTGACACAAGGCCAATCGTTTCCCAATGAAGGCAAAGGATAAAAGTCCAGGATCGTTTGAACGGGGCACCACAAGGGTGATCTTACCACTCCAAAGAGATAGTTCTTCTGTCTTTTGTCAATCTTTTGCCTGAATATATTTACTCTCTCTTCATTTTTTCTTTCTTCATCTTCTTCTATTCTAACTCTTCTTTCCATCTTCTTTTCTCTTCTTGTAACTCGGAAGTTCACCAAAAACCTGATATTTCCCAAAATCGTCTCCCATTATACGCTTAAATCAAGGGGGTGCATGCATGGTGCTTATAAAAAAATAGAGAAATCTATCTTCACGATTTTTTTTGTACGTTGACGAACAACTGTATTTGAATGAAAGAGAATATCAACTCCAATATAATTGTATGCTCTTCAATTAATGTGACATTCTATTTTTGTGAATTCAGTCAGTTTCAAGATAATACGTCAATGAATACCAAGAATGTGATGAATATGATGAGTTTCATTGACATATTATCTTGAAACTGATTGAATTCACAAAAATAGAATGTCACATTGATTAAAAAGGCTGAAACTGTCTTGGAGTTGTCACTTTTTTAGACGAGCTTTAGCGAGGATTCAATTTGACATACTGAAAAAAATTGGTGTTCGTTTTTTTTTTATGTTTTTTTGTCGGTTCTCCACAGGTCAAACGGATTCCAGCTATCAACTTCAAACTTTTTAAAAATATGGTTCCTCATCTAACTTAGAACTGTATAGTTTTCTGGCATTATCGGGGGGTAACTTTTTTTTAAAAGAATTTTAGAAATTTCAAAAATACCCATTAGAATAACATGGCGGAAAAAAAAGAAAATTTGTTTATTTTCCAAAAATATGAAATTCCGCGTGAAGTTGAATTACATTTTGATACACATTTCTAAAAAATTTCAGCTTGATCGGGTCAGTCATTTTGAAGAAAAAACATAAAATGTGCTAAATTGTTACCACTCGAAGCCGTTTTTACCCAATTTTACCCATACTATTACTATTCGCTCGTCTAACAACCCATATATGGCGGTCTCCTAGTATTGAACAACACTGTTTCATGAACAAATAAAAATATATTGGATATGAATTTAATCATCATTATAAGCTCCGATTTTGTTTATCGGTTCAAATGCAATTATTATTCTGTTTTTATTCATTGGTATTTCATTGGACCTTTCCAACTCCAAGTAAATATTAACTTTTCTTCCAACTTGACCCACTTGGATGCATCGCACGTACTTATATTTCTAAACAACTCACAACATGTTTACTGATATACTCGTAGTCTAGAGAGATCAAAATGTAATTCAACTTCACGCGAAATTTCATTTTTTCGGAAAAAATATTTTCTTTTTTTTCCGCCATGTAATTCTAATGGGTATTTTGGAAATTTCTAAAATTCATGAAAAAAAAATTATTACCTGATAATGCCACAAAACTATACAGAGCTAAGTTAGATGAGGAACCATATTGAAAAAAAGTCTGAAGTTGATAGCTGTAGCCGTTTGACCTGTGGAGAACCAACAAAAAAACATGAGAAAAAAAAATCCAGTATTTCAAATTGAATCCTCGCTAAAGCTCGTCTAATAATGCACTGATACACTTGATATACTTGTAGTCTAGAGAGATACATGCGTCTTCTGGTCAATTCTCACAATCCTATCACTGGCGCACGATTGGTTCGAGCTTTCATCTCTTCTGAACACAATTATAGGTGCATCAACGATAATTGAAGGTTTCGAGCGACCGTTTTCCCTATTAAATAACATTAAAACACGGTCAGTTTGAACCTTCATCTGTTGTGAACCCAACTGTGGTTGTATCAATGACAGTTGAAGGTTTCGAGCGACCGTTTTCCCTATTAAATAACATTAGAACACGGTCAGTTCGAACCTTCATCTGTTGTGAACTCAACTGTGGTTTATCAATGACAATTGAAGGTTCCGAGAGACCGTTTCCCTATTCAATAACATTAGAACGCGGTCAGTTTGAACCTTCATCTGTTTTGAACTCAACTGTGGTTGTATCAATGACAATTGAAGGTTCCGAGTGACCGTTTCCCTATTCAATAACACTAGCGCGCGGTTGGCTAGAGCCTTCATCTGTTGTGAACTGAACTGTGGTTGTATCAACGACAATTGAAGGTTCCGAGCGACCGTTTTCCTATTCAATAACACTAGCGCGCTGTTGGCTAGAGCCTTCATCTTTGTCGAAACAAATACATTTCATTCATGAAAGTTGAAGGTTCCGAGCGACCGTCTCTTCAATCCAATATCACTAGCGCACGGGTGGTTCGCGACTTAACCTCTACAAGTTTATAAACTTGATTCTAGACAGACGAAAAAAAAGTGCATAAAGAAATGCAGTCAGAAAATGCATTTCTCTATTTGAAACTGCATATGTTTAAAACAGGTTCGCCTAGTCTACACAAGTTATGTAAATGGTGAGATAAAATACATGTTTTATTAGCATAATAAGTGTTACGTAAAATTTCAACATTAAAGAAAACGCAGTTCGTAATGATATATAATGACGGGCGAGTAGGTGGAGATTTATTTGGTGGGGAAAAAATGTTTATGAATGGCATCGAATCATTTTAAAGTTTGGGTGATTGTAACCTTGGTGAAGTGCCCCTCCGTGGGTGTAGCTAAGGCACTGCTTTAGATACAGATAAGAATTACACAAATCAAACAATTCTCTTTACTATTTTTTCCCATTCTCAAAAACCAGTGTAATTAACTGAAAAGTTTACATCTCCAAGATAATTTCATGCTCTTGAATTAATATGACATTTTATTTTTGTGAATTCAATCAGTTTTAAGATAATACGTCAGTGAATTTTATCACATTCTTTTTATTCATTGACCTATTATCTTGAAACTGATTGAATTCACTGAAATAGAATGTCATATTGGTTAAAAATGATGAAATTATCTTGAAGATGTGTACTTTTCATTCAATTACACTGGTTTTTGAACACAGAAAGAAATTAGTGGAGGTGAATTTCTCTATTTCTATAACCACCTTGCATGAACCCGCTTATGAGTCCATGGGAGTCGAGTTAGCGGAATATCAGTTTTTTTGGTGATAACTTTTGAACGGTGTGAGATATCGAAACTCTGCGTATGAGAAAACATAGATAGTCTCAAAACATTCAAGATGGTGTAAGTGGAATTCATTTATCTCGCATCGCCTCATTGTCAGGCCTAAACAGTTTGAGATTTTTTTTTTTTACATCTATGAATGTTTTTTTTTACATCTATTTATTTCAGAAATCGCTTAATATTCAGTATTTTTCCACTCAAATGAGGTCTGGTTCACAATTGAAATATGGATTTCAAGTAATTATTATGGAATAGCAATAGTGTTGTAGGCTATAAGCGAAATGGATGAAGGCGTTCCCATGTAACCGTTCACAATAAGAAACTGTGTTATAGAGATTATGTCAATTGATTAGACGAGCTTTAGCGAGGATTCAATTTGACATACTGAAAAAAATTGGTGTTCGTTTTTATGTTTTTTTTTTCTATGTTTTTTTGTCGGTTCTCCACAGGTCAAACGGCTACATCTATCAAATTCAAACTTTTTTTCAATATGGTTCCTCATCTAACTTAGATCTGTATAGTTTTGTGGTATTATCGAGCGGTAATTTTTTTTTTACGAATTTTAGACATTTCAAAAATACCCATTAGAATATCATAGCGGAAAAGAGAAAATATTTTTATTTTCCAAAAGAATGAAATTTTGCGTGGAGTTTATTTACATATTGACACACATTTCTAAAAAATTTCAGTTTGATCGGGTCAGCCATTTTGAAGAAAAAAGATAAAATGTGCTAAATTGGTACCACTCGAAGCAGTTCTTAACCATTTTGACCCATACTATTACTATTCGCTCGTCTAACAACGCATATATGGCGTTTTTCTAGTTTAAGAAATTGAATGAATCCATTTCTTATGACTATTTAGAACCTTAATCCATTTCTCATTACTATTTCCTTATAGGCCTAACCTTTTTGACAAGCCAAATTCTGACCACTCTCATGATGTTACTACTGTAGTCAAGTGACTTACCGTTATGTATTTCGGGTATTTATTTTCCTATGAGACTCAAATCAGACAATCTCAAAATACAAATGTCAAAATGGCTTTTGACAGTTGTTGCAAGGCCTTCAATTGTATTATTCGATGATCTATTATTCGATGAGCGTTAGCGAAGAGTTTCCATCCCACTCTTACGGAGCTTTGTCTGTGTTTTTCTTTTTTTTTTTTTTTTCTTTGTTTGAGCGCACTACACAGGTCGCACGGTTGGACTGATCAGCATGAAACTTTTTTGTATACGCGGACTTATCCAACTTAGAACTGTATAGTTTTTGGGTCCAATAGGTCCAACCACATTTTAGATAAACCATTTCCAAGTTTTGAAAAACCCCGTATGGAATGGCCGGGCGGAATAATCTTGAAAATCAATATTTTTCAACAGAATTCAAGATTCTCCTAAACGTAACTACAACAATGATGCACATTATCACACACTCCTATCAGAATCGGACGAGCCGTTTCCAAGAGAATAATTATTCAGTGAATAAAGTTTCATTAAATCGCTATAAATATTCTTTATTCCTTATTAATTCTACATTTTCATACTTCTAAGCTCATCTCACAACGCATATAAGGCGTTTACCTAGTAATATGAGATCATTCAAAAGGCTTGGGTTGTTACCACTGCCACTGAAACTCGAACTATTCAAGACAGAAATGATGATTTAAGGGGGCAGTGAACCGGATCTTCCGGTGAACCATTTGCGAACCTACAGTTGAAATGAAAGGCTATTGGGGCCCATCTATGTCACTATAACACCAAAAAATTATTACTATTTCATAATGACTAATCTATATTTCAATTATGGACAAGGAATAAGAAAGCTATGAAATACATCGAGCTCGGCACCTCCACCCACCTGTAATGTCTACTCAAGTTCATACTCGGCACCTCCACCCACCTGTAAGCTCTACTTAGGTTTATACTCGGCACCTCCACCTACCTGTAAAGTCTCCTTAGGTTCATTCTCGGCACCTCCACCTACCTGTAAGGTCTACTTAGGTTCATACTCGGCACCTCCACCTACCTGTAAGGTCCACTTAGGTTCATACTCGGCACCTCCACCTACCTGTAAGGTCTTCTTAGGTTCATAGGTCATCTTACTCAACCATTTCAACATTTCATTTTAGATTTTATTAAATTTTAGAAAAGAAATTGTCTATACATGCTAACCAAATAATTTAATATTATGTAACATGCATTTAAATGACAAAAAAAACGATGTTATTATTATTACATCTTGACGTAGTACCTAAGCTCATAGACGAAGTGAAATAACCTAAATAATGTAAGGATTCATATATAGGCCTATATATATATATATATATATATATATATATATATATATATATATATATATATATATATATATATATATATATATATATATATATATGTATATTTATATATATATATATATATATTTATATATATATATATATATATACATATATATATATATATATATATATACATATTATACATATTATATATACTATATACATTATGTCAGAAAAAACTTGGACCCCTCAAAAAATATTATAAGTGATAAAATTTAGTTTTAAGAATTTTGAACTACTTAACATTGAATAATGAAATAGGTAATGAGAAAAAATTGTGAATCATAAAATGGATTGTAAAAAATTGCAATTAAAAAATAAATAAGTATATTCTTCTCAGTCACTTTGGAACGAACTATTGACACCATAGTCACAATATCATTCAACACGAACACAATTCTGAATCGTAATCACATGGAATTAAAATCACATTAAACTAGAAGGTAATACCACAACGTGTAAACGTCATCGGATGTCGGCTTTAGCGATATTTTTATGCAATCTTATGTTTTTTATTACATTTAATCATGACGCTTTACGATGGGTTTGAGTATGGTTAATCCCCAACCAAGGTAACGAACATGACAATGATAAAAGTGTTACTCTTCCTCATTACTTTTTTTTTTTTTTTTTTAATTAATTCTCTATTATTTTGTTTGTAATTCACTTCATTGCTAGAAGCGTTTCTTGGTTGTCATGGATGAATTTATTCCTAATTCAAAAATTGATCCTAGTATTTTGGAAAATGGAACACATTTATAAATATTCAGCAAATAATATTGGAAGACAATAATATCAACATATATATATGATGAACAATAATATTCTCACTGTGAAACATATACTTATTGATTGTGAAAAATACTCGACCATTAGACAACAGTTGTCCATGGATACCACTTTGGATAAAATATTGTCCGATGACTCAGGACGGATAGATAAACTATTCAAATTTCTGAATTTGACCGATTCATTGGATGAAATATAATTCAATTGCTTTTGTACATAATTATATCTCTTAAATATCGAAGAAAAAAAATGATGAGAATACAAATAAAAAAGTGGTGATGAAATGACCACGCTGTGGGTGTGATCCAATATATATATATATATATGCAAAATCATATAATTATGAACTACATTGAATATTGAATACAGTAAAAAATATTTTATACTTAGTCCAATCCCTAAATTATCGTTAACTCTTTATAAAGGATATATAAATCAAACCTGCTCATTTTTTTCTGCCCTTTCGTCGTCATATGACATGACATGCAATCTGATTGGTGCTTTATTGAGGGACATTTTCGAAGTCACCAAAAGTGGTATCTCAACTCAATATATATATATATATATATATATATATATATATATATATATATATATATATATATATATATATATATATATATATATATATATATATATATATATATATATATATATATATATATATATCTGTCTGTCTGTCTATATATGAAAAATGACATTTTTTTTTAAATTAAACTTAGGAGCCACCTTATTAGTAAATGTTACCATAGCGTTAAAGAGTTTCTAGACGACTAAAATAAAATTTCAATCATCACACCCTGCAGCATAGTATTTCAAGATTCCAATATATTAGTCTCATTGGCATTTGCATGTGCCGTATTTTATTTTATTTGTAATCGTTATTCAACATGACGATGACAATATCATGTACTTTGATCAATCTGTAACAATAAAAAACTTATTATTATTATTTTTATTATACTGGTATCTAATTCCAGAGATCTCGGGGACGCTTGATAACCCTCACCTCCCTGTCACTTCAGTTGTTATTGCAGATAGTAGGCATACTGGGAAAACCATGTCTAACTTATAAGTGAGTTGTTTTTCCAGTATCCGTGTGGGTACATTATATATATATATATATATATATATATATATAGATATATATATATATATATATATATATATTCATGATAATTTAGGAAATATACCAGGTTTCGTGGTGAAAAAATAAGTTTAATCTTGAATAAATTGAATGAAGGAGATTGAAGCTATATTTTCACCACAAAACCTGGTATATTTCCCAAATTATCTTGAATCTACAATTAAGCCAGGAAAGAAGCCTCAAGCAAACACCATTATATATATATATATATATATATATATATATATATATATATATATATATATATATATATATATATATACATAATTCACACCTTATCCATTACATATAAGGTTCAATGCTACAGATGAGTCATCTGAAAGATGAGTTATTATCATTAATACCACAATATAAAGTAGGAAGATATTTTATCGCATGCAATACGAAACCTTGTGTTTATACTTAGCTTACTAATAACAGTTATAAAACGTGTAATTTCGAATTATATATTATTCACCATTTTGGTCTTGAACCATCAAAATGTTTGATATATTCACCCCATATATTCAATTATATATTATTCACCATTTTGGTCTTGAACCATCAAAATGTTTGATATATTCACCTCATATATTCAACCTGTAAAGCTGTGAGATTAGTTGATATGACGATACTGAGACGAGTGGTCGATTGGCTAGCATACTCGACCGTTATTCTAAAGACGGAGTTCGATGCCCGTGATATATTTCTTAGTCGATTTTCGTGGCATTTACTGTGTCGTTCGGGTGGATAATGAGATGGCTCTTCAACAAGACCACTACCGGTTCCTTCCCACTGAACAAAATCATGCAATAATATAACATTTAATCAGAATGGCAGTCAGATTGGGACAAAGAAATAAACAACAAGCTTCGTGAAATTAAACCTACAATTGACATGTGGGATTCTTCGATTCGAGGGTCACGAAGAGAAGAAGTCGTTCTCGCACGTTTGCGAATTTGGGTTCTAGAAATTCTGTCAACTCACGGTGGGAACCTGTCACATTGCAATTCAATATTTGACATCCAAATCATCTCGAATAGCGACTGAAAACTAGATCCCTATTTCTTCGAAAATGAATTAAGAACATAAAGAACCTGTGGGATTCTTCGATTCGAGGGTCGCGAAGAGAGGAAGTCGTTCTCGCACGTTTGCGAATTGGGCATTCACTGCTCACGCATGGCTTTCTGTTTACACCAGAGAAACTTCTACTTCTTTGCGACACATGTATTGAGGTGTTGACCATACAACACATGTTATTATTGAAATGTACCAAGTATAACAATATACGACAACAACTAGCAATTGGAGACACATTTCCAAAGATTTGGCTGATGATAGTAATGCTATTAACAACGTATTCATTCTCCTAAAGCATCAAATTCAATTTATGAAATTTGATTTATCCCAAATAATAACATATCAAAATGAAAGAATGGAATAATCAGGTGGAATAATATAATATACATATGAAATAAAAATGAAAATGAAAATAAACATGAATACAATTATGAAATCTATACAAATTCGATCTCTTACCATGAAAACGGGTGATGAAATGACCACGCTGTCTGAGCCACCCAGAAAAAATCTATCTCATCATCCCATTAATCATTCACTCATGAAATTGAACCTTGGTCACCAGTAGAGTGCGTAGTTAAAACGAATGTGAACAAAAAACCCAACCTCGATGCGAGCTTGCAATGATATTCTCACTGTGAAACATATTCTTATTGATTGTAATAAATACACGAGAGTTAGACAATTAATAGTTGTCCATGGATACCACTTCATTTCTTCTACTTTATTTATTTTATTATTTATATATGACTGTTAATAATAATACTCTCCGATTATATTATTATACAATCACTTCTGTACTGAGCAGTCAAGTTGGAATTATTATTATTATTTGAATTTTTTAGCTATCAGTTATCATCATTCATTCACATTTTTGCTTCTCAATCAATTCATATTTGATCATTATTATGTGTATTTGACTACCATATAGAACCATATGGTATAGTATATTCGTACCTTTCTTTGACTTGAAATCTCATTTCAAACTCTTGTTCAAACGTCAATGGCAATCAGAATGGGACAAAGAAATAAACGACAAGCTTCGTGAAATTAAACCTACAATTGACTTATGGGATTCTTCTATCCGAAGTTCAAGAAGAGAAGAAGTGGTGTTGACCCGTTTGTGAATAGGTCACACTCTCCTGACTCAAGCTTATCTGTTTACAATGGAACAAATGAAACCGCAATGCGATACATGCAATGATATTCTCACTGTGAAACATATTCTTATTGATTGTGAAAAATACTCGACCATTAGACAACAGTTGTCCATGGATACCACTTTAGATCAAATATCGTCAGATGACTCAAAACGGATTATTTCTCAAATTTCTTAAATTAACCTATTTATTGGATAAAATATGATTTAATTGCTTTGGTAGATAATATTTCTTATATATTAAAGGAAAAGTTAAGAATCACACGAGTTGAGACTGCCGTACTGAGTTCTTTCATGCCGCCCCGGTGGCTAAGTCGACTATCGCTAGCGGTAGAAACTAATGTCACCGTTGGGTTTTTGTGAATATCCTTTCACCTATCATCACTTCAACGTCTCATTATCATCCGCTCATTCGTACCCTTGTATAACCTAGCTGTTGATAGGGTCGTTAAGCAACAATGAAAAAAAGTTCTTTTGTGCATCTCTTTTGATCACTTTTACATCAAATTCGATCAAATACAGTAGAAAGGTCAAAGGTTCAACCACAAATATTGGTAAAATATATTCACATCCGTGTAGACCGCAATATTGCTTCATAGAATTTTGAATGCAAATTATTACCAACACTTAAGGTCATACAAATACATTACACTCGATCATAAATACATCAAGTTATATAAATAGTTGTATTATATATCTTTCCATCTGAATGACCTTGGCAGGGATAATTATGAGGTACTTGATATGAGTCGCCCCGGTGGCTAAGTCAATTATCGCTAGCGGTAGTAACTGAAGTCACCGTTGGGCGTGGGTTCGAGTTCCGCATAAGGCATGGGTTTTTGTAAGCGTCCTTTCATCTATCATCACTTCATCTCATTCGTACCCCCGTATGACCTAGCTGTTGGTGGGGTCGTTAAGCAACATTAAAAGACATGATGCTGTAGTGGATTAGTTAGTAACAGGGACCCGAACCGGAACCGGAACCGGAACCAGAACTCGAAAAAACCGTATTTTTTGAGAACCGGAACCAGAACCGGAACCTTTATTATTGATTTTCAAGAACCGGAACCGGAACCTCTAAAAATCTTAGGTTCTTTCCGGTTTCATAAAGGTTCCATAACGGTTCTCAATACCCGATTCAGACTCATTATTTACTCATTATGTTCATAACTTTGTGACCCAGTGAGAGGGGAAAGATCTGTCCCCGGCAGATGGACAAACAAAACAAAGTGTCGACCACTACAAGAAAGGGAAAAAAAATATGTCACTATTTAGCAAGTGGAACCGGAACCAGAACCGGAACCCTTATTCACACTATGGAACCGGAACCAGAACCAGAACCTTTTTAAACGTGGAACCGGAACCAGAACCGGAACCTTTATTTGAGAGAATTACGAACCGGAACATTTATTAATTTCGGTTCGGGTCCCTGGTTAGTAGAGCGTTGAACCGTCATTCAGGAGACACCATGGGGTGTGATTCCAGTCATGGTTCATATACATCATTGCGATGTCCCCATCCAACGATGTCGAGTTTGGAGGGTGGAGGGAACTGCACCGTCGTTTCTAGGGCTCCCTGGGATGTCGAAGACGATGAGCCATTCCGTTTTCCTGCCGATATACTTCAGTCAATTCAAGCCAAAAAGAGGCGTAGAATCAAACTTTGTATCAAATTTATTGCTAATAATGAGAAGTCATAAAGTATGCATTGCATTTGACTAGATACCATCGTTCAATATAAATGGTAATATTATGTAGGCTTAGCTTCTCCACGACCTTGGTCACTATATTTATAAATTACAGGGTCTGAAACACTTCAGCTCAAATATCAAGGATTATTAGCGACATAAATCATGGAAATATTACAAAATTCTGCATCAGACATGTATAGAAAAAAAGAGATTAATTATTTTCTGAAAAAATTGCGTAATTTTCCAAAACTATTTCAACCAACTGCACGTCAATTCGTAATGCGTGAGAATTATCATGAATATATGCGTGCTTGAACATAACTTGGGTGTATATAAACATAAAAAAAACATGCATGGTGTAAATTTATTCATAGTACGATGAATTTATCCTTCAACGTTGTTTACCAGAACCAAACGAACAGAACCGGAAGGGAGTGGAACAATTTGGATGGAAAAATATTTTATATAAATGGAGAAGAGGTAAAATTGAATAATTTTTGAGAAAGGTTAGAGAAAAGTATGGAAGAATGGTAAGCATAATACTAGGAGATTCACTGGTTTTATTCTATTTCGATTTTATATTCTATTCCCTTAATGTTTCATTTGTTTCATTTAGTTTCAAGTTTTAAATACATAATTAATTATCAATCTACCACCTGTTGAAAACTATTTGTAGAAATAAATAAATAATAATAAATATTTGGCAGTGACACTGGATGTGAAATTATTTAATTGAGTGTATTTATTCAATTTACCGAGCAGTGCAGTGCAGTATATATATATATATATATATATATATATATATATATGTGTGAGCACGGAGATTTTCGCGGCCAATGGTTGATGGTAAAAATGTTTCCACGGTAAGTTTGCTGCGATTAGAAAGCATGTTGGGTCCTAAAAAGGACCGGTTTATGCGACGTTTCGCTGGAATTTCATCCAGCATCATCAGGCGACGGTGGTAAGTGGTCGAGCAACATGCTTTCTAATCGCAGCAAACTTACCGTGGAAACATTTTTACCATATATATATATATATATATATATATATATATATATATATATATATATATTCGTCTACCCTCCACTAGTAAATGATCTCTAGGCGCCACCTTTCTGTTCCATGGAAGAACATAATTAACTGACTAGAGAATGTTTTCAAAACATCGATAAATGTTTGCAATTTAATTAATGACTTTCCTAGTTTTACGATCAAATTACTCCGATTGTAAAAATTACAACAATCATAAATGACAACTCAATAATTACAATTTACTTGCATTATGTCAACATATTTTATTGATGATAAATCGAATTCAATAAGATTTTGCACAATTATTATTCTTTTTTCTGTTGATAATGTGTATTTTATAAGCTTTGAATCAGATGCTGGCCAAGCCGAAGCAGTAGATTCAGAAAAAAAACTTATTTACGAGCCTACCATTCCTTACTTCATGGAAGCTTACCGTCTCAAGAAAATAACAGTGATAGGGCTAGTGGTGGGTGCTCGAGGAACGATTCATAATTTCTTCATACAATTTTGTAAAAAATTTAAACTCAACAACAAATTTATTTATAACATTGTTTCACTCGCCCTTAGAGGATCTTTACAAATTTCAAGACATCATCTTTACAGCCTTCAGCATTGACTTTATTTCTTGTCATTTCATTTTTTTTCTTTGTTGTTTATTAAAATATTGCTAGCCGTATTCATTCACATTTTTCATTTTTGTTAGCCGTATTTATTCACTTCTTTATTTTTTTCAAGTTATCATTATTATTTTACCATTTTTTGTTATAATTATTCCTAGATTCAATCAACTTATGTTTTGTTACTCATCCAATTGTTATTTTATTACTCTTTCAAATATATTATTATGGTTATTTTTGATATTTTGATTAATTCTTTAATTAATATGTCATTCTATTTTTGTGAATTCAATCCGTTTTTAAGATAATACGTTGATGAATTTCATCACATTCTTGGTATTCCTTGACATATTATCTTGAAACTGATTGAATTCACAAAAATAGAATGTCATATTAATTAAAGAGCGTCAAACTATCTTGGAGTTTATATACTTCTTAGGCCTGGTATTACTAAGTCCAATTAGCCTTTATCTGAGAGTTGGTGGAAACAAATAGCAAGGGTAACCGTGGTGATAACTTTAAACTGCCAGTTAGATTTTTTTTTATTATTATTATATTTCGAATAGAACACATATAACAAACAAAATGGACAGTCTCCCACAGAGCCTCTCGAGGAGGCTTATCTGTGGCATAATCAGTTGAATTAAAGACATGTAGAAAATATAAATAAGTTAATTTTAGTATACAAGGTGCATACGTGAATTAAATATTGAAGATCATGTGATTTAAGAATTCAAGATTTAAGATTTAAGATTCAAAATTTAAGGATCAAGTGTAATCAAAATGGCAATATATTTTAATTTTTTTTAGACACTGAAAAAAGATTGATATATATATATATATATATGTGTATTACTCCCACTTTGGTCATACCGGCACTTATTCAATTACAGTGGTTCGTGAACGGAGTTCGTTCGTGATCCACTAAACCACAACCAAATCACCGAAATAAAGAACACATCACCGACACTATGCTCAAGTTTTATCGCTTGTTTTTCTTCAAGACCTGAGAGATCTCCCGCATCATTTCAAGGCAGACCGGTTTTCGTCAGACATGGTTGGTGGTTATGCGCAGTGGTGTAGTCGTAAAAAATGAAGTGCCAGGGCGGTGGCTTCACGATGTGCCCCGGTACCACTGTGCTAAATTGTTACCACTCGAAGCAGTTTTTACCCATTTTTTCCCATACTATTACTATTCGCTCGGCTAGCTACGCATATGGCGTTTTCCTAGTATTTTCCAATAACAAAATATCATAATATCATAATTAATATGACAATAGCATGATGGCTATCTTATATGGTATTTTCTATTATTTATCATCACATATAATCTACATGAACCTTTTTCATACCTTCCAGCAAATAATTAGATAATATGCAACAAAGTATATCAATATGCAGCATCTACATAACTATCTCTACCCTACATCGAGCCTGCAATTATTTCCTTATGTAATCCATTCTTATGATATTTGAAAGTGCATTTAATTTATGATCAGAGTCACCACAATATAAGATTACATTCTTGCCCCTCCCCAATCGATCTCTCCCCCTCCCACCCACCAGGTCCGCCCCTCAAGGTGGTAAATGCACGGTGCTTATATCAATGAAGAAATTCAACATTACTATTTTTTTTTTATATTCACGAAATTTATTCACCGGTATTTTAATAAAAAGTATATCACCCCTAAGATGATAAAATGTTCTTCAATTAATACGACATTCTGATTTTGTTCAATTTAATTCAATTTCAATTTCAAATTTAATAAGTTTCAAGATAATAATGTCAATTAATTTTATCACATTCTTGGTATTCATTGACGTATTATCTTGAAATTGATTGAATTCACAAAAATAGAATGTCTTCTTATCTGAAGAGCATGCAATTATCTTGGAGTTGGTATACTTTTTATTCAAATACACTGGTTTGTAAACATAGAAAAAGTGAGGAAGATGAATTTCTCTATTTTCAGAAGCACCATGCATGTAGGCACCCCCTTAATATTGTATACCCACTTAATGTTGTAAACCCACTTATTCACTTAGAATAACTATAGACTGCGTAAGTGTAAGTGTAACTATACACTCAGACTGCGAAGGCCATGTTTTGGCAAATTAAACTTTTCTATTCTAAAATTATTATCCAATGGCTCATGTTTTGTAAAAATTGAAGAAATTGATAACCGATATGAATATATATATATATATGTAAAATATATATGATTGAATTTCTTATAAATAATCATCAATCTCAAAAATAAAAAAGTGATGAAACATAATGATCATTCTACAACGCAAATTTTATCTCCTCCCATGATAATATCTTTTACTTTCTATTAAAAAATTGTCTTTATTTTTGTATTACTATTTTCCTACCGTCCGGCACTGTAACTGCACTAATGATCGATGCACTCGTTGCTGGGATTTCCCCAGCTTTGTACAATAACAGCTTTAAGTCATGAACCTTTGACTCGAGTTTTTATAGAATAGAATAAATAGAATAAAAAGAATATTTTCATCTTCTGTAACACTCTGCCAACGATCATATGATGAGAAAGCCTGTAAAGTAAAGTGGGGAAACGTGTTTCGATTTGTTCTTGCTTTTGTGTTTGAAGGAATTTCAGATACTTCTTTTGTGTATCCATCAAATTTCTTTTTTTTTTCGTTCTACATATTGCCTGGGGATCGTTGTGTTAACTTATCTTTTTTAAATGTATATTGAGCTTAACGACGCACTATACTGATGACTACGATCTATTGGCGTCGGTGAATAATATATGAGATGATGGGATGATGAGATTTAAGGTTATTTTATTATGTGTTTTGGATAGTTGGAAGGAGTCGGTCGTGGCCTGTTGTTAATGAACCATCCCAGTATATTCTTAGAAAAATAAAAGATAAAAAGAAGATAAAAACAGAAAGATCAGAAAAAATCTGAGTACACAATGACTTTTTGTCAAATGTACGACGTTATTGAACAAATTACAATGGAAAATAATTATAGTTGATTTAACTCCATTAGATTTTTCCTTTTTCTATATTTTTGGCTATATTCACATTCAACAAAATAAGTAATTTTTTTATTTATTTTTCGTTTCAGAGTATTAAAAAATAATAGCAAATATACACATGAAGGAATTCACCAAGGACATTTATTGTGATATATAAAAAAAAATCAACTGTTAGAATTAGGACTGCAGCATCTGCCTACACAAGTCATTTTCAATCGTAAATCCTTGAGCAGAATGACACAGTCGCCCGCTTAGCTCAGTCAGCCAAGTTGATCATTGAACAAGAAAATTACAGTCAAATCAAACATGGATTTGTGTCCCGCGTAACAATTTGACTTCATGAATTTTTTCAAAAATTGGGATTAACGACGCACTGTAATGACGGCTTAGATTTGTTGGCGTCGAATGGTCATTGAGATGAAACGATGATAAACGGATTGAAAAACTATTCAAATTTCTGGATTTAAACGATTTATTGGATGAAATATGATTTAATTGCTTTTATCGATAATTGTGTGTCTTGAATATTGAAAAGAAATTATGAAAGAATAGAAAAAAGAGAGAGAAGGGATGAAGAAATGATCACGCTTTGGTGCAACCCCCCCCCCCCCCCCCTGACAAAAAAAAAATGAAGAGAAAGTTCATTTTATTAGGTGTTTTTTACGGTATGCCTAAACATGCAATGTTTGTGTAAACAATAATGATTACATTAATTTATTATCTCTGGAATTCTTAAATAATGAAAATACCAAAATTCAATTGATTCTCATTGCTGACAATGTTGGTTATAGTTCATCTCAATCTCACCTTGAATCTAGATATTATAAAAATATTTTAATTCAAAATTTTCAATTTTTTAATTTTGATATTTCAAAATTATTTTGAAATAATTATTTTCTCTCCAATTCACTTCCACATCCGGAATATTCTGTGAAAATGTACATCGACATCATTTTCTTAATATTATATTAAAGACAGATGTTCAAACATCAACAGTTAACCTTGCCAAATCAAACAAGATGTGATGGTCCATAGCCGGCAATTAATTGAGGTAGAAGTGTGAAGGTCTGAATGTAGCCTATGACGAGATAAATTGTGTGTTTTCGAGTTATTGTTTATAAAATAATGAAGGAGTGAATGCACGCAGGCATGCAGTGGGGCCAGGACGGTCCAGGGCGGCGCCCTGGTACTTTTTTGGGGGGCAGAGCGTAGCCCTGCTTCCAATTTCAAAGCTGCGGCAGGGCGCGTTGGGCGCCAATCTTTGGTAATCTGTTATTTTACATATCTATCATGGGACAAAGTACATATTAAAATACAAATCTAGTAATGATGGTAATAATTAACTTGGGCAGTCCCAGTCGGCCAGCCACGTGCTAGAATTACAAGTACCAAAACTTACTGAATATAATAATTGTTCACGCAAACAATTTTCAAATTTTTCCCTCGCGGGGCGTTGTGGGGGGCTAACCCACCAACAATTAGGAATCGCATTGACTGCTATTCAAATTAAATATCGATCTTTGTGCGAAATTTTGGGGTATACCTTGTTATTTTTACGACAGCAGACGTTCGTGAAGCCACCGCCCCGGCACTTTATTTTCTACGTGTACATCACTGCATGCACGGTGCTTATAGAAATAGAGGAATTCATCTTTATTATTTTTTTATGTTTAAAAAACAGTGTGATTGAATAAGAACTATACCAACTTCAAAATGATTTTATGTTCTTACATATTTAACATATTTATTTATTCATTACAGATTGTTCATAGAACAGGTGGTAATGGTTACTATACCTAATGAAATTACAATCAAACATACTCGATAAAATTATACTTTTTTTTTCTTAGCTCTCTTAAGTAATAAGTAATTTAAGTAAAATTAGTATCAAGATGTTACCACCTGTACGAACAATTTGTAACAAAAGAATAAACAAACAAACAAACACACTTATTCGTACTTCCAATTAACCTCGCAGTCGATGAAATCGTTGAGCAAACAATAATCAATTATCAAAAAGTTGACAATTAGTAATCACAGAATAGTTTCACACAAAAGGTGATTTTTTCCATTCAGTCATGCATAATAAACACAATAACAAATTACAATGTCATGTATTTTTTTAATAATACAAATTTATTCTTCACTACCTTTTTCGTTTTAATAATGTTTTTATGGATAATTTTCTATAATTTTTTTTTTATTTTTTTTCATTTGTTTTTTTCATGTTATATAATACAA
This sequence comes from Brachyptera putata, assembly GCA_907164805.1. Classification (NCBI taxonomy): domain Eukaryota; kingdom Metazoa; phylum Arthropoda; class Insecta; order Plecoptera; family Taeniopterygidae; genus Brachyptera; species Brachyptera putata. Next base: position 3,999,382 of record OU015475.1, read on the forward strand.
ATTTATTATCAAATCATCATACATTTTCAACACAGTAACCGATTACAATATCGTATATTTACAACACATAAATGCATATTTTCATTACATTTTTCGTTTTCATTATTTTTTATGGACAATTTGCATCAAAACAATATGATCTTTTCCTTTTGTTCATTCTTGATCAATATTAGTTTGTGAAATATAATCATGCATGATAAATGGAAATACGGTTTGTAATTATTTACCATCAAATTAGCAGACATTTTCCTCGAAAGAATAACTCAAATACCATCGTCATTAAATATAGAAATAACGCATCGGACGTTTCAAGTTCTAGAAATACTGTCAACTCACGGTGGGAACCTGTCACATTGCTAATTCAATATTTGACGTTCAAATCATCTTGAATAGTGACTGAAAACTAGATCCCTATTTCTTCGAAAATGAATTAAGGGAACATAAAGAACCTGTGGGATTCCTCGATTCGAGGGTAGCGGAGAGAGGAAGTCGTTCTCGCACGTTTGCGAATTTGGGTTCTAGAAATACTGTCAACTCACGGTGGGAATTAATTGTAAATCAATAGACATGACCCTCAGATTTCTTCGCAACATCAATTTGTTGGCTGTTTTAATTTTCGGTATCATATCATTTGTCATATCGTTCTCTTTTATCTGTATCATTTTGACCTTTAAATAGTGTATCAATGCAATGTTAAATAGCCGCAAAATGACCTAGCTGTCGACGCGCCTTTAAAACTCAACATTCGATTCAATTCTTGACAATTCACATTTGTTTATGTATGTAGTTCTTAGTTCTCCATACTTTATTACCAGCCTTATTTTTAAAAACTGTCTCTATTACATTTTCCAAATTGAATTCAAACTTGACTCCCAGTTAGAGAAGAGAGGAAGTGGTGTTGACACGTTTTCGAATAGGTCACACTCTCCTGACTCAAGCTTATCTGTTTACAATGGAACAAATCAAACCGCGATGCGATACATGCAATGATATTCTCACTGTGAAACATATTCTCATTGATTGTGAAAAATACTCGACCATTAGACAACAGTTGTCCATGGATACCACTTTGGATAAAATATTGTCAGATGACTCAAAACGGATTATTTCTTAAATTTCTTAAATTAACCTATTTATTGGATTTAGATTATTAAATGTCTTGAATATACGTCTAGAAAAAAGAAGGCGATGAAATTACCACGCTGGCGATGTCACAAAAAATCATATTTTCCTGAAATAGTTCATTGTTTTAACATATTTGTTATACTCTGTCAAAGTGACAACCGTTCTAACGCCAGTATTTCCAATAAACAGCTTCCTCAAACCATACTGGTTGTCTTTCTCAACTCTCAACATTCATCGACATGTGAAGTAATCTCTTAATAACTATAAATAACTAATAACTTCATCATATATTATAATAATATTAAATATATCATATATAATGAAATTATAAATAGGTGAACCGATCGAATAAAGATTACCAACAATAACAATTCCGTGAATTACCACAATTTCTTGAAGAAATCATCCAAGGCTGATTCTATAATATAATTAATTATGCGGGTATTAACTTGCGGTTTTGATTGCATTGCAATGCATGTAAACAGCATGTAATTGTGGTATAATTGGTATTTAAATCTTGACCTGCAAGACTTTAGCGAATAAGCCAAGAGAATGATTGGTGTATATGACGAGGTTGACCGTAGTGACCTATGCAAATGTCCGATAAGATCATTTTAATTGGATGAGCGTAACAAGAGATCAATTACAAGAAAATTGAATTGTCAATAGTCATGAATCTAAGAGAGAATGTTGTCTAATGTGAATGCAAGTTTCTGAATTTAACTGATTTATTGGATGAAATATGATCAATTGCTTTTATAAATAATTAATTGTCTTGAATATTAGAAGGAAATTATGAAATAATGTAAAAAGAGAAAGGGTGATGAAATGACCACGCTGCCGGTGTCACGAAAAAATGGAAAATAAATAAGCAAACAAAAATGGTTAGAATATTTGAAAAATATCATAATCTTATGGTGCTCAACGATTCGGTGATGGAGCTTATCGTTCCGATGGTGAAATATATAATAATAATAATAATAATAATATGGTTTATAGTCAATTTTTCGACTTTCTTACTCCCTGGAACAAACGGACGGCCTTTACCACTCGCCAACAAATTTCCACCCCTATATTGGGCTCTCTGCTCATAATACTCCCAAGGTATGCAAATTCATCCACTTCTTCTAAAACACAATCTCCCAGTTTGATGTTTTCTTCTCTTATTCTTTTGTCTCTACTCATAACTTATACTTTAATTTTTTCTTTACTTATCTTCAGTCCAAACTCCTCCGTTATACAATGCCACTTATCCACTTTATCTTGCAGCTCCTCTCTGCAGTCACCATATATCAATATTGTTATATTCTTCAATAGTAATATAGTAATCGATAGATAATTCAAAACATATCTTTCAATTCCTCTGGCAAGATCGAATACAATTGTAACAATGGAAAACATCAGGGTTGCCCTCACAACTGTATCCGGTCTCTTGGGTTGTACGACCTTGATACAGTTGAGTCTGGCTCTAACTCAAGGTTCACATATATATATACGACAAATATATCATCAGCATATATAATTGTTTTTGACTGCATACCTTCCTTTCCCCTCTCCACTTTCCTCAGTATGTCGTCCATAACCAATATAAAGAGAATTGGCGACAAAACACTACCTTGCCGCACTCCACTCCTCACACTTAACCACTGAGATCTGTTCCTATCTCCTCACACACGCCTTTCAATCTCGGTATAGGCTCTTCACTCGCACAATCAAATCTTCCACTATCCCTTTCCTCTTCAAATTTTCTCAAACCCTTTCTCTGGGAAGATGGTCAAAGGCCTTTTCTAGGTCCAGAAAAGCTAAGTATACCATTGTTCCCTCTTCCAATCTCGTTCTAGCATCTGTCTCACTGCAAATTTCAAATATAACTCTGTCCTATTCGCCAAACAACATGGTGATTACAAATTAAACAAAGATATACACGACTACAATACCAGGAGAAAAAACGTCCTTCATTTACCTGCCCAAAATTTAGCTTTATCGAAAAATAGTCCTGCAAACTCAAGTGCTGTATTATTCAACAAACTTTCGGAGATATATAAGAACATGGATGTGCGGGGCTCAAAGATAGTGCTTAAACAAGAACTTTTAACGATCTGTCCATACAGTATTGAAGACTTTTTACAACATGACTTTGTGTAACTTATACTTTTTTCTTTTCAACTTTTTATTCTCGAATATTTTATTCAACATTTTAATTATATTTTACTATTTTCATGACGCATTCCATAACTTGTAATATAGTTATAATGAATAAAGCATATATTATTATTATTATTGTAGATCTCCCACTCCTAGATCCGTACTGTTCTTCTCTTATCCTAAATCCATACTGCTCTTCTTTTATCCTAAATCCATACTGCTCTTCTCTTATCCTTGGTTCAACGACTCCTCTTATCCTGCGTTCAATAATCCTCTCTTACAGTTTTGCTACCTGACTCATCAAGGTGACTCCCCTATAGTTCTAAGAGCCGGTTGTACCAAGTGATGATTAGTGAATTGAGCAAAAATTAGCAAACTAACTTGTTATCACCCTTGGTCACCTATCTTATTTTTGTACCTTAAGTAATGATTAACTAATTAATATTTAATCATCAGTTGGTACAATCGGCTCTTAAGTCATTTTTCGGTCACCTTTCTTGAATATTGTCATGATCACATCATGGAGTTGTATTGTACTGGAGGTATAACTCTGCCAGCTCCGAGTTATGTAACCACTTGCTTCTCCTCTTCTTCACTCCTACTATCGTCTTCCTCTTCTTTTCTTTCTATTATTTCCCTCTATCGTTCTCTATTCTCCCACTGTTTCTATTCTTCCACTTGACTCCATTCCTCCCCTCAATTCAGTATCATCATTCTCCATTCTCTATTCTCTATTATCTATATTATGTTGACCTCAAAATAATGCATCAATTCAAAATGACAAAGCTGTCTACACGCCTTTAAACCTCATCATTTAATTCAATGCTGACAGAAACAACCACTAGTTAGCTAAATCTGCAGAAGTTGATATATCTAGTCAAATTGAATTTCTCTATGTGGAAAATCTATTATAATCCTTATATCCCCCTCAAAGGATCCGAACACCTTGACGTGGTGTGGGGGCTTGCGTGGCTCAATGATCTCTAGAGCTATCGTCGGGAGCAATTTACTTGCTCCCAGCAGGGTCACCCATGGCGATTAGGTCTGGAGTGAGGGTCTAGACGAAGTTCGGACCGTCGGTCGAGTGGGTTCCTTTTGGTGACCGAAGTTTGTGGATGGAGTGCTGCGCATTAGTTTTATTCTTCTTACTTCCTTACTTTCTTACTTTACTTTCCTTATCTTTTACTCTCTTTCCTCTACCTTCTCTCATTTTTATCTATCTTACCAGCTCCATTCACTCACTCAAATCGCCCACGACTGTTGACAACATCAGCTATGGATAGGACATGCTTATATTTATCTACTCTATGACCTTCATTGTATTTGGGCTCGTGAATGAATTGCGTTGATTGTAATAACTTGATGAGACGATTTGTATGACAATAACAATTCTGACTATTTTGTGAAAAGACTAATTGCGTTTATAAGCGTCCGGACATAAAATTGGCACTTTCCAATTCGCCACTTGTTGAATGGGAAATCATTAACTGGCTCCGCTTGATGCTACTAGCATGAAGTGGACCCGGTTTTGTTTACAAGGCCCTATGTGGTAGTACCAACATGGGTTAGTTGAGTCCCTTACTATATTGTAAGCCAAGTAAATGTGATTGGTTGTCCCCAAACTCATGTATAACACCACTTGTCAAAACCTCCCTCCCAAAAGAAATAATAATACACACGGATTTGAATCTGTTAACCCCAAGAAAAGACAGAGGTCTCTTTTTGAAAACATCATCACTCTTGAGGATGTTGTTGGATGCTCTCCAACACCTCCCAAGTTTTTAATTATCACACGGAATGAAGAAGGAACAAATTTCACAAATGTATCTCCATTTGTAATAAGGAAAGCCATCGATAATGTGTCAAAAGACGTTAAAAATATACAAAAACAACGTGATGGAACTTTACTCATCGAAACACAAAACTCGAAACAAACAGAGAAATTTATGAATTGTACACAACTGATAAACTTATTCCCGGTTAAAGTAACACCACACCTGTTTCTTAACAGCTCGAAGGGAGTGGTGTCATGTTTCGATCTATTGAATAGCAAAATTGAAGAAATAAAAGAGGAACTTGCTGATCAAAATGTAACCGACGTTTACAGAATTAGTAGACGATCAAACGGTAAAATTGAAGATACTGCCACTCTTATATTAACATTCGGAACGCCAAATCTGCCACAAAAAATTATTGCTGGGTTTCATGTACTCAATGTGAGACCATATATCCCAAATCCAATGCGCTGCTTTACTTGCCAACGATTTGGACATACTAGAAATTTCTGTAAGAACACCGCTATTTGTAATCAATGTGCTTCAATGAAACATGAGCCGAATGCGTGCACAACAGCAACCTGTTGTGTCAATTGCAAAGGTCCTCATGAAGCGTCATCTAGGACCTGCCCACGTTGGGTAGAGGAGAAGAAGGTATTGGAGATAAGTGTTACAGAAAAATTGAAACCCAGGGACGCTTGGAAACGGCTGAAAGAACTAACGCCGCCCAAGCTACCCTTTTCCTTCGCGTCTATTGCTGGTTCTAATTTGAATAATGAAAAAACTACAGATGCCATGTCTGCATTGGAGAAAGAAAATATTGACTTAAAAGATAAAGTATCAAAAATGAGTGCAGCACAAGAGCTCACAAATAATCAATTAACAGAACTTACTAAAATTATAAATGAACTCAGATGTGAGATCAAATCTTTACGCGAAACCGCTGATAAAAATACTCCAGTTGCTTCAGCACTGGTTCATAAACAGATCGAAAAAACCAAAACAAATTTTATGAGGCTGGAGAAGTCACCAGCCGAAACATCTGAGAGGTCAGTGACCTCAAAAGATAACAAACCGAGGAATGGTAACCTCAAAATCAACCGCCCTGCCCTTCCGGAAGGAGCTCAACCACTGAACGACTATCAGGGAGAGCTGTCCGATGAGAGCGCAGAAAATGAATACCTCAGGAAAAATTTCAAAAAGAAGGGAAAACATCCACCCATTTGAACGGTATTATTATACAATTCAACAAGACTTTTGAATTCTAATTTCAAGGGTACTTATAAATATCACTTTTTCTATTATCTTATTTCAAAATGGCCATGTTACAATGGAATTGTAATGGATACAATAGACAGAAAGAAGAGATAAAGCTTTTAGTATCCACTTTCGAACCCATGTGTTTCTTCTTTCAAGAAACACATTTCAAATCAACAGATTCACCATCATTACGTAATTATACTTTTCATCGCTTCGATGATTTAACTGGGAATAAAGCAAGTGGTGGAGTAGCTATAGCTGTTTCAGACAGCGTTCAATCAAGTCCACTGCAACTTATAACACCATTACAGGCAGTGGCAATAAGTGTTACTGTACCACAGCCAATAACTTTCTGTAATATATATTTGCCAGAATGGGCACCTGTCACGCAATATAATATCCAAAACCTTGTGTCACAACTTCCTCAACCATATGTCCTGTTAGGAGACTTTAACGCCCACAACCAACTGTGGGGTGACACAATGGCGGATGGGAATAATAGAGGACGTCTTTTCGAAAAGTTTTTCAATGATAATAATCTAGTAATTTTGAACAATGGTGGAAAAACAAGATTCAATGCATTTAACGGTGAATTTTCGGCCATTGATTTATGTGTTTGCACACCATCTATATCACCTCTATTTAACTTTTCAATCCATTCAGATCTGTGTGGAAGCGATCACTACCCTTTGATATTAGATCTGGTTACAAAACCTCAACCTATTCAACGCTGTGCGCAATGGAACTTGCGACGAGCCAACTGGATTAATTTTACTAATCTGGCTGATCTCGGGGAGACAAAACATATTGATGATGCGGAATTGAGAATACAAAAAGTAACTGATATCATCATAGCTGCAGCTTCAGAACATATACCTTTAACATCCACTAACCCACGGCACACTCCTGTACCATGGTGGAACGTGGAATGTAAAGAGGCTATCCGCAAGAGGAAAAAAGCGATGAAAATTTTTCTTAAATATCCCACAAATTCAAATTTGATGGCTTTCAAACAACTTCGTGCGAAAGCTCGTTTTATTATCAAACAATCTAAAAAATCTTCTTGGAACAATTATATATCTTCAATTAATCATTTAACTCCTCCTGCTAAAGTATGGAGTAGAATCAAAAAGATCGATGGTAAACATAAATCAACAATTATTCCTGGTCTAAATATAAATGGAGATTTGGTTTCATCACCTTTGGAAATAACGGAAGCCCTTGGAGAATATTTTTGTGACGTCTCTAGCTCTCAACATTATTCGGCACAGTTTCAAATTCATAAGCGTCGAGCTGAAAGCCGGAAGCTAGACTTCTGTTCTGCTAATGATGAGGAGTACAACTCACTGTTTAGTGTATGGGAATTGGAGAACGCAATCATGCGTTCGAAAGACACAACACCAGGAGGTGATAAAATCCACAACCAATTTATTAAACACCTATCTTTACTTTCGAAAGAACATCTTTTAAATTCATTCAATTTAATTTGGACGTCCGACACTTTTCCTGACACTTGGAGACATGCAATTTTGATTCCTATTCTCAAGCCAGACAAAGATAAGAAGAGTACGTCTTCTTACAGACCCATCTCATTGACAAGCTGCCTGTGCAAGGTGATGGAGAGGATGATCAACTACCGATTAATGTGGATGTTGGAAGACCAGAACCTCCTTTGCACAGTACAATCTGGCTTTAGAAAAAACAGAAACACGCTCGATCATCTTATTCGCATGGAAAGTTTCATCCAAGATGCTTTTCTAAACAGACAACACACTATATCTGTTTTCTTCGATCTGGAGAAAGCATATGATACGTCGTGGAAATATAACATTCTGAATATAATACATAATTGGGGCCTCAAAGGTCACCTCCCTATTTTTATCAGCAATTTTCTATTTAACCGTCGCTTTTGTGTTCGCGTGGGAAACGTTCTATCCAGAACATTTTTTCAAGAGAATGGTGTGCCACAGGGTTCAGTTCTGAGTGTAACTCTATTTGCTATTGCTATCAATGGCATTGCAAATTGTATCCCTGCCACCGTAACTTCATCTTTATTTGTTGACGATTTAGCAATTTCCTGCAAATCAGCCAGATTAACAACAGCAGCACGACAAATTCAGTTAACCATTAACAACCTTGATAAATGGTCTGAAGAGACGGGTTTCAAGTTTTCCACATCGAAGACCAAATGCATACACTTCTCTCGTTTGAGAGGATTGCACCCAAATCCAGACCTCTTCATGAAAGGAGAACTCTTATCATATTCCGACAATGTCAAATTTCTGGGTCTCAACTTCGATTCAAAATTGAACTGGAAAAATCACATTGCTATTGTCAAAAATAAATGTTACAAATCTCTAAATTTATTACGATACTTGAGTGGGACTACATGGGGAGCGGATCGTACAACTATGATGATGCTGTACAGAGCACTAGTTAGATCTAAACTAGACTACGGCTGTATGGTGTACGACTCTGCTCGTGTTAGCTACCTCAAACCGCTCAACACCATTCATAATACTGGCATTCGACTGGCCATTGGAGCTCTCCGTACCAGTCGTGTGGAAAGCCTGTATTGTGAATCGGGTGAACCATCACTTGCACATCGTCGCCAATACCTTCTCGCAGGCTATACCTCTAAATTAAAGTCCATGCGTAATCACCCTTCATACAAACACATATTCGATCATCAATTCCAACCCGTTTATGATGCTAAACCTTCTGCTACCTTACCTACAGGTATTCGTTTGTCTCGTCTTTTAGTTGACTTTGAATTAATTCTACCCGCTGTCTACCCAACCAGATCCAGCATTACTGCTCCCTGGCTGGTGCAAAGGCCTCAAATTAATACCCAACTCACAAGTTTTAAAAAAGAGGATACCAGCTCACTCATTTATCGTCAGAAATTTTACGAAATATGTTCACATTTCAAAAACTTTGTTCATTACTTCACGGATGGATCAAAACTGAACGACTCCGTAGGGAGTGCGTTTTGGTCAACTGATATTCAATGCTGTTTTAGACTGAATTCAATGTGTAGTGTTTTCACGTCCGAAATTGTAGCTATAATTAAATCTTTGGAACATATCTCCAGTCGTCAAGAGAAAGCATTCTTTATATGTTCAGATTCGCTTAGTACACTTCAAGCTATGACAAACATATACCCTGATAACTACTTGATACAGAAGGTGCAAAACCTGCTGACCAACCTGGCATTACGGGACGTCAACATAGTGTTTTGTTGGATTCCTGGTCATGTGGGCATCCAGGGAAATGAGATCGCTGATAAAGCAGCTAAAGATGCTACTCTGAGAAATTTTGTCGACGAACCTCTCGTACCTTTCTTTGACTTGAAATCTCATTTCAAACTCTTATTCAAACATAAATGGCAATCAGAATGGGACAAAGAGATAAACAACAAGCTTCGTGAAATTAAACCTACAATCGACTTTTGGGATTCCTCTATCCGAAGTTCGAGAAGAGAAGAAGTGGTGTTGGCCCGTTTGCGAATAGGTCACACTCTCCTGACTCAAGCTTATCTATTTACAATAGAACAAATCAAACCGCGATGTGATATTTGCAATGATATTCTTACTGTTAAACATATTCTTATTGTTTGTCAAAAATACTCGACCATAAGACAACAGTTGTCCATGGATACTACTCTGGATAAAGTACTGTCAGATGACTCAAAACGTATTGATAAGATATTCAAATTTCTAAACTCAACCGATCTATTGGATAAAATATGAAAAACTGATTTTGTAGACAATTATATTACTCAAATATTAAAGAGAATAGAACAAAAGAAAGATAAAAACGGAAACAGGGTGATGAAATGACCATGCTGTCGGTGTCACCCAAAAAAAAAAAAAAAAAAAAAAAAAAAAAAAAAAAAAAAAAAAAAAATCCTTATATATTTCTATACAATGTGTTATGTCTTCTTTTATTGACTATTTGACGAGGGAAATCTGATTAATTTTGTTTTCTATTTGTTCACAGCCCGGCTAGCTTCAATATGCATTGGCTTATTCACATTAGCTATTGGAATCATCCTCTCTTCTATACCCTGGGTAGACTATATGATACTGAAGGTAAGATCTCTTACAATTTTCTCTCTCTCTCTCTCTCTAAATATTCTCAATATTTTCCTCTATATCCTTTCTTCTAGACCCTGGGTAGTCTATGATACCATGGACCATGTCCATGGATACCACTTTAGATAAAATATTGTTAAATGACTCAAAATGGATTGATAAACTATCCAAATTTCTGAATTTAACCGATTTATTGGATAAAATATGATTAAATTGCTTTTGTAGATAATTATATTTATTGAATAATGAAGAAAAAAAATATGAAAATAAAAAAAAAATAGGTTGATGAAATGACCACGCTGTCTATGTCACCCCCCCCCCCCCCCCCCCCCCCCCCCAAACAATTAAATAAAGAATGAGAATATGATCAATTGTTAATTCTCTTAATATTTTTTCTTCAGCATTTGTTTTCATCATTTGAGAGTTATTACACTCACAAATATTCTCTTGTTACTCTTATCTTTTTTTTTGTGTATCAATCATTTAGAGATAATTTAAAATAGAATAGAGATAAAATGACCCCGCTATCGGTGTAGCCCCTCCCCCCAAAAATGAAGAATAAAAATATGAACACTTGTGAATTCTCTTATAATATTTTATAATTTTGTTTGTTTGTTTGTCTGTTTGTTTTCAGCATTTGAAGCTAATCAACGGCACACTGAGTTACCATTACTGGCAGAAGCCTGGTGTCATCAGATTAACCAAAGTATATATATTCAACGTCACAAATGCTGACAATTTCCTAAACTATGGTGAGAAACCAAGACTACAAGAAGTGGGACCTTTCGTCTACAGGTGAGTGGAACATTCACGCAGTTTGATGTTGTTTTTGTTGTCCACTCTTTTCATTTTTTTTTTACATTCCTGTTCATATATGTATAATTGATCAAGGCCCGGTATAATAAATTTGTTGATTAAGCGATAATTAGTGGATTAGCTTGTTATTTCCCTTGGTTACCAATATTATTTTTGTACTGCAATTGATTAATTAGCTTAATTACACCGTTTTGTTATTGGTAATATGGGCCCTTGGAGCCGGTTGTACCAAGTGATGATTAATGAATTAAGCAAAAATTAGTCAATTAACTTGTTATCACCCTTGGTCACCTATGTTATTTTTGCACTTAAATTAATGATTAACTAATTGATATTTAATCATCAGTTGGTACAATCGGCTCTTAGAACTATAACTATACAGGATTTAAAAGACAGTCAGATAAATATTATGATATTGGTAATACAGTTCTCATAACGCTTCAAAAAATGGTCTAGGCATTAACTGGACAATGAACAAATTATTATGAGAGTGACAGCTATAAAAAGTTGATTGCATTTGTAATTATTATATACATTCCTATACCAGAACTTTGAAAATAGATCAGGCAAGATTCGAACTCGTATTGGAAAAAAAACAAAAAATTTTTAATGTGAATAATTAAAATTATACATGAATGTATAAACGTGTATTTTATTTCTGAAATTATTCATCATTACTTGTATCTACCCGCGTATCTACCTATAGTAATATTCTCACTGTGAAACATATACTTATTGATTGTGAAAAATACTCGACCATTCGACAACAGTTGTCCATGGATACCACTTTAGATAAAATATTGTGTGATGACTCAAAACGGATTGATAAACTATTAAAATTCATGAATTTAACCGATTTATTGGATAAAATGTGATTTAATTGCTTTTATAGATAATTATATTCATTATATATTGAAGGAGAAGAATGATGAAAATAAAAATTGAAATTGATATGGATGAAATTATGAAACCTTCAAAAACTCGAAACTATTAGTGTAAAAACGGGTGATGAAATGACCACGCTGTCAGTGTCACCCTGGAAAATAAATGAAAAATTATGAGAAAATGGAAATAGAGAAAAAATAGTGATAAAATGACCATGCTGTCGATGTCACCCCAAAATAAAATAACTCTATATTAGAATTACAATATCTCATACCGTTCAAAAGTTATCATCAAAAAACTGATATTTCGCTGAATCGACTCCCATGGACTCTGTCCCTTACCCAAGTCCATAAGTTTCTCACACATGAAGGTAAACGAACAATATAATGCATAACATTGCACACACAAAAAAAAACTGCATTAAATTGTTATGTAAATAAAGTATAAAGAATACTTATAATCATAGAAATAATAATAATGAATAGGCTAGGTTTTTCATGGCTAAGATGCATGTGCAACCTGCTAATTATTATGCAATTAGATTACATGCACTCTATCACTTTTGTTATTGTCATACATTGTGATATGTTTTTGTAATAGTATTTTGAATTTCCAAGAATTCTTTGTCACAATTAATACTAATGATAGAGTAGGATCGTTCGGACGGTCTAATTTGATGGATGCATTCAATTTAAAAAAATGTAAATTAAAATGGATTCACATGGGGCTATTTTCTTGGTCGTGAGGAGTTATCTAAACGTGGTCTGCTTCACGTCAATCATAATTTAAATTTAAAACCTTAATTTAAAAACACAGTTTCGAAACACAATTTAAAATTTAAAAGTATGGCACAGCACAAAAAAAATCGAGTGAACCACAGTTTATTTTATATTTATCCATATTCATTTATATATATATATATTTATTTTCCAAATTTTCTAAGAATATACGTTTATATAAATTCATTTTTCTCAAACATATTATCCTAATTTTTAAAACTTCAATTACTAAGCGAAACTGAAAGATCCAAAAGTTCAGCCTCATATTTCTTAGTTCAGGACCCCTATTCCTGAGATAAATGAGATGTGAGAAAAATCAGTGAGAAAACTATCTCATATAATGATGACATATTTCATCTCATATTTTATGTGAGATACTCGTTTTCTCACTCATTTTTATTTTCTCATATCTCATTTATCTCAGGAAACTATCTCATATAATAATGACACATTTCATTTCATATTTTATGTAAGATACTCGTTTTCTCACTCATTTTTATTTTCTCACATCTCATTTATCTCAGGAATAGGGGTCCTGGAGAGAGTCTGCGTCAGACATATGATTTTGATTTGTAAATCCATTTAGCTTCAATCCAAGATACGAATTATAACTTTTTTTCGATTTTTCTCTATCTATCGCACAGATTTTCTAAAAATAAACATTCATATAAACTATTATTTCTTTATATATTGTCCTTACTTTTGTTTTCAGAGAAGACATGGAAAAGGTCAACATCAAGTTCCATGACAACGGTACAATCTCGTACCAACACAATAAAATATTAACATTCGTACCTGAGTTGTCTGCAGATAGGACACAGAGGGTGACTGTACCAAATATACCATTATTAGTAAGTATGGCTGTAATTCATGGAAGTGTTTATAAAAGGAAGTTTCCTTAATCATGGTTTCTACAGTAGATGAGTTCACCAATCTGATCTAATTCCATTTTATTTAGTAGATGCAATTTAATTTGGTGTGGTGAGATGGCCCTTGTGGTGCCCCGTCCAAACGATCTTGATTTTCCACCCTAGCCGTTATTGGGGAACAATGATTTTGTATCAAGTTAAAAAAAAATGAGAATGAGAATGAGAATGAGAATCGAAACTATTTGTATGAAAGTGGGTGATGGAATGTTATTGGTGTCATCCTTCACAGAAAAATTATGAAAAGCTCCATAAGAGTGGAATGAAAGTCAAATCGCCATGGCTCATTCAGTAAGGTGTGCAGCACTGATTTGAGGGTGTTCAAATGACCACGCTGTCGTTGTCAACATCCCCCCCCCCCCCCCCCATCAGAGTGAGATGGAAGTCTTCGCTATCCTCATCTATAATGAGTTGTGCAGCACTGATTTCAGAGTGATTAAAATAATCACGCTGTCTGTGTCAACCCTTCTCAAAGATTGATTGATTGATTGAAAAAAAAACACATTGAAAGCACCATAAAATTGTGAAAAAAGTCTTCACTATCACCAATCTCACATGTAACACAACACTGATTTGAAGCGTCCTGTTTCCTTGCAGACCCTCTCCTCTCAGAGCAGATCTCTGAACCGGTTGCTCAAGGTGATGCTGTCAGTGACTGTGCGGAACCTCGGTCTGAAACCGTTTGTCCACGTCACTCCTGAGGAGCTCGTCTTCGGCTACGACGACAAGCTGACGGCGCTAGCCAACAGGTTCTACCCCAAACACAAGAGGCCCATGAAGAAGATGGGGCTACTTTTAGGGGTACGTTGCTTCGATAGATACTTCCATAAGCATGCATATATAATATACTAGCTGAACTCGGTAAACGTTGTTCTGCCATCGAAGTGATTTGTAGTGAATGTTGGTTGTTACGCTATCTAGCGCAAATGGTGATTAACCTTGAGTAACATTGAGCAACTTCGTCAATGTCAGTGAACAACGCCATTACTGGTGTTGTCGTTGAAGTGCCAAATTTTTTATATTGCTCGTAGGAGAAAGCTCGGCGGAAGATCTCGTATACTTTAGGACCTTCTACCAGCCCTATCGAATGTGCGTGAGGAATTTCACGACACTCGGTCGAGCCGTTTCGGAGGAGTTCATCCTCTAACATGTGACACGAGCTTTTTATATATTATAAGATATATTGATTGATTGATTGATTGTTCATTTCTTTACAGTTTTCACAATGTACAGGTGGCAAAGTCTTAATTCTAAATAATGTGAAAGATTTCCGATTTCCTCGGAAGAGGGTTAAAGGAATAAATAAATCAATAAATAAATAAATAAATAATAATAATTGAATACAAAGTAAAATAAAAATACACTACATAGAGTTCATTCCATCCATTTCACTATTCATCATCATTCAGCTCGTTCTTCAATCTCAATCTGAAAGTTTCTACCGATTTAGGCAATTTTTCCATCAACTTCTTCCCAAGCTTATTCCACTCTTTAATTGACCGATGAAGGAACGAATATTCGCCAACATCTGTCCTTACGCTCCTGTACACATTTGATTTCATGATCTCCTCTTGCAAAGTATTCTGCCTTCATGATTCTTTCTTGAAATTCTTTCCATGTCTTATTGCCTGAATATGCTTGAAATATGGTACATATTCTTGCTATTCTACGTCTTGTTTCTAGAGACTCCCACTTCCATATTTACCTACTTCTCTATCCACTTTTTCAACTTCCACTCTCACCCCTCCCCTCGTACTTCTTTGTAATCCCTTTCCAATTCTATTGCTTAATTCATCCCATCCTGTATATTCATTCTTGACTCGAACAAAATTGCACATTCTCTGTATTTGTCTTCGTTTCGCCAAATTTTCCCATCCCATTTCCTCAATCATTTTACTGGGTCTTTCTATAACTTTTTCAACCACATCCTTATCGTTCCTGATAATCTTCCAGCGCTTCTCTCTCCCCAACACCCTTCTTGCAGAGCAACCCTTTGGACGTTCTCCACAGCCTTTATTAGTCCACTTCAACTCTTTCATCATCTCAGTTACGCTCTCTGGTACCCTCTGCAATATTAATTCCGTCTCTCCGTCTCTGCATTATTCTCAACAATTTCCATTCCCTTCTCTTCATTCTTTCCTTCACTCTTCCTGCTGCCTACCTTTGAACTCCCTCTATTCTCATAATTTGCCCCTCCCTGTATGGATCCCACACACTCCCAGCATACTCTTCAATTGGTCTTATGAGGGTCAAATAAGCCTTCGCCCTCATTTCCTCTCTCGCTCCTGTCAAGTTTCACAGTACAAAATTGACGTTCCTTATTGCTTTGGCACTTATGTACTCAACATTGTCTCCCCAATCCATCCGTCTGATGACAATTTACTGTAATCTATATTTTATTTAGTTTGATT
>OU015475.1:4020907-4230328 GCA_907164805.1 Brachyptera putata
CCTTTTGAAGGATAATGAGTTTGGTGAGAAATAATTAAAATGGGGAGGAAAAAAAAAACGAGTATCTCACATCAAATATGAGATGAAATATGTCATTATTATATGAGATAGTTTCCTGAGATAAATGAGATGTGAGAAAAATAAAAATGAGTGAGAAAACGAGTATCTCACATCAAATATGAGATGAAATATGTCATTAATATATGAGATAGTTTTCTCACTGATTTTTCTCACATCTCATTTATCTCAGGAATAGGGGTCCAGGTGGTTTCCAAAAGTAGTTTAGAAAAATACCGGAATGGTTCTAGAAAAATACCGGGATGGTTCTAGAAAAATACCGGGATGGTTCCTACGATATAGGCTACCTCCTTCCCTTTATCCTTCCCATTACCCAAGAACCTTCATCTCATTATCCCATCATCTCATCAATCATCCATCCGACGCCAATAGATCTTCGCTATCATAACAGTGCGTCGTTAAACCCAATATAAAAAAAGAATACATTATAAACATCGCAACAATGAGAGGCATGAGGAAGGGGCACTATCAAAAAACACCTGATAAAATAAGCATCCATCTTATCTTCCCATCATATCATATTTCATATCATAGCATTATCATACATGATAAATGGAAATACGGTACGGTACGTAATTATTTACCATTAAATTAGCAGACATTTTCTTCGACAGGAATAACTCAAATACAATTGACTTTTAAAACTTGGAATAATGCATCGGACGTTTCACGTTCTAGAAATACTGTCAACTCACGATTTGGACCTTTCACATTGCAAATCACTATTGACGTTAAAATTTATTTGGATAGTGACTGAAAACAAAACTTCAATAGATCGTAAAATCTCAGTGTGTGTGTCGTTACCTTTCATACTTTATTTATTTTATTTTTTTTTCATAATTTTGTACAAGGGTTAATGTCAATACGCTCAAAAAAAATCCACAAAGCCTGAACAGGCGTATCTGTGGTGTAAATACAGAGTATGTAGAATTACATTGATGAGAGTACATTCATCAAGTAGTAGTACATAGTATAATCATAGTAATACAAATTGTATGAAAAATGTATCGTGAATGGTAATAGTTAGCATGCTATTCGTGAGAAATAATACAATAATAATAGAGAAAATAATAAATAGACACATAGGTAAATTGGTAAAGTAGAGACAAACAGAGACAAACAGAGAAACAATCATGATACAATATTTTCAATGTACCATTTCTTTACATCTCGTTTTATCATTTTGAAATAAATAAAGTAATAGTAGTTTAATGTATAGTGGATACCACATTAAAATATTAACATTAGGCCCCATGATATAACATTTTTAACAACATTATTAGACGAGATTTAGCGAGGATTCAATTTGACATACCCTACTGAAAAAAATTGGTGTTCGTTTTCATGTTTTTTTTTGTGTTTTTTTTTATGTGTTTTTGTCGGTCGGTTCTTCACAGGTCAAACGGCTACAGCTATCAACTTCAAACTTTTTTTCAATATGGTTCCTCATCTGATTTAGAACTGTATAGTTTTGTGGCATTACCGGGGGTAACTTTCATTTTTATGAATTTTATAAATTTCAAAAATGCCCAATAACAACAAGAAAAAAATATATTTTCCCCAAAAAATGTAATTTTGCGTGGAGTTGAATTACATTTTGATACACATTTCTGGAAATTTTCAGCTTGATCGGGTCAGCCATTGTGAAGAAAAAACATAAAATGTGCTAAATTGGTACCACTCGAAGCAGTGTTTACCCATTTAAACCCATACTATTACTATCCGCTCGTCTAACAACGCATATGGCGTTTTCCTAGTATAATATATAAACAAGGAAAGACATAAGGGAGGGGCTCAAACAAGCTCGGTGACTAATGGTCATTGAGAGAGACAGTAAATACAAGGAATTGTTTAGATAGCAACAGAGAGTAGTCTGATTCTAGTAAATACGAAATAGTTCATTTAGAAAATCAAGATCGCTTTACAACAGTTTTATATTCAGTCTGAGTTTCAGTTTCAATGCGATAAGAACCACCACGGTTCAGAGTTAAATGGTGGATGGTTTAAACTTTCCATATATAGTGTGTTGATTTTGTCATCTTAAAAGTCATTGGGACTCGATTTACCGGAATATTAGTTTTTTGGTGTAGACTTTTGTACGGTAAAAGACATCGAAATTCTAGTGAAGGAGAAACACAGATATTTTCAATACTTCCAAGATGGTGTAAGTATGGTAAAATTACTGAGACACTGAGCACGCCTATTTGTATTTTTTCCCCAACCTCCCCCACTAACCTAACCGACATATTACACCCTCCTGGACCCCTATAACTGAGATAAATGAGATGTGAGAAAAATCAGTGAGAAAAATATCTCATATAATAATGACATATTTCATCTCATATTTTATGTGAGATACTCGTTTTCTCACTAATTTTTATTTTATCACATCTTATTCATCTCAGGAATAGGGGTCCAGCAGCTCCCCCCCCCTCCCCAACAACGGCATCAACCTACCCCCTAACCTAACTAACAAAAATCAGCCCCTCCAGCACCACCCCTATCAAACAACATGCAAAAACTATCAGATTCAAGTGAGTTTAAAAACTATAAAACCAACAATTCTCAACCTCCCGCAACTTTTTCTGAATGATATAAACAAGATCTTTCAGAAAACACCAAAAAATTAAAAATCAAACACCAATTGGCGATGCTCAGTGTCACAGTAAAATTACCAAAGTGACAATTATGTGATAGGAGATAAATAGTTCATACTCATACCATTTTGAAGGCATTGAAAATATCTGTGTTTCCTTGGCATTAGAATTTCGATATCTCATACCGTTCAAAAGTTATCACCAAAAAACTGATATTCCGCTAAATCGACTCCCATGGACTCTCAGACGATGTATATATAGACCGAGCATCGTCAAGGAGTGAAGCCAACACGCTTGAGGGGCGTGGTCTGCGCGGTGAGGGTAAGTCACGTGATTATACATTTTATCTGAGAACAACATTAATCAAATAAAGAACAACAATGTTAGATTCACATATTGTAACTTTCCAATTTTTATTATTTATGATTCTGGGATAAACAAAAGTGTAACTTTTAGGAGACATTTTAATGTTGTTTTATAATGTTACTAGCTGACTCGGCAAACGTTGTTCTGCCATCGAAGTGATTTGTAGTGAATGTTGGTTGTTAATGTAAAAATAAGGTGCTGGAAGGCGGATTAGGCGCTATCTAGCGTGTACCCCCGCAAATGTGTTGCCGAGTGCGGCCGACATTGAGTAACGCCGTCAATGTCATTGAACAACGCCATTACTGGTGTTGTCCTTGAAGTGCCAATTTTTGGATATTGCTCATAGGAGAAAGCTCGGCGGAAGATGTCATATACTTTACGACCTTCTACCAGCCCTATCGAATGTGCGTGAGGAATTTCACGACACTCGGTCGAGCCGTTTCGGAGGAGTTCATCCTCTAACATGTGACACGAGCTTTTTATATATAAGATATTGTGGAAATGTGAGAATAATATCATAAAATAATATAATAATGAAATTAAAGATTAAAAACAATAAATCATTCTGTTTGTAAATGACAGAATGCAAATAATGCTAGTCTCAGTGACTCAGGAAATTTAGCCGTGGGCCCCTGTGCCACTGCACCGCCGATATTTACGCCACTGATTAATGCTTTCAGTCATTGCATACAATTGACTGGAAGAAATTATTAGATGAGCGTTAGCAAAGATTTCCATCCTACTCTTACGGAGCTTTGTCTGTGTGTATTTGTTTGTTTGTTTGTAAGCACTGCACAGGTCGCAGGGTTTGACCGATCGACATGAAACTTTTTCTGTATACGCAAACTTATCCAACTTAGAAGTGTATAGTTTTTGGGTCAAATTGGTATTTGAGATAGATCATCTCAAAGTTTCTAAAACCCTATAAAATTAGGCTGAGCAGAAAAAATTGAAAAATAAAATCTCACCAATATAATTCAAATGCTCCTCGAACGTAAAAACGGAAGTGATACACCTAATTAAAAATTTGTATGCAATTCGACCGGCCGTTTTGAAGAACATAATGTAATAAATGTTTTTGGTTCATTGAATAGATAGAAATAATAGCAGAAAAATGTTGCAGTAATAGATTCATGGCTCTCTAGATTCGGTGATATCGAATGAAGTATATTGATTATGATGATTATTGTTTGCTTAACGACCCCACCAACAGCTAGGTTAAACAGGGATACGAATGAGCGGGTGATTATAAAACTATGAAGTGAAAGGACGGTTACATAAATCGATGACTTATGCGGGACTCGAACCCACGTCCAACGGTGAGTTCAGTTTCTGAAGCGTGCCTCAGCTGACTGAGCTACCGAGGGCGGCATGATGAAGTATATTTTATATGCGTCAAGTTGTGTGGATTTTTCGATAAATCTTTATATAAATATCTCGTTCCTCGTACAACGCATATTCTGCGTTTGCCTAGTATAACTTCAATTATACATACATCAAATTATTTGTGATTGTTGTTAATTGTTTGAAAGTTGGATAGGGACTTCAAAGGACCGACTTAAACTCGTATCTATTTCTGTGACTGAGGAAGGGTGAATATAAAAACATAGAGACAGCAGAAACTAAATTAAATATTGTTTTTATTTAGTACAAGAACATACATAAAAAGATACAATCAATCTATAATACCATTGTGTTATTAATACGAAACCTAAAACGAAAGCTATACTGTCGAAGGCACACGGAGATCTGATAAATTAAGTAACTTGTTAAGTACGATGTGCGAGGGTTCGAATCCTGTATCGTGCATGGATTTATTTGGTGTCCTCCCAGAATATTATGATCACGTAGGAGTGATGACTGATGTATGACGTACGATTCGAACAAACGTTTCCGTCGAACTTTTGATCTGTTTTCAACTACGCTTGAATGACATTCGATTCGCGTCAAATGTTTCCGTCGAACTTTTGATCTGTTTTCAACTACGCTTGAATGATATATGATTCGCCGAACGTTTAGAACTTCCGCGCTGTTTTCCCCAACGCTTGTATTCGTAAGATTCGCGCAAACGTCTTCCCGCTGTTTCCCGCTACGCTTGAATGACGTTCGATTCGTGCAAACATCTCTTCTATTTTCCCCTACGCTTGCATGACGTAAGAATCGCAGGAACGATCTTCCCGCTAGACCTGCGCCGATCCGTCGCCCGTGTCCGCCGCCATCGCCTCGCGGTTCTCGTACGTCCAGAACCCGTTGAGGTCGATCAGGATGCTCACCATCGTGTCTCCCTGGCCGCTAAACACACAACACAAAAACTTCAGTTGCAAGCGATACAAAAACTACGGTTGTAAGTCATGCAAAAACTTCAGTTGCAAGCGATACAAAAACAACAGTTGCAAGCGATACAAAAACTACAGTTGATACAAACATTGCAAACGATATCAAAACTTTAATATCAAATAATGATCGAAACATATCGAAATTATCATTTTCAATTGATATAGAATCGAATCGAGAAGTAATAAAACATTGACAGAAGGTTGGATCAAGTGTAGCCTACACTAAAACTCGACTGACTTGAAAATCGACCAACTTTTCTGAAAACCAACTGACCTGATTGTTTGCTATTGTTTGCTCAACGACCCCACCAATAGCTAGGTTATACGGGGGTACGAATGAGCGAGTGATAATGAAACGATGAAGTGATGATAAGTGAAAGGATGTTTACAAAAACCCATGCCTTATGCGAGACTCAAACTCACGCCCAACGGTGACTTCAGTTTCTACCGCTCTAGCGATAATTGACTTAGCCACCGGGGCGGCCGTGGTTATAAATAAAAGCTACAGAAACTGTTAAAACGAATGCTATATTCCTACAACTCTGGGTGTGTATAGGAAAATAGACTTAGGCTTAATATATGAATTGTGTGAGAGGGAAAGAGAGAACAGCAGCTTACCGAGGTTCACAAGTAGATAGGCCTACTCGTGGTGGTGTTGCAGCCGTTGATAGAGCACATAGAGATGAAGTAACACAAGATTATGACGTTTCGGCTGTTGCCTTTATCACTGTAGAGTAGGTAATGAAGCTTTACCTACTCTACAGTGATAAAGGCAACAGCCGAAACGTCATAATCTTGTGTTACTTCATCTCTATGTGCTATCAACGGTTGCAACACCACCATGAGTAGGCCTATCTACTTGTGAACCTCGGTAAGCTGCTGTTCTCTCCTTCCCTTTTACACAATTCAAATAACTCTAGTTAGCTGTGTTATATGAGACAACAAGGCCAACTGCTTACCAGGCTATGAGGTCCTTGAGGGTGATCCTACACGGTTCCGCAGGCTTGACCATGTCGAATATCTCGTCCTTGACGTCCTCGAAGTTGACCGGTTCCTGTCCGTGTTCCGACATCTGTTCCTGGATCGCCCGGAAGAAGAAGTTGAGTGTGAACGTGTTGAGGTGTCTGCAGTCACAAGCATAATCAATATCAGTCAAACCGGCACATGCAGTGTAGTGGTTAACGCGCTCGCTTCATGTGATCCGGGCAGGCGAGGGGAATTACGAACCCAGCTCGATCCCCGCCGCCGACCGTCTTTACAGAGGTTTTTCATGGTTTCCCTCTGTAGTCTAGACTAATGCCGGGATGGTTCCTACAATAAGTCGGCCATGACCACTTCCTTCCCACTATCCTTCTCATTACCCAAGAACCTTCATCTCGTCATCCCATCATCTCATTAATCATCCATCCGACGCCATTAGATCTGCGCTATCATAACAGTGCGTCGTTACACCCAATATATAAAATATCAGTCAATGAGATAGTAGGTAAATAAAGCAACGTATACTCATTGATACATTTACATGTCACATTATTATTTGAAATTAATAAAGGATCAGTCCCTAAGAGCCGGTTTTTCAATAGTCCTCGTAAGGAACCTGCGTTAGCTGACCGACGGTTACGTCTAACCCCGACCTGTAACGACAGGATCGTTTTTCAACTCCCGGTTATCTGTTCGTTCTAACGAGAACCTGACCAGAATAACGACGATTCTGATTGGTTGTGCTTAAATGCGTATGCAAAATTGTATGCTAGAAGACAGTGAACAGGACGACGATGGCAGTGCAGTAACGGGCATTTAAACGAAGACCCAATCCAGGGTTTATCTTTGTGAGTAGATAACCGTCGGTCAGGTGCGCGTTATCGCTGACGGCAGGTCGAAAAACGAAAAAATCGCGCAACCGGAGGTTAACTTCTGACGACCACTCTAACGGGACTTTGAAAAACTGGCTCCAAATATCTTTGTGATGTTCATTTTTTCAGAAACTGCAGCATGAAATATTGAAACTTGGTAAGCATTTGTATTCAATAAAATTGTTATAAACTAGGCAAACGCAGGATGTGCGTTGTACGATGAGCGAGATGTCTATATAAAGTATAATCGAAAACTCTACAAACCTTGATCATTTGAAATGAACTTCATCCAATGTCAATGAATCTAGAAAGCCGTGACTTCGACAATGCAACATTTTTCAACTAATATTTCCATCTTTTCGATGAAAAAATACATTTATTATATTATTTTCTCCAAAACGGCTGGTCCGAATATCAAACCAAATTTTTATTCATGTATATTATTCTTGTTTTCACATTTGTGGAAAATTTGTATCATATTGAAGAGATTTAATTTTTCAATTTTTTCTGCTCAGCCAAATCTTATGGGGTTTTTAGAAACTTCTAAATGATGTTTCTCAAAAATGGTCCAACCGATTAGACCTCAAAACTATACAGTTCTAAGTTGGATAAGTTTGCATATTAAAAAAAAGTTTCATGTCGATCGGTCAAACCCTGCAACCTGTGCAGTGTTTACAAAATAACCAAAAAAAAAAACGCACAGACAAAGTTCTGTAAGAGTTCAGTGAAAATCTTCGCTACGCTCATCTAATGATACGGGAGTTACAGCGGAATGACCCCTAGGCCTACCACGGTTCAGTATGCTAGCCACTCGACCACTCACCCCAAGTTGTTGATATCGAGTATCTTGAACAAGTAATGCAGCGACTGCGGCTCCGGCCGGTTCTCCATCGCGAGAACGAAGTCGAGGTACGTCTTGTAATCCATCTCTCCGTCGTACGTCAGGCACTCCTGGAAGACTCGCGTCATGAAGACACGCGTCAACGTTCCCGTCCCGTAGCCCTGGAGCTCGTCGCGGTTCAACATGCCGTTGTGATCCTTGTCCAGGTTCAGGTACTGACCGTAGACGCGGAGAGCTGAAGGTGCAGAGAACCAGTTGTTGTCCTGGAACGAGTTGGTTTGATATTTATTTTTGGTAATTTTGTGTTACTCGGTACCAAATGGTGGGTTAGTTGGTCAAGGTTGGTGTCCTAACCTCCAAATATAGCTGACTGTGATCAATATTCTTGCAATTTCATACTTTCTAGGAGTGTTTATTCAATTTTAGGATTCAACAATTTTATGCGTCAGGTGCCTTTTTTCGATAGAATCAATGTTTATCAATTAGAAAACACCATTTATAAGAGAAAATTTTCAAAATTGGGGATGGTAGGCCTACTGAGTAG
Source organism: Brachyptera putata (assembly GCA_907164805.1). NCBI lineage: Eukaryota > Metazoa > Arthropoda > Insecta > Plecoptera > Taeniopterygidae > Brachyptera > Brachyptera putata. Next base: position 4,029,523 of record OU015475.1, read on the forward strand.
GCCTACATGACAAATTTACATTATTTTTATTAGGTTTAACCACTTGATGGTCGTCCACCGCGAATAAAAATGAAAAATGTATTCATCTGTAGGTCGTAGGCCCTACAGCTAACGGTAGGGTCAAAATAGAGGTCACAGAGTCACGTAAAGGTGCTGCGGAACAAAATCGAGTTTGAAATGGTATTTTTTTTAAATGTAAATAGGCCTACCCTGTAGTGTTTTCTTGTGAATTATAGTTCCCTCAGCTTAATCAATCGACTGCCGGTAAGTACCGGTAGGCCTATTTGTTGTATTTCATTAGATTTTAACTTATTCAAACGTAGGCCTACAGAGTTCTTTGTTTTGGTATAGGGCCTAGGCCTAGTTACATTGGGGTTTGAACCACTATTAGGAAGTACTGCTGGCACTCCAACACCAATTGGCCAAGATCACTATCATAGTAAAATAACCAATACTAGGTCCTACATAGGCCTACAATATTAACGAAGTTCTCATTTCGTTTACGATGAACAATTTTGCTTCGTTCCTCCAAAGAAACAGAATCCAAAAATATCACTAGGTCTTTGATAAGAGTAGGCCTATAGACCATACCTGTAGGTCCTTCGGTAAGTCCATGTCTCGTAGCTCCAATAAATCGTCCAGAAAACTACAAGCCAGGATGTCCTGAATCCTGACGCGTCCAGTCCGGAGAGGGTCCAAGAAAAACAGGAACTTTCTTACCGCCGTGCAAACGTAAAAACTGTGAAACGATTTCTCAAGTCCGTCTAACTGCGGTAGTGTCGGAACCAACTCGAGAATATAGTTCTCTAAATCTAATTCTCTCAGATATCCCTGTCCGATGACATCGTATAACGAGAGTCCGATCCTCGTTTGGTGGTACCACACTTTACGCATGATGTAGTTGAACAGTGACATGATGCTGACTCGCCCGTACGGGTCTTTAGTTTGTAGCTTGGCAAACACGGTAGCCGTTAGATACGGTTTACATTTGGCTAGCGTTGCCACGTGGAGATAGTCCTGGTAGTTGATCAGCTGTTCGTCCTCTGATAGTGGAGGGCTGTGATGCTTGTCCAATAATACCCACAACGCTTTCAACTCGTTATTGTTCAATAGGTAACGCCCGCGTCGTTGTAGGAACATGGCTCTTGCTTCCTCACGCAGCTTTTGTCCAAACACTTCTTCCTCTTCAGGCAGTTTGAAGTAAAACTGAGGAATTACATTATACGTTTCTTCGCTTTCTTTAGAAGTTTTTGCCGTCCCTTTCCATTCATTGTAATGTTTTGTGAAAAGTTCCGATTCTTGTTTGAGAGATTGTTCTTTTGCATCGTCACTGATATCTTTCTTCTTTTCTGCACACTTCTTTAGTAACTCTTTAAAACTCATAGCTGATTATTCACTAACGGTTAAGTAATCAAATTCGCTAGACCAAAGCACCTAACCTTCCTACCTTTAAAGGCCGAGGTTGAACATTTGACATTTTCTATATGGATTTCAAAGCAATAGAGGCCTAGGGCCTAACGCGAGCCTAGGCTAAGTCTAACATGTTTATGCCTATGGTAAGTCTACGACTAACGAATGTACAAGCTTTTAATTATAATGGATACAATGTGCGTAATTTGTTGTGATTACAGATTATTACTAATTTGTTTGTATATCAATTTTAGAGGTTAAGTAAACAAAGGCCGCCCACAAGCATACCAGCTGCTCACCACCTGCTGTTTTTCTGACGTTTATTGCCGTTTTTTCTCAAAGCCACCGCTTTCCCACGATGGTATTATAGCGCTAGTGTAGGCTTAACAAAACATTGGGGCTGAAGACGTCATTTTGTAAGTGTCAGGAAAACGCAGTTTACTTATCCATAACAGTTCATGTAATAATCATGATAAGAATATTTCCGTGAATGTGTCACATAATAAAACAAAGACGGCACAGTTGTATCTACAATTACATTTACAAGTGACCACGAACGCAAACAGGATGTAAGTACAATCACTTGGGTGTTGGCGTTCAATTGACATTATAGGCGTACTGAGTTTACCGTCCTAGTCAAATTTGTAATTGTCTGATTAGGCTAAATGTAGGCCAATAACATTGAATACTCTTGATTTCAGAATAAGTGCCTCATCTACACTAGGCCTACCCCAGGCTATAGCAACTCAATTTTTAGTGAAGATGTGATAGAGACTTTGATCATAAACAAATTCACATCAAAGTTAAGCTAGGCTTACCAGTGTTGTTACGAGATTTTCCAATTTCTGCAGGTAGGCTCGGAACTGATGAGTTATGTTTAAAGATAGAATTAGTTATAGGGCTGCACCTAATAGAGGTGGATGAAAGCTTACTAAAACAACCATAATGTCACATGTATATCCTCCAAACACAGTAGTTTCTAGTCGTGTTGAGAATATCAAAAAGCGATTCGAAGCCGCAAATACTACCAGCTCTACGTCTGTTTCACCAAATGCATCACCGTTTAATTCTCCTGAAAAGTTACTGCTTGCTTCTGTCAATAATAAAACTAACAAATCTCCGACATACCTAACCTCCAGGACGAGTGTTCCGAAAAAAGTTTCCTCCCTATCTCCAAACCCAATCATAGCAAACAAACCAGCGTTGCAGACTGAATTCGTCAGGAAACGTAACGGAGTATCGCCCGTTAGATTTACGCCCAAAACAGATAAACAATTGAATGGTACCTCACCAAGAGGTAACAACATACGAAGGAGCCCTGCATTTCGCTGCGACAAAATAGTAAAAGGTCGAAATGTGGTCGGACAACGTCCGAAATCGTTTGTCGACACACCGTCACAAATGTACAGAGAAGACTCGGTTAAAACTAATATCAAACGACTACATTCCTCGCCTGGTAAAAGCTCGGAACCGATTGGTCGTGTACCAGAATCGTCAGACAGACTAAAAGAAACTGTAATATCAGATGAGTTATCTTCGATCTACGCTCAAAGGCCTGTTAGACGAATTAGTACCGGTAATCCTATGAAACCAGAAATATTGTCGCAGAAACCGAAATCGTACATCTCGCCGGTTCCTCGACCAAGAACCGAAGTGGCAAATACTTCGACTAATGTACAGTATGCCGTAGTGTCAAAACCAGCCAGAAACCCTAAGAATGTACAAGAAATGAAAAAGTTGTTTTCAAATAACGATAGACCTAATACAAAAACAGATTTCCCTCCAAAGAGAAACTCCACTGGTAACGAAGTGACGAGTCGTTCAGAATTCAACCCTACGGATTCAACTCCCCACAATTCCGAGATCGCAGCTCAACGTTTGGGTTTGGTTTGGAACGACGGAAACGAATTTACGAAGAACCTCGGTAACGTGATGGAATCGGAAGACGAAGTCCGCGAACTAACTGACAGTAGGTTAGTGATCACAAAGTCGTTGAAGAAAGCGTTGAGTTCACCGTTGCCCGCTGGTCCACCTCCGAGGAAACCGCCTCGCACCTTCGAACACACGGCGCCTTCCGTCAGCATGTCTCGAAATGCGGTATCGAACAAAGTACAAATATTAAACCAAATAAGAAACACAAACAATGATAGTGCCATCGTCACGAAAGTAAACGATTTGCAAAACGGCCTCGATAAAAGAATGCCAAAATTATCGCCAAAATACGGCGGGCTGTCGATCGTGACGGGTAGGAGCGACAGGTCACCGGAGAAAAATGTTCAAGTTGCCAACGCGATGAGAAATAACACGAGCCCGAGTAGAAGTGTCGCGAATAGTGAAGTACAAATACAAAACAATGTTTTTTCGAGGAGAGATGAGATCGATGTCAATTCGAAGAAATTAACGAATGGCTCGGCGATTTCGCCGCAAAACATCGATAAATCGACGATGAGATTATCGAGGTCGAAAACGGAATCGGAAATCATGTTGAAGAAGCTTGAAAACGTTTTGTTACATCACCAAAGCGGAGGTATTATTCTGAAACAAAAGAGTCCAACGCAAAGACCGATGATGGATAAATCCACAGGTTTATACGGCGGAAACGTGAATACGTCTGGAATAAATCTATCCGGGCTTCGACCGTTGCCCAACGTCCCGAAAGGTCTCGACGTTAGCCACCTGGATTCTCAAAACGTTCTCGGTTTAGGCGAGTGTCTGAAATCGTTCAATTGCGTCGGCGCGGATCCATACACCCGCGGCAGTCACTTCTACGAGAAACTAAACGAAAAAAATTCAGAATTTTTCGTCGACATAACCTCAAACTACGATCCGACGATCGTGGACGCTACCAACAAACTGTGCAGAGGTTTACGTAAGTCGAGTTCTGTCGAACACATCTACGCGGTGCCTTTCGAATTTCTCAACAAAATACCGGAAGATAAAACGGCTTTTAGTTTCGAGTCGAAACCGAATTTTTTTGCTAAAAAAATAGTCGCTGTGACCGATGATAAAGTTGTGGAAATTGGACATTTTAAAGGTTTCGAAAAACATTCGGAAAACGATAACGATCGCGAGGCTGCAACGAATATCGCAAACGCGGCCAATCGGCAAGAAGGTGGACTACATTATTTGGTGAGTTTGTTTGTTTTTTGTTTTTTTGTTGAGCGTGGCACTGGCTTCTCTTCGTCTATCGCATCGTTGTATATAAGCTGGTTCAGCATGGTTGTTGTAGTCCTAGTTAAGCTTAGTGGTGAAGTAGGCCTACATTAAACATTTGTACATTAACCTTTTAACTTTTACACATGCGTATATATACGAGTTAATCATTAACCTCTTTTCTTCTTAATACTTTCCCTTATTCTGACTGTTTTTTTTTGCCCTCATTTTTATTTCTCGTAATACGCGTCTTGAGTCTTGAAATTATACGCTCTGTTGTAAAAATACGAATTATTACATTATATGTTCTTCATGATACACGATAATAGTTGAATATTAGTGATGACATCGGTCCTGGGATTTGAGACCGAGTACCCGTTTGTAAAGACCGGGTATAGGACCGGTCTTTACGTCCCCCCAAAAAACGTGAAAGTACCAAAATCACAAACCCTGCAATAACGCATGTCTGTGAAGCATAATGTGACGAATTGATACAAATAATAAACTCTGGGAGATACAGACAGGTTTAAGATAACATAATTGAATTATGATTTAGATATCAGCAATGGGATTAATTAAGACATACATCAGCAAAAAAAAACATATAATTGTAACATATATTAACGTAACGTATATAACGTAACGTATGTAACGTATATATTTTCTATTATACGGCAAACTATAGATGTGATTTCTATAGATCTAACTATAGATGCGATATGACGTGAATATAGTTATTACTGAGACCATCTTGAAGGTATTGAAAATGGCCGCCCTGGTAGTTAAGTCAATTATCGCTAGCGGTAGTAACTGAAGTCACCGTTGGGCGTGGGTTCAAGTCCCGCATAAGGCATGGGTTTTTATGAACGTCCTTTCACCTATCATCACTTCATCGTTTCATTATCACCCGCATTATACCCCCGTATAACCTAGCTGTTGGTGGGGTCGTTAAGCAACATTAAAAAGAAATAAACAATAAGTATAACAATAAACCGATTGAAATCACAAAATCTATCTCGGACTGCTCTTAATTTTTACTCTCATCAATTATATATAAGGCCTACTACAGTGCAACCTCTATGCATCGTTCCCGGATCCATCGTTCTCCTGCTTGTATCATTCATTATTTCTCACCCCACTCCCATATAATCAATGCTAAATTTTCCTGGATGGATCGTTTTCCTGCATGGATGGTTTTATTTTCCTGGTCCCTTGAAAAACGATGGATAGAGGTTTCACTGTAATCGATGCACCGTAGCCTACGTTGGTGGATGATTTGATAATAATTTCAACTTGTTTTAACAAACAACGCGTGCTTGGGTTGGGTTTTACATATAATACTTCTGTTAACTAATCGACAATTATCAGATCAACTTGTTATTTATAAATCACCCTTGATTACCAATTATATTTTTGTACCTTAATTATTGATTAATTACCTCAGTTTACACATTCTTATTTTACATATAGTGCGGCTTCAGAGCTGGTTGTACTAACTGATAATTATTGAGTTCCATAATTAGTGAACTAATATATTAGTTGCTAGATTGCTCTTGGTTGGGTATGCTATTTATCTACCTTAACTAATGATTTTCAAACTAATCAATTCTCGATCATCAGTTGGTACAACGGGCTCTTATAAATTTATAAATCATGTTTATTAAATGTATCAAATTTATATTTATGTATAAATTGGGGTGATAAGATCGCCCTTGTGGTGCCACGTCCAAACGATCCTACTTTCATCTACAGTCATAATTAGTAAACAATGTTTTTGCATCCAGTTTCAATGTTATTTACAAAAAATATATAATATTCCTTTACGTGTTCAATCAGTGAAGACAATATACATATTTCTCAAAACCCAGATATCCAATTAGATTGTGCCAGGGGGTGTTCCCACCACTTGTTCTAGGGCAGTCTTCTTATCAGTCGGTTCCAGCCAGTTCCGACTTCTTCTCCCTCTTCTTCACTACTGTACTTCTGTCCTCTGCCTCGTCTTTTCTTCCTAAGACTTCCCTCCACCGTTCTCTATCTTCCCACCATCTCTAAACTACTATAATTATCAACCGGCACACAGCGTAGTGGTTAACGCGCTCGCTTCATGTGATCCGGGAGGCGAGGGGAATTCCGAACCCAGTTTGATCCCCGCCGCCAACCATCTTTACAGGGTTTTTTCATGGTTTCCCTCTGTAGTCTAGGCTAATGCCGGGATGGTTCCTACAATAAGTCGGTCATGACCGCTTCCTTCCCACTATCCTTCCCATTACCCAAGAACCTTCATCTCATCATCCCATCATCTCATTAATCATCCATCCGACGCCATTAGATCTGCGCTATCATAACAGTGCGTCGTTAATCCCAACATAGATAAATATAAATAAATAAGTATAATTATCACATCGACCTAATCGTTAACATGTCCGTGCGGCGATTGCAGTGTACGTCTCTAACCGACGCACCTGTCGTCCTCGACCCGGCTAACGACGCCGCCAGCGTAGAGTCCCCTGACAGCGTGACCGTGCGAGACCGTCTGGGTTCCGAGTCGGATAACGTGACGGGCAGTCCGGTCGTACCGCGCAAGAAGCCCTCGTTCTTACGTCTGGCCGGCCTCGCTCGACAGTCGCAGTCGGCCAACGATCCCAAACTACATCGCGCTAAGGTAGGTGCAGCGGCAGATTGGGGAAGCTCCGGGCGGAGAATATTCATGCATTAAAGATTCATGCAGACCTCTGTTTAAGCATTTCAATATCATGCCCTTACAAAGCCTTTATATTTTTAATTGTATCATGTTTCTGAAAAATAACTCTCATTTAGCCACTACTAATGCCGAAATCCACTGCCACAATACGAGAAATAATGAGTCATTCTATTTAGCCAATCATAATTTAAATTTATTCTCCAATTGCCCAATATGCAGGAAGTAAATTGTTCAACTCATTACCACATGACCTGAAGCAGCTTGGTCTCCAAAATAGCTCTTTCACGAGATCGCTCAAGTCTTTCCTGACAACCAATTGCTTTTATAGCATTGACGAGTTTATGAACCACTCTTATTAGTTGTAACTTTTAGACATTTTGTTATTTGATTTTGTATTGTTGACTGTCTGTATATTATGTAAATAATAAATTTAAGGACATTAAATATTAAATAAATAAATATCCATTGAAAAGAAGGGAAATAGCTGCCCTCGTTAGCTTCAGAAACTGAAGTGACCGTTGGGCGTGGGTTCAAGTCCCGCATAAGGCATGGGTTTTTGTAAAACGTCCTTTCACCTATCATCACTTGATTGTTTGATTATCACCCGCTCATTCGTACCCCCGTATAACCTAGCTGTTGGTGGGGTCGTTAAGCATGATTGAAAAGAAAAAAGAAAAAAGAAGGGATATATCAATTTTTGCAACAATACAATAATGTAATGCAGTGGTTCCCAACCTATGGGTCACGACCCAAAATGGGGTCGCGGATATATATTTGCATGGGATCACGAATTCCTCAAGAACTTATTTGTTATCAACTTCACACTCTCATATATTCAATGCACCAATTCTTCAATATAGAAGCTACTTTGAGAAGTAGAAGACATGAATTTGAGAGAAAGAATAGGAAATTGTGTTCTCTTGTATATAATCTCGACACTACGATAATAAGATCTGAGGTAGTTGGATTACTACGGCTAGTAGAAAAATGGGAAAATCTAAATCTTAAACCTCTGACTATATACGACTGTACGATTTCTATACTGTACTGTACTATATACGATATACGATTTCACTAGTGAAAACAATTTTTGTAAAAATACTCATCACCAATTCACCCCTTTTAGCTATTCAAAAAATTAAAATTGGGTTTTTAATTCGGCATTTTGCCTCAAATTATGCCTCAAATTATGCCTCAATGCATAGGGAACACAAAATGACCTGATGTAATGTTGTGTCCCAGATCCAGATGATCATGAACCAAGCGTTTGGGACACCCCTGCAAGGGCTGCCCACGCTGCCAACGGACGGGTCCGACAGCGAGTCGCCGTCGACTCCGGAAGAGAAGTCGCTGCAGACGATCGCTGCCGGGTTCAGCCCGCAGGAAGAGGCCAAGACGTCGCTGGACAGTCAGGGTGAGAAACATTACATGAGTGGGATATTACTAGGAAAACGCCATATATGCATTGTTAGACGAGCGGATAGTAATAGTATGGGTCGTAATGGTTAAGAACTGCTTCGAGTGGTACCAATTTAGCATATTTCATGTTTTTTCTTCAAAATGGCTGACCCGATCAAGCTGAAATTTTCCAGAAATGTGTATCAAAATGTAATTCTACTTCACGCAAAATTTCATTCTATTGGAAAATGAAAATTTTTTTTTTTTATTTCGCTGTGTTATTCTAACGGGTATTTTTGAAATATCTGAAATTCATAAAACAAAAAGTTATCATCCGATAATGCCACAAAACTATACAGATCTAAGTTAGATGAGGAACCATATTGAAATGAATTTGAAGTTGATAGCTGTAGCCATTTGACCTGTGGAGAACCGACAAAAAAACATAAAAACAAACACCAATTTTTCTCAGTATGTCAAATTGAATCCTCGCTAAAGCTCGTCTAACTAAATATAAATATCTAAATTAGTGATGACACTGGGTACCCGGAGACCGGTCCTGGACCGGTCTTTGAACTGCTCGGTCCCAATTTGCATAGCCGGTCTTTTTATGTTGTTACAATTATATGTTTATTTTGCTGATGTATGTCTTAATTAATCCTATTGCTGATATCTAAATCATAATTCAATTATGTTGTCTTAAACCTGTCTGTATCTCGCAGAGTTTATTATTTGTATCAATTCGTCACATTATGCTTCACAGACATGCGTTATTGCAGGGTTTGTGATTTTGGTACTTTCACGTTTTTTGGGGGACGTAAAGACCGGTCCTATACCTGGTCTTTACAAACGGGTACTCGGTCTCAAATCCCAGGACCGATGTCATCACTAATCTAAATGTAATACTGACAGGAAGCCTATACAGTTGAAAAAGTGTTTTTTTACACATTCTATACATGCATGATAAGCCAGCTTTTTACATCCCAATTGATCTAATTTTTCCAAAAATAGCATTTATAATGCCTTTATTCTGAATATAGCGTTTATATCGCAAGTACATTGAAAAATAGCAGAATCCGACACCAGTAGCGCTTTGTCGCCTTTTCAAAAACATTATCAAACAACAACAAATGTATTGAAACATGAAGATATACTAGAAAAACATGTATTGAAGCACTTTTAGATTTCATTGCTTTTATAGCAATTGCTATTTTTACATGTCTCTAATGATAAAGCTAGCCTACAGCATGACTGCTATAGGCCACTATGACTGTAATACCACAGCCTACAAATATACAGTTAAGCTTGTGCATGCATTCGTCAGTCTTGGTGAATGAAAGAGTAAACAAACAGAAGTGGAATATATTAATATAACGTTAAGACTTGTTTCATCACGTTATTGACTTGATGGCCTTGATAATGACTAATGGTGGTGAACGATCAAACTCGTTTATAACGCACAACTAACAAGTATTACGTTGATATGGATAACATTGGAAATATTGTTTATTGTTTTTTTTTTCATTAAATTAAGAGCCGATTGTACCAACTGATAATTAAATATTAATTAGTTAATCATTACTTAAGGTACAAAAATAACATAGGTAACCAAGGGTGATAACAAGTTAATTTGCTAATTTTTGCTTAATTCACCAATCATTACTTGGTACAACCGACTCTGAGAGTCCATGGGAGTCGATTTAGCGGAATATCAGTTTTTTGGTGATAACTTTTGAACGGTATGAGATATCGAAATTCTAAAGACAGGGAAACACAGATATTTTCAATACCTTCAAGATGGTGTGAGTAGGCCCCTGATAATCATTTATCTCATATCGCATAATTGTCAGGCGTATATGGTTAGAATTTTTTTTTTATAATTCATATTATATAGAATTTATATAATGATTAACCAATTTGTCATTATTTATCATATTATCATTTTGCGTGTATGCAAATTGGACTATTTTTCTGGTTTAAATTGTGTGTTTCATGACCTTCAAATAAGTATTAAAACGTAAATTGAAATGAATTGGTGAATATATCTTTTCTCAAATTTGGTCACTATTGTATTTATGAATTCATTCTACCATTTCCATTATTTTACTTACCATCTCACTACAGGCCTACCTCAATATAAAACAAAATTACAGCCCTGATATCATATTACACCAAGATAACAATTCTAAAAAAAAATCAAAGACAAATTATTGTCATCGTTTGTTTACAAATTTGATTCAGTACCAGATTAATTTAGTTTTATCACATTTGCTACTAGTTGATTATGATTCACAGTGTTATTGAATGTGTTCCCGGGAGTGATTTGACTGTTATCTATCAAGGTCATTGTATATATAGGCTTACTTCCTATGCGGATAACCACAGTTACTTATTAGTGCTATCGTTGTGGTGTTAGTCAGTGTTGTGTGTGAGATTGTTTATAGTTGTGTGGAGTAAACAGTGCGAAGAAGACTTACGAAAAGTGTGGTAGTTAACTGCAATCAGACTTAGGGAAAGTGTGGTAGTTAACTGCAATTAGACTTATGAAAAGTGTGGTAGTTAACTGCAATTAGAGTTACGAAAAGTGTGATAGTTAACTGCAATTAGACTTACGAAAAGTGTGGTAGTTAACTGCAATCAGACTTACGGAAAGTGTGGTAGTTAACTGCGATTAGACTTATAAAAAGTGTGGTAGTTGACTGCAATTAGACTTACGAAAAGTGTGGTAGTTAACTGCGATTAGACTTATAAAAAGTGTGGTAGTTGACTGCAATTAGACTTACGAAAAGTGTGGTAGTTAACTGCGATTAGACTTATAAAAAGTGTGGTAGTTACCTGCAATTAGACTTACGAAAGTGTGGTAGTTGACTGAAATTAGACTTACGAAAAGTGTGGTAGTTAACTGCGATTAGACTTACGAAAAGTGTGGTAGTTAATGCGATTAGACTTACGAAAAGTGTGGAAGTTACCTGCGATTAGACTTACGAAAAGTGTGGTAGTTAACTGGAATTAGACTTACAAAAAGTGTGGTAGTTAACTGGAATTAGACTTACAAAAAGTGTGGAAGTTGACTGCGATTAGACTTACGAAAAGTGTGGTAGTTAACTGCAATTAGACTTACAAAAAGTGTGGAAGTTGACTGCAATTAGACTTACGAAAAGTGTGGTAGTTAACTGCAATTAGACTTACAAAAAGTGTGGTAGTTAACTGCAATTAGACTTACGAAAGGTGTGGTAGTTAACTGGAATTAGACTTACGGAAAGTGTGGTGGTTAACTGCAATTAGATTTACAAAAAGTGTGGTAGTTAACTGGAATTAGACTTACGGAAAGGTGTGGTAGTTAACTGGAATTAGACTTACGAAAAGTGTGGGAGTTAATGTGATTAGACTTACGAAAAGTGTGGAAGTTAACTGCAATTAGACTTACAAAAAGTGTGGTAGTTAACTGCAATTAGACTTACGGAAAGTGTGGTAGTTAACTGCAATTAGACTTACGAAAAGTGTGGTAGTTAACTGGAATTAGACTTACAAAAAGTGTGGAAGTTGACTGCAATTAGACTTACGAAAAGTGTGGTAGTTAACTGCAATTAGACTTACAAAAAGTGTGGTAGTTAACTGCAATTAGACTTACAAAAAGTGTGGTAGTTAACTGCAATTAGACTTACGGAAAGTGTGGTAGTTGACTGCAATTAGACTTACGAAAGGTGTGGTAGTTAACTGCAATTAGACTTTGTATTTTGTATTTTGTATTTATTAACGGTTTGTTTGACAATGATAAATTGTATAAACCAAGTCAGATACAGTATATATAAAGATAACTAGAACTACATGGTCATTTTTTAATCAAGATTATACATGTGAATATGTAGAAATATGAAAAGTCAGGTGGCTAGAAATTCATTGATACTGTAATAAGAATTTTGTACAAGATATAATTTCAATGCATTTTTAAAATCGACTATGTCAAGGGTTTTCAAATGAGCTGTTAAATGGTTAAGCTGGTAAACAAAAAGTGTGGTAGTTAACTTCAATTAGACTAATAAAAAGTGTGGTAGATAACTGCAATTAGACTTATAAAAAGTGTGGTAGTTAACTGCAATTATACTTACGAAAAGTGTGGTAGTTAACTGCAATTAGACTTACAAAAAGTGTGGTAGTTAACTGCAATTAGACTTTCGGAAAGTGTGGTACTTAACTGCAATTAGACTTACGGAAAGTGTGGTAGTTAACTGCAATTAGACTTACGGAAAGTGTGGTAGTTAACTGCGATTAGACTTATGAAAAGTGTGGTAGTTAACTGCAATTAGACTTACAAAAAGTGTGGCAGTTAACTGCGATTAGACTTATGAAAAGTGTGGTAGTTAACTGCAATTAGACTTACGAAAAGTGTGGTAGTTAACTGGAATTGAACTTACGAAAAGTGTGGTAGTTAACTGCAATTAGACTTACGAAAAGTGTGGCAGTTAACTGCGATTAGACTTATAAAAAGTGTGGTAGTTAACTGCAATTAGACTTACGAAAAGTGTGGTTAAAAAAAAAAAAATGAATTTTAGAAATGTAAAAAATACCCATTAGAATAACACAGCGGAACAAAAGAAAATATTTCTATTTTCCAAAAAAATGAAATTTTGCGTGAAGTTGAATTACTTTGTGATACACATTTCTGGAAATTTTCAGCTTGATCGTGTCAGCCATTTTGAAGAACAAACATAAAATGTGCTAAATTGGTATCACTCGAAGCAGTTTTCACCCATTACCCATACTATTACCATCCGCTCGTCTAACAACGCATATGTGGCGTTTTCCTAGTGCAAAACATATATTCAGCACATCCTGTTCTATTATTTGTGCGACAGTGCGTGTGCACCATCAACAATTCCTGATCACGCGATTGTGTACATATAAACATTCTTCAAGTGATGAATTAAACGTGGTGTCTACTTCCCATGAGGATAACCACTGCTGGTTACGGTATTTATTGTTATCGTGGTGGTGCTATTATTTGCCAGCGTTGCGATGAAGATTGACGTTGTGTGAGCGAGATGAGAGACGCGGAAATGTGCTGCACGAATAATCCGATGCATGTGGAGTTCGGAGGGCATTACACGCTGTCAGATGGTAGGACGATTCGCTTGAGAACACGAGGGAGTGGATTTAGCGGAATATTAGTTCTTTGGTGGTAATTTTTGAACGGTTTGATATATCGAGATTCTGAAAAAGAGGAAACACAGATACTTCCAATATCTTCAAGATGATACTATTCATCTCACATCGCATTGTCTAATAATAATCGCATAATTTGTTTAAATCACTTGATGGCTGTAGACGCTGGTGATCTAAAATGTCATGAAAAGTGTCAATCTGAAATTAGGCCTACTTGTGCAGAAGAATATATAAAAACCTTTGTTGGTCCCTGATTCCATAGTGAAAGGATAATAATCAATTTAAAACAGGCCTACATAGAGAAATATAATGAAACATAATTGAATAACTGATATCAAAGTGATATAAAATTGAATTCAGATGAATTTAATCAATTAATTGTCGGGTGTGTATACGATTAGAAAATATGTATTTTCAAGCGTATACGCCTGACAATTAGGCGATTTGAGGTAAATCGTTTCTACTCCACAATATCTTAAAGGTATCGACAGTACCCGTGTTTTCTTGTTTTCAGAATTTTGATATCTTCAACCGTTCAAAAGTTACCATCAAACCACTGATATTCCACTAAATCACTCCCATTTACTCTTAATTAAGAGTAGGCCTATCTCCTCATAAACTTTCATAAGCTGCTTTTCTTTCTTTCCCTTTTACACAATTCATATATCTAAATCCTCAAATCAAAAATAGGAAAAACTATAGGTTTAACAAATTAGAAAAAGAAAATAAAAAATTTACAAATGAATCTAGCCGCCCCGGTGGCTCAGTCAATTATCGTTAGCGGTAGTAACTGAAGTCACCGTTGGGCGTGGGTTCGAGTCCCGCATAACGCATGGGTTTTTGTAAACGTCCTTTCACCTATCATCACTTAATCGTTTCATAATCATCCGCTCATTCGTACCCCCGTATAACCTAGCTGTTGGTGGGGTCGTTAAGCAGCATAATATAAAAAAAAATACATACAAATGAATCAAGATAAATATGTATCAAATATAGTGAAACCTCTAGCCTATAGTGAAACTTCAATTTTCAAGGGACTAGGAAAATAAAACCATCCATGCAGGAAAACTATCCATCCAGGAAAATTAAACATTGATTATATGGGAGCGGGGTGAGAAAAAATGAATGATAAATCCAGGAAAACGATGGATCCGGGAACGATGCGTAGAGGTTTCACTGTAGTTTAATTTCTCCGTTTTGTCCCCGATGTTCCCAGGTGGATCGAGCGACGACCCTACAACCGGTCCCAGCGAGCCCGGACCCGACCTGACCCAGCTGACCGAGCGACGCAAGAAGTACGTTCGACGCGTGTCGTGCCGCGTCCCGTCGCTCCGCCAGCCCGACGCGTTCCCCCACCTGTTCCACTACGTGTTGCTCGTAGGGCTGAACCTCGGCTGTGGCGTCAACAAGCCTTACGTCAAGAACAAGTACCCTCCTGACGTGAGTACTGGATCGTAGTTAGTTCCATAGTCATTTGGTCGCCGCGATCTTATTGCCCGCGATCATATGGTCGCCGCGATCTTGTTGCCCGCGATCATTTAACAAGCCTTACGTCAAGAACAAGTACCCTCCGGACGTAAGTACAACGAGTCAAACATCCTGGCCGCTAGCGCTCGAAACGTCCTGGGCCTTATCGGCCGGAACGTGCTGGGCCCTTTTTGTGACTATCAGTTGGAATAACGTCCTAGGACTAGCTAGATCCAAGAGATCACGACTTTGATTGGTAGATATTCATTGGTATGGATTGGTAGATATTTATTGGTATGAATTGGTAGATATTTATTGGTATGAATTGGTAGATACTTATTGGTACTGATAATAATAAAATACATGTAGGTCTATGTGAATAGAGACCTCTGACTGTTCCAGTGAAGTATAATGATTACACCTCGACTCCTTAATCACTTGTTGTGAACTGGCTGATAGTTTGCCTTCCTGGTCTTTATATACTGGCCCTGGATCATGGGGAGTCCCTACAGGATTTCCCTGTCTGACTTATACAAGGGATTTCCCCACAGAAGTCCCCTAGGATCAACTTCAGGAATCCCTTACAGACTCTTATTTTGTTTATTTATTCAATTACTCTTTTAACCCTCATCCGAGGAAATCGGAATGGTTAGCAGTTTACAATTATCAACTACCAACTTACCGGTATACATGTGGCTTATAACATCATATTATAATAAGTAAATCTATTATCAATTATACATGTGGCTTATAACATCATATTATAATAAGTAAATCTATTATCAATTAAAAATCATAATAATGATAATGATAATTTATTCATCAAGTATTCCTGAAGTTCAATTTGAAGATACATTTTATTTTAAATGTAATACTATTGTTGTGACCTAGTATTGTAGTGTTGAAATAACATGTTGTCAAACATCTCAATATTTGAAATCTCTTCAAAAATCAATACTTGAAACTATTTTAAAACTTAAAACCTCAATATTTAATACGGCTTACTACATTTTTTTTTCGAACTCATGATTTTCTCTCAAACTCGCGCACCCTACTATTTCTACATGTCTCTAGCCATAACACTCGATCAACTTGTCTGACTGCAGGCCGAGGTGACGCCTCACATCGAAGAGTTCTGTTTCCCGGACGCTTCCGACTGGCCCCGCCCCCATTCCAGCTGGACCAATGGCAAGCCGGACGGCCAGAGCTACTCGCTGGTGATCACCAACGACAAGGGCGAGCGCACGTTCGGGTATTGCCGCCGCGTGATGCCCGAGGGGACGGACATGGTCTTGCCCTTGGCGTACTGCATCATCAGTCCGTTCAGGGCTACCGGCTTCTATTACAAGGTCAGTTGGATCGATTGCATTCCATTTGTTTAATCATTGACGGCCGCACCGTAAGGGCGATCTTACCACGCCTTTTAAATTATTAAAAGCAATTAACTTCAACTCCAGGACTGCGCTGTCTGTGACCACACTTTTCCGCCGCAGCCGCAGATAAAAGTCTTTCAGTTTCCAAAAGTTCGGAACACATAACGTATAAGAAAAAAACGTTTCTGTGATATATCCGGACATTACCAGCATTAGTATTGAGAGTGAACCAAACACGAATGTTGATTTCTTCCACTTTGAACCAAGACACTTCAGGTAATGTTCACTTCATTCCATTAACAGCAGATGTGAAGTTTATTATTATACAATGAGATTTTTTTTATATAGCGATAGGCCTGAAAAGGTATGATTAGGTATGTATGACCATTCAAAAAACAAATACAATTGAATACAAATAAAATACATATTGTAGGTAGGGCCTATATTGCTGAAATATCTAATTAATTGTGTAATTGCTTCCCTGAATATGGGAATTTATTTAAACATGGTAAATATTCCCACTAGCGGGAACAGTCCCCGAGGAATTCCCATGCGCCCATCACTAATCGGAGGCTAATCCAATTCTAACAACGACATTCACACGCTCCCGCATATTCTCCGTCAACACTGACATATCCTGGTAACCGACACGTCGTTCCGGCTTTCATCCCGCAGGTCCTGTCGGAGCTGGAGTCGCGCCACGGTCAGCCGGAGGTCCAACAGACGGCGTTCATCATGGACCTGTACAACTGCCAGCTGCCCGGCCCCGGCCAGTCCCTCAAGCCGTCCGCCCCCGCCGCCCCCCTCACCTCCCCCGTCGCCGCAACCCTCGCCTCGACGCTAGACTCGGCCGCCTCTGTCCTGGCTAGCAACGCGCACGGTAAGACCAAATACTACATTTCATTCATTTGACTTTTTTTCCATTCACATCAAATTTATATGTAATAACATATGGATAACATATGGAGCAGTTGCATGGCCTATGAACTGGAGAGAAGAAAGAAAAATGGAGGCGGCAGAAATGAAGTTTGTGAGGAGCGTAGCAGGAGTGTTAAAGAAGGAGAAGAAGAGAAGTAGAAATATAAGGAACAAAGTGGGAGTGGAAAAGTTATCATTTAAAATGGAAAGGGAGAGACTTAGGTGGTACGGGCATATGCGACGAATAGAAAAGGAGAGAATACCGAGAGTGATGTTTGAGATAGCAGAAAACAATGGAGATGAGAGAAGAGTAGGGAGACCAAGAGAGAAGTGGCAGGAGGGAGTAAGGTGTGGGGTAGTCAACCGAGGAGGAAGTGTTAGATGAGAGATGGTGAGAGGATAGAGAACGGTGGAGGGAACTGGTAAGAAGAAAAGACGAAGCAGAGGATAGTAGTAGAAGCGAAGAAGAGGAAGAAGAAGTTGGAACTGGCAGGAACCGAGTGATGAGAAGACTGCCCTAGAAGAAGTGGTGGAAACACCCCCTGGCCCAATCCGATTGGTTGGGTTTTGAGTAATATATATAATCTTATTCTACTTCCAATCGCTAATTCTGTACCAGTATAAATGTTCACGATTTGTTTGAAGTCATAATTGTAAATGTTCTTTTAAGCAACCTATAGAGACGTTGGAGTAGATGTTGTGATGTAGGCGTAGTATCCAACCCAACGTGGCCTAGACTAACTGCCCGGGTTGGGTTAACATATTGAGGTTATCAAGGTCAGGTAGGGATCGACTCGGACCTGACTCAACTGCCTGGGTTTAGCTATCATGGCTAGGGTTATCAAGGTCAGGTTATTACCAATTCGGACCTGACCTGATCTGACGTGTCCCAACCTGACTGCCTGGGTTGAGCCATCATTGTTGGGGTTATTAAGGTCAGGTAGGGATCGACTTGGACCTGACATGACCTTGAGTGACCTGATCTATGTGGCCTAACCTGAGTGCCTGGGTTGTCAAGGTCAGGTGGGGATTGACTTGGACCTGACATGACCTTGAGTGACCTGACCTACATGGCCTAACCTAACAGCCTGGGTTGTCAAGGTCAGGTGGGGATTGACTTGGACCTGACATGACCTTGAGTGACCTGACCTATATGGCCTAACCTAACTGCCTGGGTTGATTAATCATGGTTAGGTTATTCAAGTCAGGCAACTCCACAGTAGGGTACAGTAGATGCAGCTGGTGTTAATTCTCCAGCTCTTCCTTCAACGCGAGGGAAACACATATAGCGTTTGCCTAGTATTGAGAATGAACCCCTCGGTTGCAGATAAAGGTGCGTCTAGACGAGGGGCGTTATCTCACAGCGCCACGATCGTGCGTCGTCCGCTGGACCTGCGGCTGGAGGAGAGAGATCTGACGCAGCTGTTCACCTCGCTCAGCGTGTCCGTGCTGATACAGGTTTTCAGTTCGCTGCTGCTCGAACGCAAAGTCCTGCTGTTCAGCTCCTCGCTCAGGTAAACCTGGGACATATCTAGGACTATCCAGGGCTATCTAGGATTATCTAGGTCTGTCTGGGACCATGTAGGACTATCTAGGACATATTTAGTACTATCTAGGACATATCTAGGACTATCTAGAGCTGTCTAGGACTATCTAGGGCTGTCTAGGGCTATCTAGGACATATCTAGGACTATCTAGAACATATCTAGAACTATATAAAATATCCAGGACTATCTAGGACATATCTAGGGCTATCTAGGACTATCTAGAACATATCTAGGGCATATCTAGGACAATAGAGAAAGTCGTGCAACCGACGCCAATAGATCTCGGTCATCAGTACAGTGCATCGTCGAACCACAGAAAAGTATTAATAAAATTCAGTCAAGTTTGTATTGCGAGCCGCCCTTGGTAGCTCAGTCAGCTGAGGCACTGCTTTAGAAACTGACGTCATTGTTGGGCGTGGGTTCGAGTCCCGCCTAAGGCATGGGTTTTTGTAAATGTCTTTTCACCTATCATCTTTTCATAGTTACATCATCACCTACTCATTCGTACCCCCGTATAACCTAGCTGATGGTGGGGTCATTAAGGCACATTGAAAACATAAACAGTCTCAAATAGGAGATGTCTCGTATCGGGCTGTTTCGGCTGATACCATCAGCGCTGCTAGTTCCACCAAAATCCCTGCGGAACGCTAGGTGTAAACAGGCCAGTATCGTGGTCAAGTTGACGTCTTGCCGCCAACAATGACGTACAATTCGTGGCCCACCGGCCTCTTTTCACCTAGCGTTCCTTACAGATTTAGTGGAACTAGAGCACTGTTGGTATTTGAGCCGAAATAGCTTCGATACACGACCTTTCTATTGTAGACCGTGACCAGACTAATCAAATGTACTAGACCCAGAGTAAAAATCTTACGTAATAAATTACATGAATTGTGTGAAAGGGAAAGAGAGAACAGCAGCTTACCGAGGTTCACAAGTAGATAGGCCTACTCGTGGTGGAGAGCCATTGACAGAACACATAGAGATGATTTGACACGTGAGATTTCACTTGATTTTCTTACACACGACCGCCCGTCTGTTTCTTCCGCAGCAAGCTGTCATCGTGCGTCGAAGGCCTCCAGTCGATCCTGTACCCGTTCAGCTGGCAGCACACGTTCATCCCGGTCCTGCCCGCGTCGCAGGTCGAGTACTGCGACGCTCCGACGCCGTACATCTTCGGGCTGCTCAAGACCAAGGACGGTCACGCGCCAGACGTAGACATCACAGACGTGAGTTAGCGGTGGAACGTTTTTCTTTTTTTCAATGCTGCTTAATGACCCCACCAACAGCTAGGTTATACGGGGGTACGAATGAGCGGGTGGTAATGAAACGATGAAGTGATGATAGGTGATAGGACGTTTACAAAAACCCATGCCTTATGCGGGACTCGAACCCACACCCAACGGTGACTTCAGTTACTACCGCTAGCGATAGATGACTTAGCCACCGGGACGACCCCCCAAATATTTAGATCAATAATAATTGAAAAAAGGATTTCTAGGTTAATAGAAGTTATAATTAATGGCATACATAGAGACATGTAAATATAGCTAATATTTTCTCTTTTTATAGCATTTTGAATTTGAAAAGTAGCACTTTGGTGCATCTGTACTATTTTCATCAAATTTACCGAACCCGAATCTTTTCAACATGCATTGTGAAGCGTAATAATGGGACAAACGACACTGCTGATCTAGGCACACCGGATCCAGGAAGTGAAAATCTTATCTCCGCATTCTCATAATTACCCCTACATGAAACATTTCATGTAGCTCAAGAATAACCATTACAGCAATTGTTCTTTGAACTTCAAAATAGCCGAGATTCGAAATTTTCGAACCTTTCTGAAAGTAGATTTGGATTTGATTCTAAAAACATGAATTCGCACACCCCTACTGTATTTGTAAATTCGTAAGTCTACGGTCAAGTTCGATCGTGAATGGGCCTTTATCCATCTTGAAATCTATTCCAATGGCGTCTTGATCGCTATCTGATATTTTGTTCTCTCCTGTTTCTATTGTTGTATCCTGTTTCAATTCTTAAAATATATTATACACTGACTAGTTTCATAACATGTACTTTTAAACACAATGTGTAAAATGTTACTGTTCAAAGAAATGAATAAATAAATTGAAATTGAAATTCGCAGGGCATCATCGTTGACCTTGACACCAGCAAGGTCCTCCACTGCATCGGCGACGAGTGTTCCATCCTGCCGAGCCGGTTGCGTCGCAGCCTGAAGACGGCCCTGCAGATGGTGGGCACGATGACGCAACCGGGCGACGCGGCACGCAACGTGCTCATCTCCGAAGCGTTTGTGCGGCTGTTCGTAGAGGTGTGCGGACACTACCAGACGCACATCGTAACGCAGCAGGACGGGATGAGAGTGTTCGAGGTAAGCTGGGGGGCTGCGGTCGATCGTTAGGGGACGTCTATAAATTATGTCTAGATGTAGGAATTGATGAAATACAGTGAGACCTCTATATAAATCGTTCCCGGATCCATCGTTTTCCTGCTTCTATCGTTCATTTTGTCCCATCCTATTCCCATTTAACCAATGTTGAATTTTCCTGGATGGATCATTTTCCTGCATGGATGGTTTCATTTTCATCGTCCCTTGAAAAACGAGGGATAGAGGTTTCACTGTAGACTGTCAAATTTGATAATTTCACAAGAATATTTATTTTTAGTATTCTTCACGATTCGTGGTATTTCGATCTATTTAACATTGTATTCTATTTCACTATTTTTCACTACTAAGAATCTACTACCGGTAGTGAATCTATCACTGCAACATTTTTCGGCTATCATTTCTATGTATTTGATGAATAAAAAACATTTATTAAAACATTTTGTTCAAAACGTCTGGCCTGAATTGGATACAAATTTTTAATGATGTATTTACATTTGAGGAAAATTTGAATTACCTGTATATTGGAGAGATTCTAACACAGACAAAGCTTCATAAGAGCAGGATGGAAATCTTCGCTAACGCTCATCTAATTAAAAGAAACAACGATCGTAACGTTGGTCTATTATTCCAGCGCGACTCGTTCGTGAAGGCGGTAGAGTCCCGCTCGGTCCAGCTGTTCCTCGAGTGGTTCACGGAGACGTCCATGTGGCACCAGTTCGTGTCGGCGCGCATCGAACGCGGCTCCCGATACCGCGGCGTGTTCGAGCAGCGCGCAGCCGAGCACACGGAGGAGATGGACAAGAACACGGTGCTGTTCCTGCGCAACTACAAGGCCGTCAACAAGAAGTTCAAGAACATCGGTGAGTTGCGGTAGCTCGGTTGTTAGCGCGCTCGCTTCGGGTGGGACGGGAGGTGAGGGGCATATCGAGCTTTTTTTTTTCAATGTTGCTTAACCACCCCACCAACAGCTAGGTTATACGGGGGTACGAATGAGCGGATGATAATGAAACGATGAAGTGATGATAGGTGAAAGGACGTTTACAAAAACCCATGCCTTAAGCGGGACTCGAACCCACGCCCAACGGTGACTTCAGTTACTACCGCTAGCGCATATCGAGCTTTTCCGTCGTCGATCTTCAGAGGGGTTTTTTTTTGTTTTTTTTTCCTTTTAACAAAGGTGTACAGTAAAACCTATAGCTATTGTTTATTAGTTTCTCTATTTAAATTGGGCTTATAGCTATTGTTTATGTATTTCTTTATTTATATTGGGTTTATAGCTATCGTTTATTTATTTCTCTATTTATATTGGGTTTAACGACGCACTCTACTGATTACCGCGATCTATTGGCGTCGAATGATTATATATCAGATGAAAGATTATTTTATGAGGTGTTTTTGGATAGTAGGAAGGAGTCGGTAGTGGCCTATTGTTAAGGAACCATCCCAGTATTGACCTGAACGACAGATGGAAACCCTGTCAGGATGGTCGACCATAGCGAGAATCGAACCTCGGTCTCCTAAATGACGGTTCAGTCTGCTAGCCACTCGACCACTCGCTTAGTTTCTTCAATTCAATTCAAACCAGTAGTTTATCTGTCCGTAGAAATCACTATACACATACATGGGATGATGAGATGGAAGGTTATTTATTTCAGGGGTATCGAGTAGAATCGAATAACAAACTAATTATCGTTATTATTTTCCAGGCGACCGCTTCAAAGACTGGACGCCGTTCGCGTAACCCGCCTCTTCCCGAACCAGCGTGACTTTACACACCGGTACGACCGTCGGTCACGCTCACATTCCGACAGCACAACCTCATCCGAGAACGTAATGATTTACAACGTTTTCTCTTCTTTTTTACTTTTTTACGATCTTTACGCTGTGTTGATCTACCATCGTGTATTCTCATTGCCATAATATTTCAAATACTTGTGATTTTAATTGTTTTATTGCGTTTTTAAATTCCGATATTACTACTGCGCCGCAGACCTAAAGTATTCCATAGTTATAACTGGATGGGTTCGTTGTTCTTGCGTTACATTATAGTGTTAAGGCCCATTCAGAATGTGACGCCAACTCAAACTTATACAGTCGACACACTGAGAGAATAGGATTCGTGCAGCCACCACAAGAAAACTTCATCGATATAGAAAAATGAGATATTTCACAAATACACTCGTCATTGGTTGTTTTCAATAATTATAATGATTAAAAATGAGTATATTTAAAATATAGAAATGTATCTTGTGCATTTAAACGAAAGGAACAGTGAAAATACGGGTATGTCTTTTGTGAATTTCATCCTTTTTCTGTCAGATGGTTGGTGGTTCTGTTAACCATACAGGTTCGTGAACAAGCGAATCCGCTAAAAATAATATTTTTTCATGCAACAAGAT
This sequence comes from Brachyptera putata, assembly GCA_907164805.1. NCBI lineage: Eukaryota > Metazoa > Arthropoda > Insecta > Plecoptera > Taeniopterygidae > Brachyptera > Brachyptera putata. Next base: position 4,053,462 of record OU015475.1, read on the forward strand.
TACCTGTAATTTGAATTCATAGGCCTAAATGTGTTTTGCCAAGTTGACCTAGAAGAATTCAATGAAACGCAATATCTATTTGATTTAAAAAAATCAAAAGAGCCGCTATTAGTGTGTATCATGCTAAGCTAATTTTAGTGTTGTCATGTTGAAAATTGAGTGCACCAAAGTGATACCAGGATGCGCCACGGTAGGAATCCTATTCTCTCAGTGAGTGAACTGTACGTATACGTAGTCGTTAACTCAAGTAGCTATCGTAATATTTGAAATCTATTCACAATAGACCAGCAAGTAACCGTATACGCGAAAAACCAACCAAACACAATTTCAAATTTCAACCAATCACAATTTCTGTTCTGTTGTCGGTGTCTCCAGTTCCCGCGCCCTTCTTCGAGGTCGATCGATTCAGCTTTCTGATTGGTTGCTTCTTACGTTGAACGTTAACTTGTAACGCGAAATCTTGGACCTTGGTAGCTTACAAGTTAACGGTTTACGATAATAAGTTAGCGACATGCATTGTGGATAGGCAAACCACTTTCACTGAGCCAAACATTTTATAAGTTAACGTTTACTTAGAAGTTTAAGTTAGCGTCGCATTGTGAATGGGCCTTTAAGGTGGTTTTTTTAAGTGTACAGTGTACAGTCTGAGGTCTGATGAAGATAAAGAGGAAAGAAAGAAAGAAAGAGAAAACCAACAGCTTATCTTGTTAATTTTTAAGAGTTTCATTTCGATACAGGATTCTGCTGTCTGATTTTTTTTTTAATTTCTGTTTTCTACATTTACCTCAAGTTCTTCAACTCATAAATGAAGTTTCAAGTTTTCAATGATACGGGAAAAATTTTGAAGAATTTTTTTTTTGAGGAAACAGGATGATGAAAAAATAAAAAATCCAATGTTATTATTTGGGTTTGGATTGGGACAAAATGAATGATAGAACCAGGAACGATACATCGAGGTTCTACTGTACAATAATAATCTCAAGAAATTGAACTTTGTAAGATATTATTTTTTGTTTGTAGCTAATTTAAAACATGATCTATTTCATTGATTGATGAAGTCAATTCTGAAACTGATCCGGTGATTTATAGTATTTAATTAGATAGATGAGAAGGTTGGATATTAAAGACAGGTAGGAAAGAGAAAAACAAATAGAATGAATGAGGTGAAAAATGGATCTGGGTATTTTTTCATAGATTAAAGCTAGGTTCCCATGACGTTCCCATGACGATAAAAGTAGGAAAACAGTGGATCCGGGAATGATGCATTGAGGTTTCAGTATACTCAAATAGTATTAAACATTGACCTGTACTTACTTCTATTGAAGGTTAGTGTCTTGAGGAGAAGGAATCTCTGCGCGACGGTTGTCATCGATCAACGATTATATTCGTTTCGGTTGTCGTACTGAATTTTATTGATCTGATATAATAGCTAGCAGATCTAATTGTTTTGAATGTGGATTGATATTGTTTTACTATTTTCACCTCCATTCTCAATCACAAATAATGCATATATTTTAGATATTTTAGATAGAGATTGTAAACAATGATTTCGTAATCAGACCAACAATAGTAAACAGCTATAGATGTACAAACAGTACAATACCTACATATAGGGAGGAACGATACAAATACAATTTTATACAATAAACCATCAATAATTCCTTGGTTTAATGTAGGCCTACAATCGATACCGTAATTTGAATTTCAAGTGTAGGCCTAATAACTACAGTAATAAGTAATCGGTGAAGTTTTCATTCGTTTTGTCGATTCTTCGTTAGCGTTTATTGATACTTATCCAAGTGTTGAATGACATAGCAATAATTCACTATATTCGTTTTGAGAAGCGTTTAAGAGGCCTTTTGTAAGTCTTTAGGAAACCATCATTTCCTATATTATTCATATAGAGTGGCCTAGTTGTGAAAACTAATTTAGTACTGGTATTTTTATGTTTTATTGGTGTTTCAAGTGGTTCCATTTTCAAATATGCTACGTATTTTAGACTAAAAAACGTAATATAAATATGTTAGCAAGTTTTTTATTGCTTTTTGAAAGTTGCATCTTCGTGTTTTAGTTTGAAGCAGCGTAATTGCAATTGTTTATATTCGTTACAGACTTACCAATCGTAATTTTATATCCGTTCTAGACTCGACAATTGGAATTGTCTATCTGTTACAGACTTACCAATTGTAATTGTCCATTCGTTACGGACTTGCCAATCATAATTGTCTTTTCGTTAGGCCTACGGACTTAACAATCGTAATTGTCTTTTTGTTACAGACTTACCAATTGTGATTGTCCAACGGTACAGACATGCCAATCGTAATTGTCTATCCTTTACAGACTTAGCAATTGTAATTGTCCATTCGTTACAGACTTACCAATCGTAATTGTCCAACGGTACAGACATGCCAATCGTAATTGTCTATCCTATACAGACTTGCCAATTGTGATTGTCCATTCGTTACAGACTCACCAATCGTAATTGTCTTTTCGTTAGAGACTCACCAATCGTAATTGTCTATCCGTTACGGACTTGCCAATCGTAATTGTCTTTTCGTTACAGACTCACCAATCGTAATTGTCTTTTTGTTAGAGACTCACCAATCGTAATTGTCTTTTCGTTAGAGACTCACCAATCGTAATTGTCTATCCGTTACGGACTTGCCAAACGTAATTGTCTTTTCGTTACAGACTTACCAATCGTAATTGTCTTTTCGTTACAGACTCACCAATCGTAATTGTCTTTTTGTTAGAGACTCACCAATCGTAATTGTCTTTTCGTTAGAGACTCACCAATCGTAATTGTCTATCCGTTACGGACTTGCCAATCGTAATTGTCTTTTCGTTACAGTCTTACCAATTGTAATTGTCTCCGTTACAGACTTACCAATCGTAATTGTCTATCCGTCAAGGATTTACCTTCATTTCTGCTCAATAAATCACACTTCAGGTCTAATACATTCATTCTTAGTCAATAGTCATTACGTCGGTAAAACTTCTTTCTTCACTTTACAATTTTTCCCAGACTTACAATTAAAATCACGAACATTCTAAAACCTTCACATATATCTTTGTTACTATTGTAACCTCACAAAGAAAGAAAGACACCAAAGTACATACTCTAATTTAAAGATATTATTAAGCGAAAAACTGCACTCATTTGTACAGTGAAACCTCTATGCATCGTTCTTCAAGAGACCAGGAAAATAAAACCATCAATGCAGGAAAACAATCCATCCAGGAAAATTTAACATTGATTGTATGGAAATGGGGTGAGAAAAAATGAATGATACATGCAGGAAAACGATGGATCCAGGAACGATGCATAGAGGTTTCACTATATCTTCAAAAAAGTTGATAATAATTGTATATAGGAAAATAGCTTGAGGCTTCACATATTAATTGAGTAAAAGGGAAAGAGAGACCAGCAGCTTACCGAGGTTCACAAGTAGATAGGCCTACTCATGGTGGAGAGCCGTTGAGAGAACACAGAAATGATGATTTTTACACTCAATATTCGGTCACGGTAGACTACCTACTCCACAGTGACCAAGGCAATAGCCGAAACGTTAAAATTACGTGTTTAAAAAACATCTCTCTGTTCTTTCAATGGCTGTCTACCACGAGTAGCCCTATCTACTTATAAACCTTGGTAAGCTGCTGTTCTCTCTTTCCCTTCCGCCCAATTCATATAATAATAATAATAAGTAATGTTAATAAAAACCTTATTGATATTAATAATTAAAATTACGTAAAATATCATAGCGTCGATAAAGGTGCCGGCTAAAAACGTAGATTATTTGTATCGAGGATACGTTAACGGCCATAAAGAAGCCATGTAGACGATAGTTTGGTATAATGAGGAATATTTATTACCGGTACGAGATATTGTAGTTTGTTAGATTATGCTGTATAGGAGGAGAGTGATCTTTAAGGAGCGTTGTATGAGCGTAATCTTTATAGATTGTATTAAAAGTCAATGGCAGTCGATTTAGCGGAATATCGCTTTTTCGATGATAACTTTTGAACGGTATGAGATTTCGAAATTCTAATGAGAAGGAAATGCAGATATTTTCAATACCTTCAAGACGGTATAAGTAATAACCATATATCTTCGCATAATTGTCACACGTATACAGCTAAAAAAATACACATTTCAACCGTATATGCCTGATAACCATGCGATATGAGATAAATAGTTAGCCGACCCGGTGGCTAAGTCAATTATCGCTAGCGGTAGTAACTTGAGTCACCGTTGAGCGTGGGTTCGAGTCCCGCATAGGGCATGGGTTTTTGTAAACGTCCTTTCACCTATCATCACTTTATCATTCCATTATCACCCGCTCATTCGTACTCCCGTATAACCTAGCTGTTGGTGGGGTCGTTAAGCAACATCAAAAAAAAAAGTCATTACTTACACCATCTTGAAGGTATTGGAAATATCTATGTTTCCCTGTCTTCAGAATTTCGATATCTCATACCGTTCAAAAGTTATCAACAAAAAACAGATATTCCGCTAAATCGACTGCTATTGACTTTTAATACATCATTGAAGATGTTGTAATTGTTTGTATTTATGGTTTGGAGTTTTTGAATGAGTGATAAATATTATTAAGAGTAAGTTTACGAATACGACAGATTCGTTTGTGGACATTCGAAGCGAGAACTATTGTACAAACGTGTATCTAATAACCCGCGTGGCTCAGTTAGTTGAGGCACTACTTTGGGAGCTAGAGTAACGTAAAACTGTATTATAGATGTATAAGTATTACAACTCTAAACACGTGTTTATAAATGTTGTTCAAGTAGGAATTCCATCGATGTGACACATGCGATTTTCTTGGAAACTAAAATTAAAAACGCGCGGCAATTTTAACAATTGTATGATATTGCTAAAGGTACCTTCATACTATTACGGCAAAACGTTTTTCCAGTCACGGTTGGTCACGTGAACCAATCGGAAACTTGCCGTACCAAGCGATGCGCCACGGCCGTCCGAGTTGAATCAACTTCAACTTTCTGTCGTACGGCTAGCTTGCCGTGATACGGTTTGTGACGTAGTCGGCCTAATCACGGCCCTGTGCATGCTCAGACCGCTTTTCCTACGCAGGGTGGGTGTAGAACCAACTGTTCAGGGATCGACTCTTTTGGCGCCAATCAAACCACGTCACATTTTTACCAGCATTTCGAGAAACCAATCTTTTCTAATGAATTTATCATTGCTCTCGTGAGCAAGGAACCTTTTATGTACAGAGTAACAGATGCCCTGTACAAACATAAACATTTGAGAACGGAAACTTCGAAAAGATCGGAGCTCAACTCAACATAACCTCAAAATAAGTTCACTTGCCGTCTGATGTTTACCGTAATACTCGGAACGATAGAAAAAGAGCTTGTGTTTACCGCAACGGAAAAACCGTATATGCGTCAGGTTGCCGTAGTAGTATGAACGTACCTTGAGTGATAAGAAAATTTCTTGTGTTGCAATCTTGGAATCAACTACGTATAATAATTCACCCGCGTATTGCCTATTTCACATTAGCCTTCACGTTTAAATTTATACGTCAAGAAGTATTATTATTATTACTATCATAATACCAGCATACTATTAATAATTATATAATTATAATTATATATTATATATATATAATAATAATATAACCTATTATATATATATAATAATAATATAACCTATTATTATTATTATTATATAATAATTATATATTATAATACTATTATAACTGATTGCAACTAATGGAACATGATGCCTTGAGAGCTAAGAAGATTTTAGATACGGTATTATCAGAAAGTTAAATTTAGAAACTTGATATTGTCATTTGTAATACGGTAATTGGCTTCCTGTAGATTGGAACGGTAATTATGATATAAAACCAGTTGGAAACGTTTGAACAGACTAAAAACAGAAAGTATAAATTCAATAATAAAAGGCTGTAGGTATTATCAGCAATATTATGTACGCTAATTATTCACAAGTAATGAATAATATTGTATTGTGAGAGAGTCCAAGTGAGGCCTTTGAAGGAGTTACGGAAGCTACAGACTATTTTTAGTTTGTAACGAAAGATTTTTGCACTCGTAAAATGTGATTTTTTGCACCATTGTAACATTATATTATATTATATGAATATCAAATGTTTGTTGGAATTTGATTTCAACGTTATTAGAAAATAGAAAGTAAACTATTTTTTAATATTAAGATGAAAAATGTATGCCGAATCAACATAATAAAATGTACATATCAGAAATTGTGTTTTTCTCATTATTTCTCTTACGTGATGAGGTCAGCTAGATGGGGTAGTTGATAGTTATAGGTAGATATTTTTTAGTGAAATTGTCGTATAGTGCACTGTGATCAATTTTCATTAATCTATTCTGCATTTGGCGTTGGCTAGTAAGTCTTTATTGAATCTATAGTGAACTATGGTTGTCCCTCAATGTAAGAACTCATCTAACAATTACTACAATTAGTAAACTAATAGATAAGGAATAATGCTTGTTTTATTTCTTTATTAAAACAGATTAACATTAAATAATAAATACAGTGCGAGTTTTACTCGACAACTATGACTAATTATTATAACTAATACAAAACAAAATATAACATGAAAATAAAATATTAGAAGGACAGAATTGAGTCAACAATAAAACTATGAATAATAGAGAAACTCTAGAGTTCCATTTTTAAATATTCAGCCTTTAATCTGGTTCTAAATTCAAAGACCTCAGTCTGCAACCCTCTTCCCACTAAAGGAGAGTTGCCCAGAACCCTTGTGTAGGTAAGTAGGAAATTCCGTCTTGATTGGGTTTAACGACGCACTCTAATGACAGCGAAGATCTTCAATCTTGATACTGTAATATTTGTTTACATCAAATACCATTCAATTATTTACTTTACCTTTGTCATCTATAACTCACCCAATAAAAATAAAGAACTGCATGCTCTATTCTATGCCTACCCCCAGTCTACAGCCACGTCATGGTCTCTTGGATCAGTATGTACTGGACTGGGGGGAGCGAATGACGAGATATGGGCTTAGTCCACTCCAGTTGGAGATGTAGTTTTCTATTTGTAACAGTGGGTTTTCGTCAGTCCGAGAGTTGGTTTTAGATTGATTTTAGTTAAGATTCAATCAGTTTGTTTGATTAGGTCAGTTTGAGTGTGGTTAGGTTGTTAATTAAGTTCGTTGGATATGATTTTTGTAGGTTAGTTTAGGCTGCGGCAAGAACGATAACATTGTCCGCATATGGTGACAGACCGATGAAGCCTATGGTGCCTATTAATAAGGTAAGTAAATACCTATTGTTGGGAGAGGAATAACAGTACTCGTGTTGCTGTTATGGTGCTATGGTGCTTGTCGAGTGTAATGGTGCTAGCGATTATTAATTCTATTATTGTTTTGGGGGAATAACTTGTAGAAATTTATAGTAGGCCTACGCCAGGACGATCTGTTTGGTTATTTTACTTTGACATTGATCAATTGGCCAATTGGTGTTTGATTTTCGAGTTTTTGGTGTTTTCTGAAAGATCTTGTTTATATCTTTGAGAAAAAGTCGCGGGACGTTAAGAATTGTTGGTGTTTATAGTTTTTAAGCTCACTTGAATCTGATGTTTTTTGCATCGACGTCTGTATTTTGACAGCTGTTCATCAATGTTGTTTGGGGGAGGGGGGGGGGGGGGGCTGGAGTGTTGATTAGGTTAGTGGGGGAGGTTGGGGAAAAAATAGGCGTGCTCCTCAGTAATTTTACCCACAGATATTTTCAATACCTTCAAGATGGTATAAATAATTAACTACCGTACTTATCTCATATAGGCCTAGCTTAATTGTCCGACATATACGGTTAAAACAAAACATGTTTCAACCGTATACGGTACTCTTGACAACTATGACATGTGAGGTAAGTAGTTATTACTTACACCATCTTGAAGGTATTGATTCAAGTATCTCTGTTTCCTGGTTTTCAGAATTTTTAAATCTCATACTGTTCAAAAGTTATCACCAAAAATCTGATATTCCGCTAAATCGACTCCCGTGGACTCTTGATAAATAAAGAAATGAAGAAATAATTCATAATGACCAATCGACCACCAGTTGGAATGACAGCGCGATATTGTTATTGTTATTGTTGATTGACCTTGAACAGTGGAAACACGATCGTGAATCTTCACACACAACAAAGAAAGAGAAATTAAAAATAAGAAAAGAAATACAATCGTACATGTCTTATACTTTGTGTCGAGCTTTGGTCATAAAGAATATACCTGATATGTAAAATACAGATTTATGCATAAGAATTGCAGCATTTGAAGAGATCCGTGAATATATAAACGTATGCCCGTGTAATGATGATTATTGTTTGATCCTATCCCTTTTTTAGGAATTTTTTTTGAAAACTTCTTCAACTTTTTGTAGTAACGCGTTAAACACAAGTATTTTCAATACCTTCAATATAAGTGAAACCTATTCGACGTATCTTATATATAAAAAGCTCGTGTCACGTGTTAGAGGATGAACTCCTCCGAAACGGCTCGACCGAGTGTCGTGAAATTCCTCACGCACATTCGATAGGGCTGGTAGAAGGTCCTAAAGTATACGAGATCTTCCGCCGAGCTTTCTCCTATGAGCAATATCCAAAAATTGGCACTTCAAGGACAACACCAGTAATGACGTTGTTCACTGACATTGACGGCGTCGCACAATGTCACTCAACGTTACTCACCATTTGCGCTAGATAGCGTAACAACCAACATTCACTACAAATCACTTCGATGGCAGAACAACGTTTGCCGAGTCAGCTAGTATCTAATAATTTGTCAATACCTGCACATGTAGTGCAGTGGTTAGCGCGCTCGCTTCATGTGATCCGGGAGGCGAGGGGAATTTCGAACCCAGTTCGATCCCCGCCGACGACCATCTTTACAGGGGGTTTTCATGGTTTCCCTCTGTTCCAGGCTAATGCCAGGATGGTTCCTCCAATATAGGCCATAACCGCCTCCTTCCCACTATCCCATTATCCCAAGAACCTTCATCTCATTATCCCATCATCTCATTAATCATCCATCCGACGCCATTAGATCTGCGCTGTCATAGCAGTACGTCGTTAAACCCAATATGAAAATGAAATAGATCTTCTTTACAGTGCGTCGTTAAACCCAATATAAAAATGAAAAATATAAATGTTAGGGCCTATTGAAATTCCAACAAAGCATCTCAGTACATTTCGCACCATGATATAATCTGAATCTGATGTCTATTTCATGTCCATTCCTTTCCATTTCCATGTCCTCACGTTTCTGTCATTACTCCTCTATACACTCCCTTCCCTCCCCTCCCTCCCTCCCTTCCCTCCCCTTCCCTTACACCTCCAGGATTCATCTCCACCCAACATCTTACAAAACTCTCCTCTTAAGATGTTAATGTTACGACACAGTTCCTCTGCAGAACAAGTTGAAGACAACAAATAGTTGAAGACAATAGTTGAATAAAAGAGTTGAAAGCCGCCCCGGTGGCTAAGTCAACTATCGCTAGCGGTAGTAACTGAAGTTGCCGTTGGGCATGGGTTCGAGTCCCGCATAAGGCATGGGTTTTTGTAAACGTCCTTTCACCTATCATCACTTCATCGTTTCATTATCACACGCTCATTCGTACCCCCCGTATAACCTAGCTGTTGGTGGGATCGTTAAGCAAACAATAATCATCACAAGTCTATCCGCTAACTATTACTTAGAGGCTGTCCATAAATGATGTCACACAATTTTAGGGTATATCGAACCCCCGCTCCCCCCCTTGTCCGAGTTGGTCACAGAGATGATGCCCCCCCCCCCTTTTCAATGATGTCACAATCCAGACAATATTACTCCCCCCCACCCCATGAAATTATTCACGCAAATTTGGAAAAACTGGGAAAAAAAGTTTTCCTCGATTTTTTTAGTCCCCTAAATCCCCTAAAAACCACCTAACCACCTGAATTCTGCATTAAAATATAAAATCATACAAATTATATGGCGCCAACTTATTTTCCTGAAAATTGAAAGAAACAAATAATTGTAGTGTTAATGTGGATGTCACATTAGTGTATACCCCCCCCCCTCCTCTTGTCACACATTGTCACATGGTTGATGCCCCCCCTTCCCCCCGAAATGTGGACGGCCCCTTAATCCAGTAACTATCAATTAATAAAAGTGGCTGTTAGACATCCTGATTCATGACCCAGTGAAATGACTCGACTCGACAATTAGTTGAACTATTAGCAAACGGCCTTGTCAAATGACCAGCTACATCTGTTAGAGAAAGACTGTAATCACATCAATTATTGCATTAATATTTATGACAGTCTAGATTTATACCATGACGTCATCATATCGACCTACGCAGGCATTGTTCGTATTCGTGACGTAGTTTATGACGTAGTTATTCATTAGAGCGAGATAAATCAAGTCCATGCATTGTTTGGTTGCACCTTGGATTATAGCTGTATGGATACGCAACTCTTGCTAATTCCTGATGCAGGCTCTCTACAGAGAAAAATAAACATGAGGGTGAACTGTTGGATCTAAGGCCTCCTTTAGCCTGTAGCCCGGAGACTGGACCCCGATATAGTGGACCACAAAACTGTATCTAAATGTCGTGTGGACATAGTGAATTACAAAGTTGATATTCTGTACTCCAAAGCTAGTTAGATATTGTGCACCCCGATATTGTGGCTCCCTAATAGGCTATAGTGGTCGAGAAAACTAGAACACCGGGGTCCAGAATATCTTTTCTCTAGTTTTCTGGACCACTATATTAGGGGGCCACAATATAGTGGTCGAGAAAACTAGAACACCGGGGTCCAGAATATCTTTTCTCTAGTTTTCTGGACCACTATATTAGGGGGCCACAATATAGTGGTCGAGAAAACTAGAACACCGGGGTCCAGAATATCTTTTCTCTAGTTTTCTGGACCACTATATTAGGGGGCCACAATATAGTGGTCCAGAAAACTAGAACACCGGGGTCCAGAATATCTTTTCTCAAGTTTTCTGGACCACTATATTAGGGGGCCACAATATAGTGGTCCAGAAAACTAGAACACCGGGGTCCAGAATATCTTTTCTCAAGTTTTCTGGACCACTATATTAGGGGGCCACAATATGGTGGTCCAGAAAACTAGAACACCGGGGTCCAGAATATCTTTTCTCTAGTTTTCTGGACCACTATATTAGGAGCCACAATATCGCGGTTCATAATGTGTTGTAGTTTTCTGGATCACTATATTGTGGCCCCCAATATAGTGATCCAGGCTAAGAGTGGTCAGAATCGTTTCGGCGATTGTGCTTCAGTCGACGGTAAGATGGATGCTTGTCAAGTCTCCAACGTGACTGCTAGCAGCGCTCTAGGAATGTGTAGTGACCATTGAAGTAACTTCAGATAATAATGGAAGGTTTTTTGAATCTCGCGAAGGAACTTACATGGAACGTGTTGAGTATCTTTAGTCAATGCTATTAATCACTGCTAGTTGTTTACCTTGATCGAAAGGGCGATCCGAACAAACAATGAGTGATTATATGATATTATTATTCAATTGTTTATTGGTCATAGGTCATAGGTCATAGGAATAAAACGTTGGATTGGCACAATTTCTATCTATTGTATCACCGGTATACTTAGGGCCGGTATTACGAATCGATAGTTAGTGTATTAAGCTATAGTTAGCGGATTAACTTGTTATCACCATTGGTTACATATGATATTTTCGTACCTTTAACAAATAGTTAGTGGTTTAGCACTTAACTAAGATTCGTAAAACCGGGCCTTATTGTAATATATTCTAATTATTGTATTGTGAAGTATTGTCATTTAACCATAATTCACACTGAGATGGTTTTCTTAAAAGAACATGCAGGCATAAAAGTAGTCATTTTTCTTTTTTTTTTTTTTTTTTTAATCTTGCTTAACGACCCCACCAACAGCTAGGTTATACGGGGGTACGAATGAGCAAGTGATAATGAAACGATGAAGTGATGATAGGTGAAAGGACGTTTACGAAAACCCATGCCTCATGCGGGACTCGAACCCACGCCCAACGGTGACTTCAGTTACTACCGCTAGCGATAATTGACTTAGCCACCGGGGCGGCAGTAGTGATTTAATTCGTGCAAAACTACAAAGTGAGTTAATACAAGTCTATTTTGTATATATCAAGATATTAGAATCTACAAAATATTATTGAAAACATAGTTTTTTTGTTGATAATCAGTCAAGTTAGGTTAGGATTGAAATTTAGTTTTCTCTGTAAATAACGTGTCAGGTTAAGTTTGGTATTTATTTAAATTAAATCAATTTTCTGGAAATTTTAACGTTAACTTTTCCCCTTAGCAAAGCCAATCCTCCTCACCCGTGCATTGAGATCTCGCGGGTTTAAACGTTGTATCAGTGGCTAACATACTGGACCGTCATTCAGGAGACCGGGGTTCGATTCTCGCGATGGTCGATTATCCTGACAGAGGTTTCTCGTGGTTTCCTTCTGTCGTTCAGGTCAATACTAAGATGGTTCCTTAACAACAGACCACGACCGACTCCTTCCCACTATCAAAAAACACATAATGAAATAACGTTTCATCTCATCATCTCACATATCATTCACCGACGCCAATAGATCTTACCGATCAGTACAGAACGTCGTTAAACACAATATAAAAAACAATAAAGAAAGCTCTCAGCATGTCCTGGCAGTGATCCAGTAAACTGGTTCTTCAAAAGTCGAGAAGTTATTGCCCCAAGTTGGTTCCCGGTAAAACTACATTGCGCACATTGACCGATCGAGACGTTAATCGTTTGGTTTAGATATAGGGAGGACGGTCGATTGGCACAAAACCACTCATATAGAATGACGTATGTTAAGGGGAACCCTGCACCCACATAAAGTGAAATTTCTAGTGTCAATGTAACATACTAGGAAAACGCCATATATGCGTTGTTAGACGAGCGGATAGTAATAGTATGGTTAAAAATGGGTAAAAACTGCTTCGAGTGGTACCAATCTAACACAATTTGATGTTTTTTCTTCAAAATGGCTGACCCGATCAAGCTGAAAATTTCCAGAAATGTGTATCAAGATGTAATTCAACTTCACGCAGAATTTCATTTTTTTGGATAATAAAAATATTTCCTTTTTTTCCGCTGTGTTATTCTAATGGGTATTTTTGAAATTTCTAAAATTCATAAAAATAGAAGTTACGACCCGATAATGCCACAAAACTATACAGATCCAAGTTAGATGAGGATCATATTGAAAGAAAGTTTGAAGTTGTTAGCTGTAGCCGTTTGACCTGTGTAGAACCGACAAAAATACATAAAAAAAAAAAAAAAAAAAAAAAAACATAAAAAGGAACACCAATTTTTTTCAGTAGGCCTATGTCAAATTGAATCCTCGCTAAAGCTCGTCTAATAAAAATCTTGTAATCCTCCATTTTGACGAAAATAAAATAAATAAATGAAAATATCGAGTGTTACTTTTACATACAACTGATCTTTCCACCTTTGTTATCATACAGTAATACTCATTAGCATTTTCGACAAATATTGTCTACATCTTATGATGTATTTGTTAATTTTGTATCGGGCACTGTTGAAAATTTATGATCATCTGTAAAATCACCCTGGCGGGAAATTATTGCCCTATGGAGACTGGAGACGCCTTAAAGTGCAGTTGCTTCTTGGATTTCCCGATGGCATCGAATGACCTAATTAAAACTGATAGAAGGCGGTGATTTTATACCATGTTGAGAGGGCGGTGATAGTGATAGAGTAAACAACAACATGACGATAAACAATAATTAAGAGAAATTGGAGACATAAACATAGTTAAATGAATAAATATGATGAAATTGTATTGGAAAATATTTCTCAATAATTTTCGTCAAAATATTTCGTGTATTGTTTTTTGATTATTATTATGTATGAGACCAAGTCACTGAACTCCCCTATTGAGGCTAAGAATAATGAGGTATAGGATCTTTTTGAAGGGTTACCACAAGACCGAACTTACCACCATAAATATTTTGAATCCATCAGATTCTATCAGATAATCAGATAATCTATCTATCAGATAATGATATGATGGGATGAAGGTTACTTGGGTAATGGAAAGGATAGTGGGAAGGAAGCGGTCATGGCCAACTTATTGTAGGAACCATCCCGGCATTAGCCTGGACTACAGAGGGACACCATGAAAAACCTCTGTAAAGATGGTCGGCGGCGGGGATCGAACCGGGTCCGAAAACCCCTCGCCTCGCAGATCACATGAAGCGAATACGTTAACCACTGCGCTACATGTGCCGGTGTTATAACATCAAATTTGGGCCAAGTTTCACATATTAAAATACAAGATGACATATTTTATTCAACCGGATGCTGTTCTTATTTCATTGACATTGTTGTGGGCTTGACTCGTCCACGCCTTCCAGCATCTAACAATGGACCACTCTCATCTCTTACCTTATTGACCTTTCACTTTCAGCCAACAGCAACATGCAATACTGAATAACTAAAGATATTCATTGATTATATTATAGTACTGCTATCTACGGGAGAATAAAGCAATCGAAACATCCGTGCGCTATTGATGTGGGATAGGGGGGACATCCGATCGCAGCCTTCATCATCCGTGGATGAATAAATATTATATTGCAACAAAATTATAATTGTGAATAATAATTTTAAGTCGGTACTGTTTCGGGCACTCCAGAATTCTATCACGATTAATACAATAATAATTTCAATATATTTTTAATTTCGAAACAAAAATGAAGATGAAATTATTTTTGAATAATTTGAATAAATATGTCGATTCAGAAGGTTGCAATCACACTATGATTACTGATACAGATATAACCGGACCAGAGGATAGCACGCTGAACCGTTATTCATGAGACCGTGGTTCGATTAATGTATTCGGTTATTTTATTAGGTGTTTTTGGATGGTGGGAAGGAGTCGGTCGTGACCTGTTGCCCCGAGGAACCATCCCAGTATTGACCTGGACGACAGAGGGTCCCAACGACGAAACCCTGTCAGGATGGTCAACCATCGCGGGAATCGAACCCCGGTCTCCTGAATGACGGTTCAACTTATGAATCGAGCTTTATTGGGGAACCAATATTCTACCTCAAGGTAGTGGTAATTAGACTAGCTTTAGCGAGGATTCAATTTGACATACTGAAAAAAATTTATGTTCGTTTTTATGTTTTTTTTTTTTCATGTTCATTTGTCGGTTCTCCACAGATCAAACGGCTACAGCTATCAACTTCAAACTTTTTATCAATATGGTTCCTCATCTAACTTAGATCTGTGTAGTTTTTTGGCATTATCGGGAGGTAACTTTTGTTCTTATGAATTTTAGAAATTTCAAAAATACCCATTAGAATAACACAACGGAAAAAAAAAAAAAAAAAATTGCATGGAGTTGAATTACATTTTGATACACATTTCTGGAAATTTTCAACTAGATCGGGTCAGCCATTTTGAAGAAAAGACATAAAATGTGCTAAATTGGTACCACTCGAAGCAGTTTTTACACATTTTTACCCGTACTTTCCGCTCGTTTAACAACGCATATATGGCGTTTTCCTAGTATTAACTTAAAATCCATTTCTAATATTCGTCACTAGTTATTTTTAACCTCCGCCGTGATAGGATTTATATACTTGTAGCAGCATTCTCCTCCACTTCGTGATAAGTGTATTATGCAACAACTCAACCAGTAACCCATAGTATGTGTAACAACAACAATGTAGTCATGTATTCCAGCCAAGAACTTTAATAACACGTCTAACGCGAGGTATACAGGAGACGTCGTGTGCATGCTGGGGAGGTGAAAGGTCAAACTGATGACTGTACACCAATCAGTTGGATAATACTAGGAAAACGCCATATATGCGTTGTTAGACGAGCGGATAGTAATAGTATGGGTAGAATTAGGTAAAAACTGCTTCGAGTGGTACCAATTTAGCACATTTTATGTTTTTCCTTAAAATGGCTGACCCGATCAAGTTGAAAATTTCCATAAATGTGTATCAAAATGTAATTCAACTTCAATCAAAATTTCATTTTTTTGGAAAATAAAAATATTTTCTTGCTTCGTGTTTCTGTGTTTCCTCCATATTGGGATTCCGATATCTAATTTCGTTCGAACGTTATCACGAAAACACTGGTATTTCGCTAAATCGACGCCCATCTGGACTCTTTAAGTCAGTCTAAATATTTTATATTTTATAGACTATTATTTTACCCAGAATATTATTAGACTATGCCCTTAGGCAGATCGCGTGTTAATGTATGTCTAGGTGATGATGTCACACGGATGCTGTACGGTAACATTTGTACACCAATTAACGCGAACCTTGCAGGCATTATCGAAAGGAATATAAGAGTGGAGCGTATCCTATTTCATGTAGGCCTACTATACAAACAGCCCTCTTAGTCACTGGTGATTAGGATTCAATTATAATTATAATAATGTCTATTTTAGCACCATAATTATATTACAAATACAAATGCAAATCATTACAATACAATGCACGATAAAAGATTGGTAAGATTAGGTTAAATTAGATTAGTACAAGATTACAAGATTATAGTTAAATTGAAATTGAATTAGATGAGGAATTTAGGTACGGTAATTAAAAAAATATATATATTATCTAATGAGTTTTTTAACGACGCACTGTGATGATAGCAAAGATCTAATGGCGTCGGATGGATGATTAATGAGATGATGAGATAAAGGTTCTTGGGTAATGGGAAGGATAGTGGGAAGGAAGCGGTCATGGCCGACTTATTGTAGGAACCATCCCGGCATTAGCCTAGACTACAGAGGGAAACCATGGAAAACCTCTGTAAAGATGGTCGGGGGCGGGGATCGAACTGGGTTCCAAATTCCCCTCGCCTCCCGGATCACATGAAGCAAGCGGGTTAACCACTGTGCTACATGTGCCGGTAAATATATATATATATATATATATATAAATATATAAATACATATATATATATATATATATATATATATATATATATATATATATATATATATATATATATATATATATATATATATATGTATATATGTATATATATATATATATAATATATATATATATATATATATATATATATATATATATATTATATGTATATATCGTTCTCCCTTTCTTTGTCTGTCTATCTTTGTCTCTCTCTCTCTCTCTCTGTCTCTATCTGTCTGGTGCACCGGTGCATTAAGATGCGGGCTGAATGACCGCAGCTTGAACTGAAAAGTCGTGCCTGACTTTTATATTTCGGCTTTTGTTTATGACTTACAATACGTCACTGTTGACTTACGGCCAGGCCTCGCGAGCTGAGAGCAACCAACTTCATGCGGCTTGGAAGTCGTCGAACTTGGGGGCTGTCCATAAATGACGTCCACATTTCGAGGGGGGGGGGGGGTCATCAACCATGTGACAATGTGTGACAGGGGGGGGGGGGATATACATTAATCTGACATCCACATTTACACTACAGTGTCTACACATTATTTGTTTCTTTCAATTTTCAGGAAAATAAGTTGACGCCATATAATTTGAAAGAACTTATATTTTAATGCAGAATTTAGGTGGTTTTAAGGGGATTTAGGGGACTCAAAAATTGAAGAAAACTTTTTGAAATATCCCAATCCCAGTTTTATCAAATTCGCATGAATAATTTCATGGGAGGGGGGAGGTAAATATTGGCTGGATTGTGACATCATTAAAGGGGGGGGGGTCATCATCTCTGTGACCAACTCGGACAAGGGGGGGGGGGGGGGTTCGATATATCCTAAAATTGTGAGACATCATTTATGGACAGCCCTCAACAGCTGTCATAGCAAAACGTTTTTTTTTTTCATTGGGCTTAACGCCGCACTGTACTGATTTTTTAAGGCTCTTTATTAGATAACAAAATAAAAAGTACACTGAACATGAATCCACAAAACCCTAAAAGGGTTCAACTGTGGAATAAGTTGATATAAAAATAATTGGATAATGAACAGACATGTTTTTTTAAACTATATGTAGGCCTATTAATATGTATTAATGTGTTTTAACTGACCATTTGACCATCCTGATAAGGGTTTTTCGTGGTTTCCCTCTGTCGTTCAGGTCAATACTGAGATGGTTCCTTGACAACAGGCTACGACCGACTCCTTCCCATTAGCCCTCGTTAGCTCAGTCAGCTGAGGCATGCTTCAGAAACTGAAGACACCGTTGGGCGTGGGTTCGAGTCACGCATAAGGTGTGGGTTTTTGTAAACGTCCTCTCACCTATCATCACTTCATCGTTTCATTATCATCAGCTCATTCGTACCCCCGTATAACCTAGCTGTTGGTTGGGTCGTTAAGCAAGAAGTTAAGCGAAGACTTCCCTGCCGCCCTCGGTAGCTCTGTCAGCTGAGGCACGCTTCAGAAACTGAAGTCACCGTTGGGTGTTGGTCCGCGTCCAGTATAAGGCATAGGTTTTTGTGAACGTCCTATCACCTATCATTACTCCATAGTTTCATAATCATCTGGTCATTCGTATCCCCGTATAAGTTAGCTGTTGGTGGGGTCGTTAAGCAAACAATAATCATCATAATCATCCATTTATATTGGGTTTAACGACGCAGTGTATACTGATGACTGAGATCTATTTGCGTCAGTGAATGATATGAGATGATGGGATGGAAAAGTATTTTATCATGTGTTTTTGAATAGTGGGAAGGAGTCGGTCGTGGCCTGTTGTTAAGGAACCATCCCAGTATTGACTTGAACGACAGAGGAAAACCACGATGAACCCTGTCAGGATGGTCGACCATGGTGACCTTACAAAATCTTGGAAAATCTTAGAAAATCTATTATTTTCGTGAACTACAATTGCCACTGCTTATATATAATCACTCTACAGAGCCGTGTATGGAATTGTTCAGTATTTTTGTTTTATATAGTTCGATATAAAAGCGATATTTGCGCGACACGCAAATGGGACCATGGACTCAGATTCTCACCTCGGAAATATTCCACTTGGAAGAAGCGAGGTGGTACACCTTCTTTATATATTAAGATAAGATCTGTTGGTACCACTACATTGTGGCATTACCCTATACCCTGCCCTAACCTTCCCTTAGGTCTGAATAACAATAGCTGTGCCTTCTCAGGACAAAACTGGTAATAAGTATCGAAGTACACAGAAGACCTTGGTTCGATGCTCTTCCTCTTAAATGGCTCGGAAAAACCGATGTATCCATTTTAATAACCTCCTCTATCAACTCCCTGCATCGCTTTTATAACCCCTTTGGCCTCTTGTATTCTTTCCTCGATAATTGATCGGTCGAAACCCCCGGTCGGTACAGCTAAAAGATAGGGGGGACGGTCAATCGAAACCGGCTAGAATCGGTCATGATAGTTGAGGGTTCGGAACTGCCGGTCGGTAATGTTAAATGATATGAGAGACGGTCGGTCGGGATGGTCATGTCGTGGACATGTGGATGGAGCACGATTTTCATGTTCACGCCCAACAGAACATGTTCGCAATTATTACGCTGTTGAGTTGTTTATTTTTGTTTAGTTGCTATGGGAGATGGAAATACACGTTCGTGATTTTATAATAATACTTATTTCGAGCATACCATAACAGGGACGACATTAGGGGGCCCAAAGGGGGGCGCGCCCCACCAATCTTTACAGGGTTTTCATGGTTTCCCTCTGTAGTCTAGGCTAATGCCGGGATGGTTCCTACAATAAGTGGGCCATGACCGCTTCCTTCCCATTACCCAAGAACCTTCATCTCATCATCTCATTAATCATCCATCCGACACCAATAGATCTTCGCTATCATAACAGTGCGTCGTTAAACCCAATATATTTATATATATATATATATATATATATATATATATATATATATATATATATATATATATAATATATTATATATATTATGTATATATTATGTACATATATATATATACGGTATATATATATATATATATATATATATATATATATATGTATATATATATATATATATATATATATATATATATTCACCATCATTATTATTTTCATTATTATCATCATTAGGCCTATTATTATTATTTTTATCATTATCATCAGACTTCGACTGTGTCACCTGTTGATTTTGTACATATCGTTAGCGTAATAAACTATTGACTCGAATATGAATATATTGTAATGACATAATGGGTTTTAACACTTATAACACCTACCAGCCTGTTCCTAAGAAGTCCTTTAAGGTTATCCCCCATCTCTCTCCAACAGCTTCCCTCTCCTTCCATCGGCGTTAACCTCTCTCTCTCATGATCGTGTTAACACATGGTTCAACTGGAACTATCAGATCTGACCATGAGGTCACGAGCGACCGTCTCCCCTATCGTAGAGTTAGAACCATCGGATGTGTCGACCCGGCAGTGAGGTGTAGACGGTTATTAAGGGTATATGTGAGTCGAGAGGAATATAATAATAATAATAATTTTTTTTGTATTTTCTCATTTGATTGCGTATTTACAATATTGAGTATCGTCAGGTTTATGCTAGAATATAAAATACAGTACAGGTATAGTTATGAAAATATAAATGCAGTAAAATACCAACAAGGCCAACGAACAAGCACACACAAAATAGCACAAACACAGAGATTCATACACACTTACAATACATTCAGAAGTTGATCATGGTGGAATTTTATTCTTTATCATTCAGGAAATTGCTCACAGAGTAAAAACATTTCTGTATTAGGTAAGATTATTAATGATAGCTTTGTGGTGATATCACTTCTTAGCTGTGAGATATCAATACTTTTTCACTTTGTGGGATAGCTTTTGAACGGTATGAGATAACTAAATTAAGAAAACAAGGAGACACAGATAGTTTCAATACCTTCAAGATGGTGTGAGTAATAACTATTCATCTCGAATCACCTAAATGTCAAGCGTATACGGTTAAAATACGTTTTCCTAACCGTATATACGCCTGACAGTTATGCAATAAGAGTTATATATAGTTATTACTTATACAATCTGAAAGGTATTCAAAATATCTGTGTTTCTTTGTTCTCAGAATTTAGATATTACTATCATTATTATTATTATTATTATGCGGTCCTTATTTCTGGTGAAATTCGGCAGAGCCGTTCTGACATTAACCAGTTTCAAACATAATTTACATACATTTTTGAAACAAAATTAAATACAACAAAATACAGAGAGATATATAAATACACACAGTTGTCTCATACCTATCAAAAGTCATCACCTTAAAACTGATATTCCTCTAACTCGACTCCCGTGGCCTCTTAAGGTATACTGCTCTACCAAGAAGATTTGCAGTGAATGAAAGGCGACGCAAAACCTTGGAGGATTTCCAAGAAGACCAAACTAAAATGTGATCAATTTGAATTATGAATTTATTTATTTATTCATTTTTTCAAATTATGGCTTATCATTGCATAAAATCATAACGCACGATTGTATTATGATTTGCCTTTGTATTATTTCTAGTACACTTTTAACATCGTGTATGCATGTAATGGAACAAAAAATACACTGGAATATCAATTGAAATAATTACCAAAATTTTGTTTAAATGGGATGACTATTGTTTTCTTAATGACCCCACCAATAACTAATTCATTTGGGAGTAATGCAGGACACCAGCCTCGCGTGTTAGAGGGGGTCTAGAGCCCCGCAGGGAATTTTTGGAAATATGGTTATTTTTGGAATCTACAACCAGTTTTGGAGTCAGATGATTGAACCATTATGGACATTTCCGAAGTTATTTGTAATATTTTAAACAGTATGACATTTTTTAAGTAAAATAGCGATTGCTTCCAGCAAAATATTTTACTGTGTGTTTATTGGTAGGTCTACATATATATTTCATTGAAGAAGGATAAGAAGCAAAAACCGGCACATGCAGCGCAGTGGTTAACGCGCTCGCTCCATGTGATCCGGGAGGCGAGGGGAATTCCGAACCCAGTTCGATCCCCGCCGCCAACCATCTTTACAGAGGTTTTTCATGGTTTCCCTCTGTAGTCTAGGCTAATGCCGGGATGGTTCCTACAATAAGTCGGCCATGACCGCTTCCTTCCCACTATCCTTCCCATTACTCAAGAACCTTCATCTCATCATCCCATCATCTCATTAATCATCCATCCGACGCCATCAGATCTCAGTTATCATAACAGTGCGTCGTTAAACCCAATATAAAAAAAATGAATGAAGAAAAAACAAAAAAAAAACAATTATTGGTGGGGCGCAAATGTCAATTAATGTGCCCCCCCCCCCCATCTTGGACCCCGTAACGACGTCCCTGATGAATTACTTGGTAAATTATTATTACCTTTGAGGTGGTATAGGATATAGTCCGTGTGGTGCCTCAACCGAACGATCCTACCTCGCCATCCTTAACCTTAATTAGGTACCAATGACTTCATTGCAAGTTTATCATGATGATGAAAAAAAATTAAGGAAATATAATCTACCTGAAATTCGTGCAATGATTCATGATAATCATTATACAAGCCTACTAACCAATTACACCTCCACGGGCGTGAAATAAAAAACCCTCACTTTTCGCCAAATAACACTAATTGGCAATTAAAACGTTTCGCTTGGATTCGCGCACACCAAGCTGTATACAGTCACAAGTTCAAGTTCGAACTTCGGACCACTGTTGAAGTATCGACACGTCTGTTCGTTACGTGTTGGATTATAGGGGGAACACCCGATCGGTGCCGTCAACTTGGAGAGGTTCATGGAGTCGATATATTGCTATTTATATTGTTCCATTGTTCTTTAACAATGTATGGATATATATAGTTATATATAGAAAAAATATATATATATATATATATATATATATATATATATATATATATATATATATATATGAGCATGATAATTAAAATGGTCAAAAATTGCGACCTCCCCCGGGGTTTTGAATGTTTTTGAAAATCACCAAATTTAAATATTCGACTGGGGTTGCCAAAACCTATTTAAAAAAAATATATATTTAATACATTGGGCCTCGTTTAGCCCGGGTCGATCGCTGTTTGGCTCCGCGGACCCTGACTCAATCCAGAGGAACTGGCACCACGCATTATCTTGACAAAATCCATCCCCACCTTCCCCATTGTCATAAAAAATTTTTTCCCCCGCCCAATCACTTTTTGGGAGTCCGCTTAGGGGGAATACAAGTTAAAACCTGTACTTCAGTTTCTGTCGCCGGCGAACGGATTTCCAACGAGGGGGGTTTTAACACGACTTTTTCGCCTCGTCAAACCTATCTGCTGGAAACCCAATCCGGTCTCGCCACTCGCCCCCCCGTATGCTCTCCCTAAGTAAACCCTTTTTTTGCAATTTCGGCGATCGCTTTTTGGGGCTCTCGCGGAGAATCTACATAACCAGCAACGGGCACCACGCGTGTATCTTGACCATCTTCCCCCCCCGCTACCCTGTCGTATAATTTTTTGTTCCCCCAACCGTTTTTGGAGTCCGCTTTGGGGAATACAAATTTAAACTTTTAAAATTTCGTTTCTGTCGCCGTGAGGAAACAGTGTCACAAGGATGGGTTCAGACACATTTTCCCTCGCAATACCATCTGCGGGTACAATCCGGGTCTCGACCCGACCGCCTTTCTCCCCCTATCGTTTTAACCTAATTGCCATCGATTTGGGAAATTTTCGGTCGATCGCTTTTTGGGCCTCCGGGGAAACCTGGCATCAATCCAGCCCAAACTGACACCACGCGTTTTCTGTGCCACATAAACCACTGTTTCCCCCAAACGATATGAATTTTTTCCCCGACTCCGTTGGGGGCCCCCTTTTGGGGAAAACAAGTTAAAAAGATTTTGAAACTTTTTTTCTGTCCCGGGAGAATGGGGAATCCCAAAGAATGATTTTACGACGAAAAGTTTGTTCTTTAATACCCATATCTGGGGACCCTTCCGGGCTCGATCCGCTCCCGTTTCGACCCTCTCGCCTTAAACCCATTGGGCCATCGATTTAGTACTTCGGTCGTCGCTTTCTGGCTCTCGCGAGAGAAACCCAAACAGATCCAAAAGCAACGGACAGCGTTACTGGACCTCTACCCCCACTCTCCCCTTGATATAAATTTTGTTCCCCGATAAACACATTTTTGGAGTCCCTTTTTGGATACAATGTTGAAAAAAGATACATTTTTCGTTTCTGGCGCCGTGCCGGAAAAGAGTGCCCCAAAGAGAGGGGAAAAGACGAAATGGTTCGCCTCGTCATACCTTCTGCTGGTCCCAAAATCCGGGGGCCGACCCCCCCCCGCCGTTCTCCCCTTTCGCTCTTTAACCCAAGTTTGGGGCCTCGATTTTTGCAACTTTTGGGGGGATCGCTTTTGGCTCTCGTGAAGAACCTGACCAACCCGAAACCCCTGGGGCCCTGCGTTAAAAATGTGACCCTCTTCCCCCCGCTTTCCCTTTTGAAAGAATTTTTTTTCCGCAAACCGATTTGAGCCCTTATGGGTACAAAGTTAAAAAATGTTAATCATTTTTTCTGCGCCGTGCGGAAAGGGGAAACCACAACGAGATGGTTTAACGACGAAAAGTTGCTCTCAATACTTATATGCTTTTACCATACCTCTCGTCCGACTCGCCCTTCCCCGTTTCGTCTTAAACCAAATTGGCCTCGATTTTGCAATCCGGTCACCCCTTTTCGGGTCTCGCAAGAACCAACACATTCCCAAACCACCGGCACCACGCGGTTCTTGACCATATATCCACCACTGCTTTCCCCGTGTCGTATGGAATTTTGGTTTCCCCACAGCACGATTTGGAGCCGCTTATGGGGAATACAAATTTGAAAAAATAACATTTCGTTTCGTCGCCCGGGGAACGGGTGTCACAAAGAAAAGAGTGGACGACAATTTTCGCCTCGTCAATACCCATCTGCTGGTACCAAACCGGTCCGATTTTACTCGCCGTTCTCCCCCCTTACGCTCTTACCCATTCGGCCCTCGATTTTAGCAACTTCGGTCGATCGCTTTTGGCTCTCGCAGAAACCTGACTCAATCCAGACCAACTGGCACCACGCGTGTATCGTGCCATCTACCCCCCCGCCACCCTGTCGAATTTGAAATTTGTTTCCCCCAATCACGATTTGGACCCCTTATGGGGAAACAATGGGAAAAAATTATTCTTTTTTTTTTTGTCGCCGTGCAGGAACGGAGGGCCCAACAATATTAAAGCGAAGTTTGCCTCGCCCCTACCTTCTGCGACCAATCCGGGCTCGATCCGTTCACCTTTTTCTCGTTTTTTGTCTTCCTAAGTTGGGCCCTCGTTTTTTGAACCCGGTCGATCGCTTTTTTGGCTCTGCGAAGGGAAACCCGACATCATACCAACCAACTGGCCCACGCTGTGTCGGACCCTAATCCACCACTGCTTACCCTGTCCTATAGATTTTTTTCCTCAATCACGATTTGGATCCGCTTTGGGAAACAATTTGAACAATTAACATTTTATTTTTGTCGCCGGCGAACGGATGTCACAAAGAGAGGTGCGACGAAAGTTCCCTCTCAATACCTTCTGCTGTTTCCAAACCTTCTCGATCCGACCGGGGGGGGGGGGGGCCCTTTCCTCTTAACCAAGTTTGGGGCTCGATTTTAGCAACTTCTTTTGATCGCTGTTTGGCTCTCGCGGGGAACCTGCTCAGACCACCCCCGGCACCACCGTGTATTTTTGACCCTCTTTCCCCCACTCTTACCCGTGTCGATTTATTTTGTTTCCCCCAACACATTTGGAGTCCCTTTTGGGGAATACAATTTTTAAAAAATGTTGAACTTTTTCTGCGCCGTGCAGGAAAAAGGGTCCCCAAAAGATGAGTGTAACAGAAATTTTCGTCTCGTCAATACTTAAATGCGTACCATACCTTCGATCCGCCCCCGCCGTTTTCCCCGTTACGTCCTTTAAACCCAATTGGGCCCTCGATTTTTGCAACTTTGGTCGTCGCTGTTTGGGTCTCGCGAAGAACCGACATCGATCCAAACACGCCCAACGGTATCGTGACCCTACCACCAAATGCTTACCCATGTCGACAAGATTTTTGTTTCCCCCAATCAAAATTAGTCCGCTTATGGGGAATACAATGTTAAAAAATGAACATTTTCGTTTCTTCCCGTCAGGGAACGGGTTCCAAAAATGGTGAAACACGAAATTTTGTCCGGGTCAATACCCATCTCTGGTCCAATCCCGGGCTCGTCCGACTCGCCGTTCCCCTAAACGCCCTTAACCAAGTTGGGGCCCTCGATTTAGCAATTCGGCATCGCTGTTTGGGGCCGCGAAGAACCGCCATCAATCCAACGCAAACTGCAACACCGTTTTCGTGACCATATTCCCCCTGCTTTTCCCAGTGTCGATTGAATTTTGTTCCCCGACGTCCGTTGGTCCGCTTTTGGGAATACAATGTTAAACAATTATACTTTTCACTTCTGTCGCCTCAGGAAAAGGGGTTCACAAAAGATGGTTAACCCAAATGTTTGCCTCTCAAAACCTATCTGCTGAAACCAAAACCCGGCTCGATCCGACTCCCGTTTCCCCGTTATCGCTCTTAAACCCAATTTTGGGGCCATCATTTTAGCAAATTTGGCGATCGCTGTTTTTGGGTCTCGCGAGAAAAACCCACATAATCCGACCAAATGGGGACCACGCGTTTGTCTTGACCTTACCCCCCCCGCTTACCCTGTCGATATAAATTTTGTTTCCCCCCAATCCGATTTGGAGTCCGCTTAGGGGATACAAATTTTAAAAATTTTAATCATTGTTTTTTGTCGCCGTGCAGGAAAGGGGACCCACGAGTGATGTAACGACGAAAATTTGTCTCGTAAACCTAAGCGGACCATCCGGTCTCATCTTTTCCCTTTTCTCCCGTTTTCGCCTTAACCTAAGTTGGGGGTCGTTTACCAACTTCGGTCGTCGCTTTTGGCTCTCCCCAAAACCACTCAGATCCAATGCAAATGGCACCAACTGTAGTCGTACCATCTTTCCCCCCTGCTTACCCCTGCGCATAGAAATTTTTTTTCCCCCAATCACATTTGGGTCCGCTTATGGGGAATACAATGTCAAAACGATTTTGAATCATTTTTTTTTCTGCCCCCCGTGCGGAAAGGAGATCCCAAAAATAGGTTAAAGACGAAATGTTTGTCGTCAAAACCAAAGCTGGACCAATCCGGGCTCGATCCGACCCGCCCTTTCCCCCGTTTCCTCTTAAACCCATTTGGGGCCTCAGTTTACAAAATTTGGGGCGATCCTGTTTTGCTCTCGCGAGAGAACCCACTCAGACCGATCAACTGCCCCCACTGTGTCTTGCCCCCACCCACTGCTTACCCAGTTGACATAATTTTTTTCCCCGACATCAGATTTGGAGTCCGCTTATGGGAAAACAATGTTTAATCAAATTTTTATTTTTGTTTTTTTCGCCGCGCGGGAACGAGATCCATCAACATGATACCCAGTGTATATCGAATTTTTTCCCGCACCTACGTTGGAGTCCGTATCGCATACCGTTTAACCATTTGCATCTTACCTTTTGTTGCCGTCGAATTTAGCACACGGTCGTCACGTAAATGTTCTCGCGTAAACCTGACATCAGATCCAAACGGCCCAGCGGATCGGCTCTCCTTTCCCACTCTTACCAGTTGGGCATAGAATTTTGCATTCGTCATCGCTGTTTGGGCTCTCGCGAGGAGAACCTGACATCGATCCGATCAACTGGCACCACGTGGAGTCTGTGACCACATCCCCATGCTTACCATGTCGATAGAATTTTGTTCCCCGACATCCGATTGAGTCCGCTTATGGGGAATACAATTTAAACAATATCATTGTTTCTGTCGCCGTGCAGGAACGGAATCCTCACGAATGGGTATCGACGAAATGTTCGTCTCGTCATACTATATGCTGGTACCAATCCGGTCCGATCCGATACCGTTCTCTCGTTATCGCTCTTACTAGTTGGGCCTCGATTTTAGCAACTTCGCGAATGTTTGTCGTCTGCGATAGAACTCATCGTCAGCCACTCCCGATCGTATCTGGACTCAACCTACTTGCCTCATCCAGTCCGGTGAATTTTGTTCCCCGACAATCCAGACTTTGGATCCGCTTATGGGAATACCAAGTGAAACATTTACATTTCTTTCTGTCGCCGTGCAGGAACGGAGTGTCATCAAAGAGATGAAGTGTGACGACGAAATGTTCGCCTCGTCAATACCTATCGCTGGTACCAATCGGTCTCGATCCGACTCGGTTTCTCCTCGTTATCGCTTTAAAACCTAAGTTGGGGGCCTCGATTTTAGCAACTTTCGTCGATCGCTGTTTGGCTCATCAGCTAGAGAACCCTGACATCAGATCCATAACGCACCTGGCACGCCACTCGTGTAGTCTGTGACCATCTATCCACCACTGCTTACCCAGTGTCGATATAGAATTTTGTTCCCCGACAATCACGATTTGGAGTCCGCTTATGGGGAATACAATGTTGAATTAATTATACATTTCAGTTTCTGTCGCCGTGCAGGAACGGAGTGTCACAAAGAGATGGGTGTAACGACGAAATGTTCGCCTCGTCAATACCTATCTGCTGGTACCAATCCGGTCTCGATCCGACTCGCCGTTCTCTCCCTATCGCTCTTAACCTAAGTTGGGCCATCGATTTTAGCAACTTCGGTCGATCGCTGTTCGGCTCTCGCGAGAGAACCTGACATCAGATCCAGATGCAACTGGCACCAAGCGTGTATTCTGTGACCATCTATTCACCACTGCTTACTCAGTGTCGACATAGAATTTTGTTCCCCAATAATCACGATTTGGAGTCCGCTTATGGGGAATACCATGTTACAACAATGTCGAATCATTGTTTCTGTCGCCGTGCAGGAACGGAGATCCACAACGAGATGAGTGTAACGACGAAATGTTCGTCTCGTCAATACCTATATGCTGGTACCATACCGGTCTCGATCCGACTCGCCGTTCTCCCGTTATCGCTCTTAACCTAAGTTGGGCCATCGATTTTAGCAACTTCGGTCGATCGCTGTTTGGCTCTCGCGAGAGAACCTGACATCAGATCCAGATGCAACTGGCACCAAGCGTGTAGTCTGTGACCATCTATCCACCACCGCTTACCCAGTGTCGACATAGAATTTTGTTCCCCGACAATCAAGATTTGGAGTCCGCTTATGGGGAATACAATGTTAAATCAATTATTCATTTTTGTTTCTGTCGCCGTGCAGGAACGGAGTGTCACAACGAGATGAGTGTAACGACGAAATGTTCGCCTCGTCAATACCTATCTGCTGGTACCAATCCGGTCTCGATCCGACTCGCCGTTCTCACTCGTTATCGCTCTTAACCTAAGTAGGGTCCATCGATTTAGCAACTTCCGGTCGATCGCTGTTTCGGCTCTCCGCGAGAGAACCTTACATCATATCCAACGCAACTGGCATCCAGCGGTAGTCTGGGTGACCATATATCCACCACGCTTACCCAGTGTCGAATATAGAAATTTTGTCCCCGACAGTCACGATTTGGGTCCGCTTATGGTGAATACAATTGGAAACATATACATTTCCAAGTTTTTCTGATTTCGCCGTGCAGAACGGAGTGTCACCAAGAGATGAGGTGACACGAATGTTCGCCTCTCGTCAATACCTTATCTGCTGGTACCAATCCGTTCTCGTCCGCCGCCGTTCTAGGGAAAGTCGTTACCACCCGCCCCCAACTTGACCTAAGTTGGGCCATCGATTTTAGCACGTTCGGGCGAGCGCGTTTTGGCTCGCGCGAGAGACGACATCAGATCCGACGCAACTGGCACCACGCGTGGGTCTGTGACCACCTTCCACCACCGTTACCATTTCGATATATAATTTGTTTCCCGACACTCACGATTTGAGAGGAGTCCGCTTATGGGGAATACAATGTTAAAAACAACTCTTCATTTTTGTTTCTGTCCGTGACAAGGAACGGAGTGTCACCAAGAGATGAGTGTGACGACGAAATAGTTTGCCCCGGCAAATACCTATCTGCTGGTAACCATCCGGTTCGATCCGACTGCGCGTTCTCTCCTCGTCCGTTATCGCTCTTAACTCCTAAGTTGGGCCATCGATTTTGGCAACTTCGTCGATCGCTGTTTGCTCTCGCGAGCGAACGACATCAGATCCAGAATGCAACTGGCACCAAGCGTGTAGTCTGAGACCTTAGCCACACCGCTTACCTCAGTGCGACATAGGAATTTTTGTTTCCCCGACAATCACGATTTGGAGTCCGCTTAATGGTAATTACCTGTTAAAACAAGTTGAATCATTGTTTCTGGTCCCCCCCCCCCCCCCCCCCCCCCGGGCGTTGCCGGACGGAGATCTCACAAACGAGAATGATTGTAACGACGAAATGTTCGTCTCGTCAATACCTATATGCTGGTACCAATCCGGTCTCGATCCGATTTGCCGTTCTCTCGTTATTGCTCTTAGCCTAAGTTGGGCCATCGATTTTTGCAACTCCGGTCGATCGCTTTTCGGCTCTCGCGAGAGAACCTGACATCATATCCAGACGCAACTGGCACCACGCGTGTAGTCTGTGACCATCTATTCACCTACCGCTTACCCAGTGTCGATATAGAATTTGTTCCCGACAATCACGATTTGGAGTCCGCTTATGGGGAATACAATGTTAAAACAATGATTGAATCATTGTTTCTGTCGCCGTGCAGGAACGGAGATCCACAACGAGATGAGTGTAACGACGAAATGTTCGTCTCGTCAATACCTATATGCTGGTACCATACCGGTCTCGATCCGACTCGCCGTTCTCCCGTTATCGCTCTTAACCTAAGTTGGGCCATCGATTTTAGCAACTTCGGTCGATCGCTGTTTGGCTCTCGCGAGAGAACCTGACATCAGATCCAGATGCAACTGGCACCAAGCGTGTAGTCTGTGACCATCTATCCACCACTGCTTACCCAGTGTCGACATAGAATTTTGTTCCCCGACAATCAAGATTTGGAGTCCGCTTATGGGGAATACAATGTTAAAACAATTATTCATTTTTGTTTCTGTCGCCGTGCAGGAACGGAGTGTCACAACGAGATGAGTGTAACGACGAAATGTTCGCCCCGCCAATACCTATATGCTGGTACCAATCCGGTCTCGATCCGATTTGCCGTTCTCTCGTTATTGCTCTTAACCTAAGTTGGGCCATCGATTTTTGCAACTCCGGTCGATCGCTTTTCGGCTCTCGCGAGAGAACCTGACATCATATCCAGACGCAACTGGCACCACGCGTGTAGTCTGTGACCATATATCCACCACTGCTTACCCAGTGTCGATATAGAATTTTGTTCCCCGACAGTCACGATTTGGAGTCCGCTTATGGGGAATACAATGTTGAAACAATTATACATTCCAGTTTCTGTCGCCGTGCAGGAACGGAGTGTCACAAAGAGATGAGTGTGACGACGAAATGTTCGCCTCGTCAATACCTATCTGCTGGTACCAATCCGGTCTCGATCCGACTCGCCGTTCTCCCGTTATCGCTCTCAACCTAAGTTGGGCCATCGATTTTGGCAACTCCGGTCGATCGCTGTTTGGCTCTCGCGAGAGAACCTGACATCAGATCCAGATATAACTGCCACCAAGCGTGTAGTCTGAGACCATCTATCCACCACCGCTTACTCAGTGTCGACATAGAATTTTGTTCCCCGACAATCACGATTTGGAGTCCGCTTATGGGGAATACAATGTTGAATCAATTATTCATTTTTGTTTCTGTCGCCGTGCAGGAACGGAGTGTCACAAAGAGATGAGTGTGACGTCGAAATGTTCGCCTCGTCAATACCTATCTGCTGGTACCAATCCGGTCTCGATCCGACTCGCCGTTCTCCCGTTATCGCTCTTAACCTAAGTTGGGCCATCGATTTTGGCAACTTCGGTCGATCGCTGTTTGGCTCTCGCGAGAGAACCTGACATCAGATCCAGATGCAACTGCCACCAAGCGTGTAGTCTGAGACCATCTATCCACCACCGCTTACTCAGTGTCGACATAGAATTTTGTTCCCCGACAATCACGATTTGGAGTCCGCTTATGGGGAATACAATGTTAAAACAATGTTGAATCATTGTTTCTGTCGCCGTGCAGGAACGGAGATCCACAACGAGATGAGTGTAACGACGAAATGTTCGTCTCGTCAATACCTATATGCTGGTACCATACCGGTCTCGATCCGATTTGCCGTTCTCTCGTTATTGCTCTTAGCCTAAGTTGGGCCATCGATTTTTGCAACTCCGGTCGATCGCTTTTCGGCTCTCGCGAGAGAACCTGACATCAGATCCAGACGCAACTGGCACCACGCGTGTAGTCTGTGACCATCTATCCACTACCGCTTACCCAGTGTCGATATAGAATTTTGTTTCCCGACAGTCACGATTTGGAGTCCGCTTATGGGGAATACAATGTTAAAACAATGTTGAATCATTGTTTCTGTCGCCGTGCAGGAACGGAGATCCACAACGAGATGAGTGTAACGACGAAATGTTCGTCTCGTCAATACCTATATGCTGGTACCATACCGGTCTCGATCCGATTTGCCGTTCTCCCGTTATTGCTCTTAGCCTAAGTTGGGCCATCGATTTTTGCAACTCCGGTCGATCGCTTTTCGGCTCTCGCGAGAGAACCTGACATCATATCCAGACGCAACTGGCACCACGCGTGTAGTCTGTGACCATCTATCCACCACCGCTTACCCAGTGTCGATATAGAATTTTGTTTCCCGACAATCACGATTTGGAGTCCGCTCATGGGGAATACAATGTTAAAACAATTATTCATTTTTGTTTCTGTCGCCGTGCAGGAACGGAGTGTCACAACGAGATGGGTGTAACGACGGAATGTTCGCCTCGCCAATACCTATCTGCTGGTACCAATCCGGTCTCGATCCGATTTACCGTTCTCCCGTTATCGCTCTTAACCTAAGTTGGGCCATCGATTTTAGCAACTTCGGTCGATCGCTGTTTGGCTCTCGCGAGAGAACCTGACATCACATCCAGACGCAACTGGCACCACGCGTGTAGTCTGTGACCATCTATCCACCACCGCTTACCCAGTGTCGATATAGAATTTTTTTTCCCGACAATCACGATTTGGAGTCCGCTTATGGGGAATACAATGTTGAAAACAATGTTGAATCATTGTTTCTGTCGCCGTGCAGGAACGGAGATCCACAACGAGATGAGTGTAACGACGGAATGTTCGTCTCGTCAATACCTATATGCTGGTACTATTCCGGTCTCGATCCGACTCACCGTTCTCCCGTCATCGCTCTTAACCTAAGTTGGGCCATCGATTTTAGCAATTTCGGTCGATCGCTGTTTGGCTCTCGCGAGAGAACCTGACATCAGATCCAGATGCAACTGGCACCAAGCGTGTAGTCTGTGACCATCTATTCACCACTGCTTACCCAGTGTCGATATAGAATTTTGTTCCCCGACAATCACGATTTGGAGTCCGCTTATGGAGAATACAATGTTAAAACAATGTTGAATCTTTGCTTCTGCCGCCGTGCAGGGACGGAGATCCACAACGAGATGAGTGTAACGACGGAATGTTCGTCTCGTCAATACCTATATGCTGGTACCAATCCGGTCTCGATCCGACTCGCCGTTCTCCCGTTATCGCTCTGAACCTAAGTTGGGCCATCGATTTTAGCAACTTCGGTCGATCACTGTTTGGCTCTCGCGAGAGAACCTGACATCAGATCCAGACGCAACTGTCACCACGCGTGTAGTCTGTGACCATCTATCCACCACTGCTTACCCAGTGTCGATATAGAATTTTGTTCCCCGACAATCACGATTTGGAGTCCGCTTATGGGGAATACAATGTTGAAACAATTATACATTTCAGTTTCTGTCGCCGTGCAGGAACGGACTGTCACAAAGAGATGAGTGTGACGACGAAATGTTCGCCTCGTCAATACCTATCTGCTGGTACCAATCCGGTCTCGATCCGACTCGCCGTTCTCCCGTTATCGCTCTTAACCTAAGTTGGGCCATCGATTTGAGCAACTTCGGTCGATCGCTGTTTGGCTCTCGCGAGAGAACCTGACATCAGATCCAGACGCAACTGGCACCACGCGTGTAGTCTGTGACCATCTATCAACCACTGCTGACCCAGTGTCGATATAGAATTTTGTTCCCCGACAATCACGATTTGGAGTCCGCTTATGGGGAATACAATGTTGAAACGATGTTGAATCATTGTTTCTGTCGCCGTGCAGGAACGGAGATCCACAACGAGATGAGTGTAACGACGAAATGTTCGTCTCGTCAATACCTATATGCTGGTACCATTCCGGTCTAGATCCGACTCGCCGTTCTCCCGTTATCGCTCTTAACCTAAGTTGGGCCATCGATTTTAGCAACTTCGGTCGATCGCTGTTTGGCTCTCGCGAGAGAACCTGATATCAGATCCAGATGCAACTGGCATCAAGCGTATAGTCTGTGACCATCTATCCACCACTGCTCACCCAGTGTCGATCTAGATTTTTGTTCCCCGATAATCACGATTTGGAGTCCGCTTATGGGGAATACAATGTTAAAACGATGTTGAATCATTGTTTCTGTCGCCGTGCAGGAATGGAGATCCACAACGAGATGAGTGTAACCACGAAATGTTCGTCTCGTCAATACCTATATGCTGGTACCATTCCGTTCTCGATCCGACTCGCCGTTCTCCCGTCATCGCTCTTAACCCAAGTTGGGCCATCGATTTGAGTAACTTCGGTCGATCGCTGTCTGGCTCTCGTCGAGAGAACCTGATATCAGATCCGGATGCAACTGGCATCAAGCGTATAGTCTGTGACCATCTATCCACCACTGCTCACCCAGTGTCGATATAGAATTTTGTTCCCCGATAATCACGATTTGCAGTCCGCTTATGGGGAATACAATGTTGAAACAATGATACATTTGCGTTTCTGTCGCCGTGCAGGAACGGAGTGTCACAACGAGATGGGTGAAACCACGAAATGTTCGCCTCGTCAATACCTATCTGCTGGTACCAATTCGGTCTCGATCCGACTCGCCGTTCTCCCGTTATCGCTCTTAACCTAAGTTGGGTCATCGATTTTAGCAACTTCGGTCGATCGCTGTTTGGCTCTCGCGAGAGAACCTGACATCAGATCCAGACGCAACTGGCACCACGCGTGTAGTCTGTGACCATCTATCCACCACCGCTTACCCAGTGTCGATATAGAATTTTGTTTCCCGACAATCACGATTTGGAGTCCGCTTATGGGGAATACAATGTTAGAACAATGTTGAATCATTGTTTCTGTCGCCGTGCAGGAACGGAGATTCACAACGAGATGAGTGTAAAGACGAAATGTTCGTCTCGTCAATACCAATATGCTGGTACCATACCGGTCTCGATCCGACTCGCCGTTCTCCCGTTATCGCTCTTAACCTAAGTTGGGCCATCGATTTTAGCAACTTCGGTCGATCGCTGTTTGGCTCTCGCGAGAGAACCTGACATCAGATGCAGATGCAACTGGCACCAAGCGTGTAGTCTGTGACCATCTATCCACCACTGCTTACCCAGTGTCG
The DNA here is from genome assembly GCA_907164805.1 of Brachyptera putata. Lineage (NCBI taxonomy): Eukaryota > Metazoa > Arthropoda > Insecta > Plecoptera > Taeniopterygidae > Brachyptera > Brachyptera putata. The sequence goes on from OU015475.1 coordinate 4,089,135, forward strand.
ACATAGAATTTTGTTCCCTAATAATCACGATTTGGAGTCCGCTTATGGGGAATACAATGTCAAAACGATGTTGAATCATTGTTTCTGCCGCCGTGCAGGAACGGAGATCCTCAACGAGATAGGTGTAACGACGAAATGTTCGTCTCGTCAATACCTATATGCTGGTACCAATCCGGTCTCGATCCGACTCGCCGTTCTCCCGTTATCGCTCTTAACCTATGTTGGGCCATCGATTTTAGCAACTTCGGTCGATCACTGTTTAGCTCTCGCGAGAGAACCTGACATCAGATCCAGATGCAACTGGCACCAAGCGTGTAGTCTGTGACCATCTATCCACCACTGCTTACCCAGTGTCGACATAGAATTTTGTTCCCCGACAATCACGATTTGGAGTCCGCTTATGGGGAATACAATGTTAAAACGATGTTGAATCATTGTTTCTGTCGCCGTGCAGGAACGGAGATCCACAACGAGATGAGTGTAACGACGGAATGTTCGTCTCGTCAATACCTATATGCTGGTACTATTCCGGTCTCGATCCGACTCACCGTTCTCCCGTCATCGCTCTTAACCTAAGTTGGGCCATCGATTTAGCAACTTCGGTCGATCGCTGTTTGGCTCTCGCGAGAGAACCTGACATCAGATCCAGATGCAACTGGCACCAAGCGTGTAGTCTGTGACCATCTATTCACCACTGCTCACCCAGTGTCGATATAGAATTTTGTTCCCCGACAATCACGATTTGGAGTCCGCTTATGGAGAATACAATGTTAAAACAATGTTGAATCTTTGCTTCTGCCGCCGTGCAGGAACGGAGATCCACAACGAGATGAGTGTAACGACGATTTGTTCGTCTCGTCAATACCTATATGCTGGTACCAATCCGTTCTCGATCCGACTCGCCGTTCTCCCGTTATCGCTCTCAACCTAAGTTGGGCCATCGATTTTAGCAACTTCGGTCGATCACTGTTTGGCTCTCGCGAGAGAACCTGACATCAGATCCAGACGCAACTGTCACCACGCGTGTAGTCTGTGACTATCTATCCACCACTGCTTACCCAGTGTCGATATAGAATTTTGTTCCCCGACAATCACGATTTGGAGTCCGCTTATGGGGAATACAATGTTGAAACAATTATACATTTCAGTTTCTGTCGCCGTGCAGGAACGGAGTGTCACAAAGAGATGAGTGTGACGACGAAATGTTCGCCTCGTCAATACCTATCTGCTGGTACCTATCCGGTCTCGATCCGACTCGCCGTTCTCCCGTTATCGCTCTTAACCTAAGTTGGGCCATCGATTTTTGCAACTCCGGTCGATCGCTGTTTGGCTCTCGCGAGAGAACCTGACATCAGATCCAGACGCAACTGGCACCACGCGTGTAGTCTGTGACCATCTATCAACCACTGCTGACCCAGTGTCGATATAGAATTTTGTTCCCCGACAATCACGATTTGGAGTCCGCTTATGGGGAATACAATGTTAAAACGATGTTGAATCATTGTTTCTGTCGCCGTGCAGGAACGGAGATCCACAACGAGATGAGTGTAACGACGAAATGTTCGTCTCGTCAATACCTATATGCTGGTACCATTCCGGTCTAGATCCGACTCGCCGTTCTCCCGTTATCGCTCTTAACCTAAGTTGGGCCATCGATTTTAGCAACTTCGGTCGATCGCTGTTTGGCTCTCGCGAGAGAACCTGATATCAGATCCAGATGCAACTGGCATCAAGCGTATAGTCTGTGACCATCTATCCACCACTGCTCACCCAGTGTCGATATAGATTTTTGTTCCCCGATAATCACGATTTGGAGTCCGCTTATGGGGAATACAATGTTAAAACGATGTTGAATCATTGTTTCTGTCGCCGTGCAGGAACGGAGATCCACAATGAGATGAGTGTGACGACGAAATGTTCGCCTCGTCAATACCTATCTGCTGGTACCAATCGGGTCTCGATCCGACTCGCCGTTCTCCCGTTATCGCTCTTAACCTAAGTTGGGCCATCGATTTTAGCAACTTCGGTCGATCGCTGTTTGGCTCTCGCGAGAGAACCTGACATCAGATCCAGATGCAACTGGCACCAAGCGTGTAGTCTGTGACCATCTATTCTCCACTGCTTACCCAGTGTCGACATAGAATTTTGTTCCCTAATAATCACGATTTGGAGTCCGCTTATGGGGAATACAATGTTAAAACGATGTTGAATCATTGTTTCTGTCGCCGTGGAGGAACGGAGACCCACAACGAGATGAGTGTAACGACGAAATGTTCGTCCCGTCAATACCTATATGCTGGTACCAATCGGGTCTCGATCCGACTCGCCGTTCTCCCGTTATCGCTCTTAACCTAAGTTGGGCCATCGATTTTAGCAACTTCGGTCGATCGCTCTTCGGCTCTCGCGAGAGAACTTGACATCATATCCAGACGCAACTGGCACCACGCGTGTAGTCTGTGACCATATATCCACCACTGCTTACCCAGTGTCGATATAGAATTTTGTTCCCCGACAATCACGATTTGGAGTCCGCTTATGGGGAATACAATGTTAAAACAATGTTGAATCTTTGCTTCTGCCGCCGTGCAGGAACGGAGATCCACAACGAGATGAGTGTAACGACGATTTGTTCGTCTCGTCAATACCTATATGCTGGTAACATTCCAGTCTCGATCCGACTCGCCGTTCTCCCGTTATCGCTCTTAACCTAAGTTGGGCCATCGATTTTAGCAACTTCGGTCGATCGCTGTCTGGCTCTCGCGAGAGAACCTGACATCAGATCCAGATGCAACTGGCACCAAGCGTGGAGTCTGTGACCATCTATCAACCACTGCTTACCCAGTGTCGATATAGTATTTTGTTCCCCGATAATCACGATCTGGAGTCCGCTTATGGGGAATACAATGTTAAATCAATTATTCATTTTTGTTTCTGTCGCCGTGCAGGAACGGAGTGTCACAACGAGATGGGTGTAACGACGAAATGTTCGTCTCGTCAATACCTATCTGCTGGTACCAATCCGGTCTCGATCCGATTCGCCGTTCTCCCGTTATCGCTCTTAACCTATATATATATATGTATATATATTTATATATATTTATATATATATATATATATACATATATATATATATTAAATATATATATATATATATATATATATATATATATATATATATGTATATATTTATATATATTATATATATATATTTATATATATTTATATATATATATATATATATACATATATATATATGAAATATATATATATATATATATATATATATGAATATATATATATATATATATAATATTAGATATATATATATATATATATATATGAAATATATATATATATATATATATATATATGTATATATATATATATATATATATATATATATATGGGTGTTGGGTAGCGCGTCAGACCGGCAATCTGGAGATCCGGGTTTAAATCCCGGGAGAGGTCTCTATTTTTGAACAGTTTTATATCATACCATTATATATATATATATATATAAATGTTAGGGCGAATGTTGATAGTCGATTGGGTTGCCCGTTTTTGCTCATTAGGGAGAAAAGTACAGTCCCATTTGGGACCTAGTCTTTTTTGCCAACGTTTGCTGTTTCTGTTGTTTTTTCCTACTGCTGTTGTAACGAAGTGTGATTGACTGATGCCTAAGACTTCCAAACAACACTCCCCACTGCAACAGCGGTTAGTCATAGAAATTATCGACTGACTAAAACAATGAAAGTACAGCAAATGTCAAGGCAAGGGTAGCAATTATTAACTTTATATACTCACTATTTCACATTCTATGTCCATCTCTACTTCCTCCCTAGATATATAGAGGGATCGAAACACCCTGGAGACAATGTTATTGTATGGGGAGACGGTCAATCGGGATAGGCAACTATAGTGGTGATGGAAAATCGTGATGTCGGCGTCTTTAAAAGTAAAACGTTGAGTTATTTCAGAGTTTAATATATTTGTGTTCACGAAAGAAGGTCATTCTACCAACTAAATAATTGTAGAATATTAATTTTGCTTTTACTTCAGTTGAATGAGCGTTAGTGAAGACTTTATCTCACTCTTGGAGTTTCTGGATTCTTAGAAATATCCAATTCGAAACGGTTTAGTATTGGGCCAAATCGGTCTGACCATTTTGAAGAACACTATCACAAATTTTCGCAAAAGCACATAAGATAAGGCCAGGCAGAAAATATTTTGGGCTACATTTTCCGCAAAAGTATTTAATTGAAAGTTATGCTGGCATCTATCTTGGATGAAAACATTACGTCAATCAGTTTTTGAATTCATGAGTTCAAATATGCACTGTGAAAATGAATGGTAAGAGAAAGAGGCCCAACAGAAATATGGGTGAAATATCTTTTTCTAATAAACATAAATTGACATATCTTGCATTCCAGTTCACTGATTTCTTCATTCGATGATTGACAAATATATATATAATTATATAAGGAAGAAATTCTATTTTTCCCTCATCCTAATGACTAAAGGTATCGAAATCGTAAATACCAATTATATTATTCTATATGTAGAAAATAATAATAGATAATTATAGATTAAAATTAGTTTGGGAAATTTCAGAGTGCATCATCTTTCAACATAAAAAAGCTCGCAAATAAAGGTTATATCTTTTATTATTTTGTTGTAACTTTTAAGACAGGCAAGGTCTAGAGATAATTGCACACGATGGTCTAACATTGACACAGCGTGTAGACCCGGCAGTGTATTGTTAGTCCACGGTTTATTGGGGTCTATTACTAGATTACTGTGATGATGAACATAACCAATTATATCTTATATACATTATAAACATTCATTTCCGCTTGGAAATATATTATATTTTTTCTAATAGCCGCCCTCGGTAGCTCAGTCACCTAGGCACCGCTTCACTGTGGGTTCGAGTACTGCATAAGGCATGGGTTTTTGTATACGTTCTTTCGCTCATCATCACTTCATAGTTTCATAATCACCCGCTCATTCGTACCCCCGTATAACCTAGCTGTTGGTGGCGTCGTCACTCATTTGAAACACTTTTTGTAATTAAATCAATGATAACATGTATACCGGCACATGCAGCGCAGTGGTTAGCGCGCTCGCTTCATGTGATCCGGGAGGCGAGGGGAATTCTGAACCCAGTTCGATCCCCGCCGCCGACCATCTTTATAGGGGTTTTTCATGGTTTCCCTCTGTAGTCTAGGTTAATGCCGGGATGGTTCCTACAATAAGTCGGCCACGACCGTTTCCTTCCCATTACCCAAGAACCTTCATCTCATCATCCCATCATCTCATTGAACATCCATCCGACACCATTAGATCTGCGCTATCATAACAGTGCGTCGTTAAACCCAATATAAAAAAAAAATGAAGACATGTATTCTGATAACTTTTCAATAGAATATTATCAAGTTTTATTAACTGTAAAAACTGCGAAATAAGAGTAATATCCGCGTTTCAATAACACATAGAGGTGTTTAAGCAAATTACAACACATAAAGCGGGCCTTACATGACGCGGATTGTATGCGGATCCGCAACCGCGAGCGGACGCGGATCGGCCATATTGTAATATAAGCCAATCAGATTGGCTAATATTACAATATGGCCGATCCGCGTCCGCTCGCGGTTGCGGATCCGCATACAATCCGCGTCATGTAAGGCCCGCTTAAACCTATACTTGATTTGTCCGCTTCTGTCTTGTTTTTGTCTGAGTGTGCGGTTAGTCAGGTAGGATCTTCGCGGTTCTTCTTCAACAGGTAAACAGCAGACAGCCGGACTGCTCGGTGTGCGGTCAAAACAAGCCAGTCACATCTACATATCGTTACGCAACACCTTTGAGGGGGGGGGGGGGTGAGCGGACTTTATTCCGGTGTAGGCTCTTCAAAGCCCGCTCTAAAACGTGCCTAATTCAACATTATCTAGCTTTACTTTCACCTGATCTAACCTAAAACTTGACTGATCTAACCTAAAACTTGACTGATCTAACCTCAAACTTGACTGATCTAACCTCAAACTTGACTGTTCTAACCTAAAACTTGACTGATCTAACCTAAAACTTGACTGATCTAACCTAAAACCTATCTGATCTAATTCCTCAAACTTGACTGATCTAACCTAAAACTTATCTGATCTGACCTGAACGAAACTTGATCCAATCTAATCTAAAACTTACTTAAACCAGCGTAAACCTTATCTTGGTAATTTCACTGTGACACTGAGCATCGCCAATTGGTGTTTGATTTTCGATTTTTTTGGTGTTTTCTGAAAGATCTTGTTTATATCTTTCAGAAAATGTCGCGGGATGTTGAGAATTGTTGGTTTTTATAGTTTTTAAACTCACTTGAATCTAACGGTTGTTGCATGTTGTTTGATAGGGGTGGTGCTGGAGGGGGTAATTTTTGTTGGTCAGGTTAGTGGGGGACGTTGATGCTGTTGTTGGGGAGGGGGGGTTAGAGGGGTTGATATGTCGGTTAGGTTAGTGAGGGACATGGAAAAGAAAATATATACGTGCTCAGTGTCTCAGTAATTTTACCCTTAAATTATCTGATCCAAAACTTACCTGATTTAGCCTAAACTTTATATGATCTTACCTAAAACTCACCTTATCTAGCCTCAATCCATAAAATAATAAAGATCTACCGATCTACAGGTTTTCAGATCTATTGATGCTGTGCTGAGTCCAATCAAATCCAAGGTAGGAAAAGCAGTTATACCACAAAATAATATAAAATAGGATATTTTTATTTATAAATAACCACTTCGCATGGAACGAATGGAATGAAGACTGACCCCCCCCCCCCCCCCCCTGTCCCATCTTCAAGCCTTCAGGATCATATCTGATAACAATGAAACCTCTTTTCCAGTTCTAGACCAATACTTATATCCACTAGTGAAGGTTCCGAGCGACCGTCCCCCCTATCCCACACCACTAACACAAGGCTAGTTCGAGCCTTCATCTCTAGTAATTAACTTATATCCACTAGTGAAGGTTCCGAGCGACCGTCCCCCCTATCCTACATCATTAACACAAGCCAGTTCGAGCCTTCATATCTCGTGGACATCAGATCTGAGATCCGGGGCAATCTTGTGTACGTCATCAGAACTGCAACCGGTATGTTGAGGCTATTGCGGATGACGTCATTTTTGCCAATGTTCTTAGAAGATGGTTGATGTTGTTGTTTGGTTGTCTGTTGCTAAGCTACAGGCCACGCCCCCTGCTTGGATTAGTATATAATGGAATGGCAGAGGATGGAGCGCATCAGTATATTGTGAGATGGCTCAGTAGGGTGGATTGATAAAGTGATTGAAGATTTTTGAGATTTTATTTTTTTAGGTGAGTACATTTTTTTGTTTTTTTGATTTTGGTTGTGTTGAAATGGTTGGTGAATTTTTTTTGTTTTTGTTTTTTATTGTTGTGAGATGGGTCAGTTAAGAGTTTTGATTAAGTGAATTAAGATTTTGGGATTTAAATGTTTTTTTTGGTCGTTTAATTTAGTTTTGTTGAATTGGTAGTGAAATTTTCTTTGTTTTTGTTATTTTGAGATGTCTCAGTAAAGAGGTGGGATAAAGTGGTGAAAGATTTTGAGATTTAATTGTTTAGGTTGATAATTTGATAATTTAATTTGATTTTGATAATTTTCTTTTTAAATAACATCGAAACAGTTAAAAAATCATTGTTTACCCATTGAGGCTATGGATGAAAGATGATATCGTTTGGACGGGGCACCACAAGGGTGATCTTACCACCCCAAAGAATAATTAAAATATGATAACTCATTTAATTAATTTAATTTTGTTTCATTGAAATGTTAGTGAAATTGTCTTTGTTTCTATTCTTTGTTATCGGGAAATGATTAACTTAAGAGGTTGAACAAAGTGGTAGAAGATTTTGAGATCTAATTTTCTAGATGATTTCTTTTTTTTATCTAATTTAGTTTTGATGTTTTAGATTTTGTGTGAAGAAATGAGACTTTTTTATATGGTATTGTTGGTTTGTTTCTGTCTCTTTCTATTTTCAAAGGAATTTCAAAGTTTTCTTTGTCTTTAAATGAAGTTATCTCTCTCATGGTTAGCCGAAGAACGGGTTTATTTAGCGAGTCACTTATTTGTGTAGCTCGTAAGGTATATAAACAATGAGGCAGTTAGTTGGGTTAGATATTGAACAAATTTTGAGTAGATTTAGTAATTAATTTCAGTGAAGAATCCATGACAGTCGATTTAGCATAATATTGGTTTTGAAATAAAATGACGCAATTTTTGATAATCGTAGAAATATAATAATGTAAAAGCATTCAAAAACCACGAACATATTTATATTTTCAATATATAGTTCATGAATTATGTGAGAAAAATCTTTTGTATGTCAATTGATAAACTTTAGATAAGATCAAATTAAAAATCTAATCTAGATCAGGTCAAAGATGCTAAAAGAAAATTATATTATTTTTACAGAGAGATTTAGTCCAAGATCAGAAATAAGATGTTTTTTATCATATGTTAATAACAATCTTATCAATTAACTTATGAAATTAGTAATCAATTAATTATTTATAAATTTATTACAAATTATATTTATTTGATTTGATCTTGAATTGATCCAATTAGCTCTAATTATATCGAATTACATAATTATTAAAGCAATTATTCCATCTTAATCTAGGTTCATTCAAATAAAATAATGTATAGTCAAATATAAAAAGTGAAATAATTCCTTGACATACAAGAAAATACAGTGCACAATTTCTCAACAAAGAAATACACACATTCTTTGTGAATAAGACATATCATTTACCAACTGACAAATATGTTTTACTAATTTTATATCACCTTGTATTTTATTCGATACTATAATTAATCTGATCAAGTATTTAAATATTCTTATAAATATAGGAAATGTTTACATAAATACGTCATTTCAGTGTAGACATATCAACATTACCACATATTAATGCATTAGTCGAAATTAATACCACTTATTAAAAATGCAGTTTAAAATTATGATGCACAACACTGAAGGTTGGAGAAATTATTTCCATAGACTTACTTACTGACTTAGTCGTGAGAAGAAATATTTCTTTATTCTATGGTCATACATTATATATATATATATATATATATATATATATATATATATATATATATATATATACATATATATATATATATATATATATGTATATATATATATATATATATATATTTATAATTTATGAACCAATGAACCAACCATCACGTACTTTAAAGAAAAGTATAGCCGCCCCGGTGGCTCAGTCAACTATCGCTTCTATTCTATTTTATTTCATTTGAATTTATATTTGATTTCTATTATTATTTTTGATGTGCACTATGAAGTCAGGGACCAATAAATGTTTTTATAACTTATATATAAGATTAAATGCTCAATTCGAATTAAAGACAGATAGCGTGAAAAAAACTATTCATAGTAAGGTTTTGGATATAGTTGATTTTTCGAGTGAAACAATAATTCTAATTCCAAATAAATGAGTGAATTCTCAAATATAATATATCTCGGGCATTTATAAGAATAATATCAATAAAATGAGAGTATAAAAAACTCACGTGTTTTCATAAAACAAGAAATGCTATTGTTGTACGCATTGAAGGCCGCACGCATCACTATAGCAAGGACAACACATGTTAATTGCACGGACACCCGGTCGTAGCATGTTAATAGCATAGCAGTCATCTCGTGAGATGTGTGGGGATTTCAATGCTGGGATGGAACACCCACTCGTCACATTTTAGAGATTTTTTTTCATGTAAAAATATACTAAAATAATAAATGTGTTAGAAGCTGTTGATTATTATTGACCAAAAGATGAATGTGCTTCATTTGAAAAGAAACATATTAAGAGACTACGGGAGTCGATTTAGCGGATAATCAGTTTTTTGGTGATAACTTTTGAATGGTACGAGATATCAAAGTTCTAATAACGAGGAAACACAGATATTTATAATATAGCTTCAAGGTTTCAATAACTTTGTAACTCATATTGCATAATTGTCAGGCGTATACTGCTAAAAAACGTGTTTTTCAGCTGTATACGCCTGACAATTATGCAATGTGAGATGGATAGTTCTCACTTATACCATCTTGAAGGTATTGAAAATATCTGTGTTTCCGTTGTATTAGAATTTTGATATCTCATACCGCTCAAAAGTTATCACCAAAAAACTGATCTGCTAAATCGACTCCCATGGACTCTTAAATAAAATCGGTGGTTGTCTCAAGATATATGAAAATTAAAACCCCATTCCAATTATAGTACTATTTAAAGATATTTGAAAATCGAGAAGCCTTGTTCTGAAATGGTTGTTACATTTATTATAATTCTAATACTTCAAATTGAACATAGTAGGCCTATGCTGTTCGTAATATATTTTATAGTTGTTAGTTCTAAAGCTCACTAAACCCTAAACTATAAAACATAAAAAACATTTCGATATCGAGGTTCTCAAAAGTGTTCGTACGTGCATCAATTTAATTTCTCGTTCTCCTTTTCCACAGTATACAAAGTAAGTACCGTCCATCCAACATGGCGGCCTACTCTCTGGCGATAGTTCTTCTAACCGCCACACTAGCGCCCGCGTCTTATGGCCAAGGCTACGGCGGCGTCCCCTCAGGGGTCAAAGTCCCCCGCACGACGACCACATTCGCCCCAGACGTGATTCCTAGCGACCAGCAGGCATTGAACTTCAACCAAGAGAACTCCCATCTGGAAACTAATCACAACCAACCAGGCTCCGCCCACAACCAGCCTGGCTCCGCCCACAACCAACAAGGCCCCGCCCATCAACAGAACGTAGTCGTACCACAGTACGAGCCAGGCACCCCTGGCTACCAACCGGCTCCTATCAAAGCGCCTGCAGATTATAACAACATCAATAGCAACCCCAGCGGAGCTCCTAATGGAGAAGCTGCTCCTTCAGGAGACGCTTTCTGGTGGAAGAATCAGGAGACTTTCAAGGTGAGGATGAAATCAGGAAACTGGAATACCAAAGTCATCTATACTACTAGGATAGTACTAAAGTTTGCCGCCCTCGTTAGCGTTAGCTCAGTCAGCTGAGGCACGCTTCAAACACTGAAGTCACCGTTGGGCGTGGATTCGAATCCCGCATAAGGCATGGGTTTTTGTAAACGTCCTTTCACTTATCATCACTTCATAGTTCCATGATCACGTGCTCATTCGTACCCCCGTATAACCTAGCTGTTGGTGGGGTCGTTAAACAAACAATAATCATCACCTGAAGCACATGCATCGTGCACATTTGATAATATTCCACACCATGACAAGCTCAACTTTATTTACTATATCTTCCTCAATTAATCGATTGTTGAACTTCATTTTGTAATTTTTTTCTTCCAGGGTGCTACTGCTCCCGAACAGAAGCATCAACCCGGTCCCGCCCAGAACCAAGTTCCTCACGGACCAGGACATAACCAAATCGCTCCAGGACCAGGACACAACCAAGGTGCCCCAAGCACCGGCTGCGGCCAAGGACAACCCTGCGGAGGAGTCGCCATCCATCCTGACAATCCTTTCATCCACGGCAACAAACCATCAGGAGGTAGTCCTTCATATCCCTCAGGACAAAACCCAGCACAACCTGGCAAACCTTATCCCGCTCCTGGATGCCAATCCGGACAGAACTGTGGTAACAAACCAAACTCACCTTATCCCGGTCAAAATCCTGCAATCAACCCTGGCAATCCTTTCATTCATGGAGGAGGAAATCAACCTTCGGGAACATACCCTAGTCAGAAGCCTACTCCAATCCATAGTGGTATCAATCCTAGTAATCCGTTTATTGGAGGTGGTCAGAATCAGGTTCCTCAGGGATCGCAAGGATCTCCTCAGTATCCTGGAAAGCCTCAATATCCAGGATCTAACCAGGGACCCAACCAAGGACCCAACCAAGGACCCAACCAAGGACCCAACCAAGGATTGAACCAAGGATCGCCTCAGTATCCAGGAAAGCCCCAGTATCCAGGATCTAACCAAGGACCCAACCAAGGACCCAACCAAGGATTGAACCAAGGATCGCCCCAGTATCCAGGAAAGCCCCAGTATCCAGGATCTAACCAAGGACCCAACCAAGGAGTGAACCAAGGAAAGCCTCAGTATCCAGGATTGAACCAAGGACAGTATCCTGGAGGTCAAGGAGGTTTGACTGTCACGTGCTCTGGAAGTGGATATCTCTGCGTGTCGAAACAGAATTGTCGCAATGGCGTTGTCGTTGATAATAATGGTGGCAATCTGCAAGTCAAGGCTGGGGTGAGTAGAAGATAATATTATTCTTTCATTTTATTTCATTTTATTCATTTATTTTATTTTCTCTTTAAATAGTTTCTTATCTTGAGAGTCCATAGGAGTCGATTGAGCGGAATATCATTTTTTTTGTGATAACTTTTGAACGGTATGAGATATCGACATTCTGAAAACAAGGGAACACAGATATTTTCAATACCTTCAAGATGGTTTTAGTAATAATTAATTTCTCATGGCCTGATTGTCAGGAGTATATGGTTAAAAATATGTTTTTTTAAGCGTATACGCGTGACAATCAGGCAATATGAGATATATAGTTATTAAATATAGAATCTTGAAGGTACGGTATTAAAAATAACTGTGTTTCCTTTATCAAAACTTTCACCAAAATCTACCAAAACCTTTATCAATTAACCCCGACATGAAAATACTTTTTTTATATACTTATTTTATGGTATTCGAATCAAACAAAAATAATATTTCTTTCGAATGAATCCCTTTATAATCTTTTTACGCAATTCTAAAATGAAAAACAAGTTCTTCCATCCATTATCAAAAACACATAAAACCTTGTATCCTCCATCATGCTCCTATAAATCAGTCTTCATCCACCACGTGGTTTATTGGCAACAACAGTCAAGTGTCAACATCTCCCACACAGTATTACCATAACCTCTATTTCCATACCGGCCTATGACGTCATACATGGGTGTATTAGGCCTGTACAGCCGTGATGGAGCGGGATAAACCCAGGCGTTAAGAGGACATGGGGGGATTATTAAAGGGATAAAAGATTTTTGGTGATGACTTTTGAATGGTGAGAGATATCGAAATTCTCATAAAAAGCAAACACAGATTTTTCAATACCTTCAAGGAGAGGTAATTAATGTATATTTATCTCAAATAATCAAAATATACGCTTGAAAATAACATTTATTAACCTTATACGCGTGACAATTATTGTGAGATATTAGATTGATTGTTATTACTTAAACTATCTGGAAGGTATTGAAAATATCTGTGTTTCCTCGTTTTCAGAATTTCGATATCTCATACCGTTCAGAAGTTATCACTAAAAGACTGATATTCCGCTAAATCGATTCAAGAGTTGATTTAGTGGAATATCATATTGTTTGTGATAACTTTTGAACGGTATGAGATATCGAAATTCTGAAAACGAGGAAACACAGATATTTTCAATACCTCCAAGATGGTATGTCCATGGCTATTTAACCCGAATCGCATAATTGTCAAAATTATATAGATAACAAGAATTAAGCAGTAGACATTTGACTATCATGCAAAATGAATTTTTGTTCCTACTTATACTATCTTGAATATATTATTATTACCTGTATTTTTTTCGTATTGGAACGTCGATATCTCATACCATCCAAATGAAGTTATCACCAAAAACTGATATTTCACCAAGGCCCAGTTTAAGGAATTTACAGTTAGTGGATTAGACAATAGTTACCGGATTAACTTGTAGTCACCCTTGGTTGCATATGTCATTTTCGTACCTTTAACTAGTAGTCAGTGCAATTGGTACTTGAACTAAGATTGGTAAAACTGCCTCACTAAATCAACTCCCATGCACTCTTAATGTAAGATCGTCCTCAGTTTGTGTATTCAAAGAAATAAAATCTGCCAGACTTCTTTTCAGCTACACATTAGTGACTAATAAATTAGCAACCCACCTGCTAGCATTGTGTGTTTTGTCACCGCGTTCATGTCACAATTAATGTCACAACGTCGAGCCTGTCACGGTTTATTTATTACAATCTGCTGTGTTTTTAATAACTTATAACTTATGTGGCGAATCTTGATTGTAGTTACTGCCATCTATGGTCAGGAAGAAACGGCCATAATTTACAATTACGATTTGAGATATTTAAAAAATGCAGTTTTCTACTGTGAATAAATGTTTATATTTATGTTAGTTAGATGAGCGACAGCGAAGACTTCCATTCCACTCTTATTTCTGTTTTTTGTTCTGTTTGTTTGTACCCACTGCACATAAGGGTTTGATTGATCGACATGAAACTTTTTCTGTATACGCAGACTTTCAACTTGGAACTGTATAGTTTTTGGATTAAATCTATTGGATCATTTTTGAGAAATACCATCTCAAAGTTTCCTGAAACCTCATTACATTCGGCTGGGCAAGAAATTTTGAAACATAAAATCTCTTCAAAAAAATCAAAATTTTTCCTGAATGTGAACACACTGTTGACAGATATTATTTCGAATGTGTATGCAATTCGGAACAGCCGTTTGGAAGATGACGATATTTTGTATTCATTATATAGATATAAATGTTAACAGAATTATATTGGTGAGATTCACGACTTCCTAGATTCGATATTTACCGAATTAAGTATATTCTATATGAGTCAAGGTGTGTAGAGTTTTCGATTACACTCTATTTAGAAATCTCGCTCATCTTACATCGCATATACGGTAATGTTAACATCTTTTTATTGGGGATTACCTATTTTTGTATTTATGTATAATTTTAGCTTTTTTAGTTAAAATGCCTATATTTTAGCTAGTAATATACCTAGTACCGGTATACCTAGTAATAATATTTCCTACCTAAAAGTAGGCCGTATCACAACGACTTTCAGACACAATGTCACGGCCACCGAGACGAAACTAAAAGTGAAATTATTGCGACTTGATTTTCACTTTTATCTGACCTTGAATCTTGTAAGATGGTCGAAAGTGCACCTTGGCATTGGCCATACTCACCATGTACTGTATAAAGCTCACGGTCGACCGTCTCAGATGCGCTAGGGTGTTCCGATTAGAATCAAAATCTACAATAATATATAATACCTTTTATGTGTTTAGATTCAACTAAAATTTGAAGATTTTTGGAGTGATTTTATTTTTCAAATTTTTACGTTCAACTCATTTTTTTTAATCTTCAAGTGTTCCTCAAATATGGTCGAACCGATTTGGCCCAAAAAACTATACACTCCTAAGTTGGATAAATCCGCGTATCCCAGAAAAAGTTTCATGTCGATCAGTCAAACCGTGCGACCTGTGCAGTGCTTACAAACAAACAAAAAACTCACAGACAAAGATCCATAAGAGTGGAATGGATGACTTCGCTATCGCTCATCCAAATGTCTTAGATCTTCCTATGTCTAGAAGGCCGGTGACTTTTAACTGATCTTCTTTATATGCCCAAGTCCTTATAAACCCGTTTAGCCGGATACCAGGAATCCTGCATTATCCAAGACAATAAACAGAGTAAAAGATGCATAGAATCAGCCGCATGCACCGATATTTTATCTGTTATGATTTATCAATGCCATCTTCCGTAGCTCAGGCAACTAAGAAACTGATTTAGATAATGAAATTACCGTTGGGTGTGGGTTGGAGTCCCGCATAAGGCATACGTTTTTTAAATGTCCTTTCACCTATCATCACTGCATAGTTTCATTGTCAGTCACTCATTCGTACCCCCGTATAACATAGCTGTTGGTGGGGTCGTTAAGCAAACAATAATCATTATTTGAGAAATGACTGATCAAATCCAGAGAAGTATCTTATACAATACTGTCGATCCATAATGAACATTCACAATATGTTACTTGTTATTTGTATGTAACGGTACGCTGTGAGGTAAAAATCGACGGTGAAAATATCGAGTGTTACTTTTACAAGCAACTGATCTTTCCAGCTTTGTTATTATAAAATTGAACTCATTGGGCTTTCCTACAAATATTATCTGCATCTTCAATGAATTTATTAATTTTGTATCTTGCGTTTAAAAGTCCATGGGAGTCGATTTAGCGGAATATCTGTATTTTGGTGATAGCTTTTGAACGGTATGAGATATCGAAATTCTGAAAACAAGGAAACACAGATATTTTCAATACCTTCAACGTGGTGAAGAATAACTATATTTATCTCAAATCGCCTGATTTTCAGGCGTATACACTTTAAAATACACATTTTTAAACCGTATACGCCTGACGATTATGCGATATGAGATAAATAGTTATTACTGAACCGTCTTTAAGGTATTGAAAATATCTGTGTTTCTTTGTTATTAGAATTTCGATATCTCATACCGTTCAAAAGTTATCACCAAAATACAGATATTCCACTAAATCGACTCCCATGGACTATCTTAACTCGAATTTTAAAGATGATTTATCTGTAAAATCATCCTGGCGGTAACTTTTTGCCCTATGGAAACTGGAGACACCTTAAACCATTACTAACTTTATCCAACAAAGAAATACTAAAGTAGTATAGTCACAATTCATCATCACTTAGTGGACAATAAAAACTATAAAACCACTATAATAATAATAATGACCTAGCAATTATATTATTATAATATTATGATTATTAAAATGTTTATTCATGGTGAGGAGGAGGTAATTAAAAGAGGCTCTGCTTCGGAATACTTCCGTGATAAGCAACCTTCGGTTTGTTTATTAGTTGTTTAGTTGTGAATATTGTGGGGGGAGGGGGGGGGGTTATGGGGAAGAGAGGGGAAACTAAAACGGACTAGCATCAAGAGGGTATAAAGTTCCCACTGTAGGGTGATTTCACAATTATAAAGGATCATAAAACTTGAATAGTGATAGATATAAGATGAACCTCGAACTGAATATCTGTATTACTATTATATTCTATGTTTAGGTCTGTTTTTTCAGGCGTTTTTAGGCCCTTTTTAGGCCTTTTTTTAGGTCTGTTCCAGTTCCTAATGGAGTTATTATAACTATAATTTGACATTTTACTTTGTGTTCACGTTTGTTAGCTGATTATATTATGTTTATACCACAGACAATAGCGTATACGCCCCGTCTCCCCCCCCCCCCCCCCCCCCCCCGAAACTCAACCAAAGCTGGGCTGAAATTGCATCATTAGAATAAAAAAAAGTTTGTGATTAATAAAATATTATATATTATATTATGAAGTTAATATTCCAATTCTTCCATTTTACACTTGATTTCCCCCCCCCCCCCCCCCCCCCCCCCCGCCGAAATATAATCCTGGCTACGCCACTGCCCACAGACAAGTCAGAATAGGATTCGTGGTTACCTATGTATTTTTTCCTTGAAAATGACAGTTTAAAAAAAATCATAAGATACAGACATTATTTGGGAAAGAGGGAGGGGGGAATTCTATTTTCACGGCCGTGCAAGTGTCGGATCGTGTAGCTAAAAATAGGCCTATAGGATCTACTGTCGGTCGCACAAAAGGCCTAATTAGACCCGATGACGTCACTAGTCGTGATGCTGTAGAACATAGAATGAAATAATGAATTCGCAGATAATTGTGATGTTGTGTTTCGGTCGTGGATTGTTGAGTTTCCGTGAAGAAGATCACGACGTACAAGATGCGAGAGTCACGGCCGAGTGGAAAGAACAAAGATAATACATTATTGCGATAGTTTTATTTCTGATTTTTGATGCGCATTTGTAGGGCTATACCTACCATCAACGTTTAGATTCATTTTATATTTTTTTTTTTTTATATTTTCAATTATTATTAGTATCCTAAGAGCCGGTTGTACCAAGTGAATATTAGTGAATTAAACAAAAATTAGCAAGTTAACTTGTTACCCTTGGTTACCTATGTTATTTTTGTACCTTAAGTAATGATTGACTAATTAATATTTAATCATCAGTTGGTACAATCAGCTCTAATTTTTGTATGTTGTCGTTAATTATTTCAATTTTATTTAATTTCAATATAAGTTATTCTATTTTTCCATGTATTTTATATTTTTATTGTCCTGTTCACTATAGAGTCAGGGAACAATGAAGTTTTTTTATATATATCAGGGATTTTGTGTTGACTTTTGAACGGTATGAGATATCGGAATTCTGAAATCAAGGAAACACAGATATTTGTAATACCTTCAAGATGGTGTGAGAAATAGCTATTTATCTCAAATCACCTGATTGTCAGCCGTATACGCTTTAAAAACTTGTATTTTTAAGCGTATTTGAGATAGGTGGATATTACTTACACCATCTTGAAGGTATTGAAGCTATCTGTGTATCCTCTTTATTAGAATTTCGATATCTCATACCGTTCAAAAGTTACCACAAAACCCTGATATTACGCGAAATCGACTCCCGTGGCGATAATTCTAATTCTGATATTTTGATGCGCATTTGTGTAAAGGCCTGTAGGATATCCGCTTAGAAACTAGATGAAGATAGTTAATTATAAATAGTTGTTATAACAATACATTAATATCCATATTTTTCAACGGCTCAACCTAAATGAGGAAACAATGAGTAGGCCTAGGCCTATTCATCAAGACTTTTATGTAAATAAAAGTGATTATAATATATTATTTAATTGGTGTGAATCCTTGATTCACAGTTATGTATTGAATGAAAATCCCGGTATATCAAGTATACGTCATAGTTTTTATTAATAATGAATATAAATTAATACCCAATGTAAATAATGAGATAAATGAGTGTGTAGGCCTATATATATATATATATATATATATATATATATATATATATATATATATATATATATATATATATATATATAGGCCCTATATAATTAATTGTATAACTGAATAATTGATTAATTATATAATGATATATTGATGTGATAGTCCTATATGTTATGACATTTGATATAACATGACATCGTATATTACACAATATTTTAATATACCTGTAAGGTAAATATTTCTGATCAGTGAAAACCTATTTTTAATTGAAATGTTGTACCAAATTTTATATCATCCAAACATTTTCATGAAAATTATAATTTTACAAAAAAAAAAAAATGCATTTCAACTGGTTGATTGAACAATCACAAATTTCCATCAATTATTTCTGGAAATATTTTGTGATTGCCTCAGTTTTTTCAAAATTTTGTTATCTCGTGTAGATCTTCAATTGGTAATTTTTTTTTTAAATACATCAATTTTGTCTAATTAATAACAAAAACATTGATTCGATTTGATAATTTCAAACAGAATTGATCAAAGTGAATTAATTAATTGAATGAAAAAATATACACAAATCCAAATATCTAGTTTACAACTAGTATCGCCATGCTCATAACGCAACCTCTAACAGTTGTTGTTGTTGTTGTTGTTGTTTCCAGCCTCAGCAGTGTAACGCTGCCAGCCAGGTGTGCTGCAGGCTGCCCACCCCCGGGAGCGGCTACGCCCCCGGCGCCCCCATCAAGAACACCTACCCCTCGTACCAAGGTCAGGACTCCGCTCCCGGATCTAACGGCATCCCCATCGGAGGTGAGCATTCTGGCTGTAATGGCATATTGAGTATTGCAACCAATTTCATTTACTAGGAAAACGCCATATATGCGTTGTTAGACGAGCGGATAGTAATAGTATGGGTAAAAATGGGTAAAAACTGCTTCGAGTGTACCAATTTAGCACATTTTATGTTTTTTCTTCAAAATGGCTGACCCGATCAGGCTGAAAATCTTCACAAATGTGTATCAAAATGTAATTCAACTTCTCGCGAAATTTCATTTTTTTGGAAAATAAAAATATTTTCCTTTTTTTCCGCTGTGTTATTCTAATGGGTATTTATGAAAATACTAAAATTCATAAAAAAAAAGTTACCACCCGATAATGCCAAACAACTATACAGATCTAAGTTAAATGAGGATCCATATTGAAAAAAAGTTCGAAGTTGATAGCTGTGACCGTTTGACCTGTGGAAAACCGACAAAAAAAACATGAAAAAAAAAAATCATAAAAACAAACACCAATTTTTTTCAGTATGTCAATTGAATCCTCGCTAAAGCTCGTCTAATCAATGCATAACTTGGAAATAATATATATATATATATATTGTCACAAATAAAAGAATAATAGAGCCGTCCTCGATAGCTCAGTCAGCTAAGGCACCGCTTCAGAAAGTGAAGTGACCATTGGGCGTGGGTTCGAGTCCCGCATAAGGCATGGGTTTTTGAAAACGTCCTTTCACTAATCATCACTTCATCGTTTCATTATCATCCTCTCATTCGTACCCCGTATAACCTAGCTGTTGGTGGGGTCGTTAAGCAATAACAATCATCATCAGCTAATAAGTCAAATTTTATAATAACAAAGTTTGAAAGATCACTTCATTGTTTCATTATCACCCGCTCATGAGTATCCACATATAAAGGAATAAACACTACTACTACTAAAACAGTATATGATTGTTCTGTGCAGGTTCCATCTACGACGGTCCCACCGCCAACCCCAACGTGCAGCCGTATACGGGCCCCCTCAACACCACCCCCTACCCCGGCTGTGCCGCCGCTCTCAAGTGCGTTGAGCTCATCTACTGCACGGCCGAAGGCGTCATGGTCGACACGCCACAAGCTCTGACGAGGGAGCAGGAGGAGAACCGAGTTCCGCTATCGGTAAGAGATAAACAGAAAGTTTGATTATTTCTGTGGATTTAAGAAGAGAATTGGGAGATTTTCTCATTTGTATTTATTAGCGTACATTTTCATTCACATCGAGAATATAAATTTATTGAATCAAAATTTATAAATTAATTGATTATTCATGGGTTTGGAACATCTGAAGTTTGTTGAACTATTTCATACAAATTCAATTTAGTTTATATAAAATGTTCAACATTCAAAATAAAAAATATCTATCATCAATATTAACTTTTGAAAATTATATACAATATAAAAAGATGAAATTATGAAAATATAATAATATTGTGCTCCTTGTATACATAATTTTCAAGTATTACTGATTGTTAATGATCACTATAAATTAAAATAGGCCCGAATTATCATTTTATTATTGGTTATTAACTATCAATTAATATTTTTGACATCACTAACCTTAACTGTCAGATTTTTATTTAAAGTTCAAACCTCAATGTTGAATCTGTTCTGATTGTGCGAAACCGAGATTGTTCCTAAAGTTCCACGTTCCCCCACCAGGAGTGCTCCAACCCCGACACCGGCATCCTGGGCAAGTGTTGCCGCGACCCCAACTACAAGGACCCGTGGCCAATGGACATGACCATGCCCGGCGCGGGCGGCCACCAACACGGGCCCGTCGACCAATCAGGCTTCCCGACCGGCGAGTACGTCGATCACGCGGCCCCTAACCAGCCGCAACCCAACTTCCCTCAGAGCCCCGCAGAGCAGCATCAGTTCAACCAGCAGGGGAGCGTTTCTACCGGGCCGTTGATCACGAACGTTCCGCAGAACAACTATCAGCAGGGCGGAGTTAAACCGTTGCCGCAGCGACCTCCAACGAGTCCCGTTTATCCTCAACAACAAGCTCAACGACCGAATCTTCCCCAACAGGAACCTAATTTCCCTCAACAACAACCTAATTTCCCTCAACAACAGCAGAATTTTCCTCAACAAAAACCTGATTTCCCTCAACAACAACAAAATTTCCCTCAACAACCTAACTTCCCGAAACCAGTAGCCCCAGTACAGAAACCCTTCCCCCAACCCATACAAAAACCTTTCCCGTCGCAACCACAACAACCTAAATTCCCCGAACTCGTCGAACAACAATACCAACCACAACCCGTCGATGTCAATTTTGCGGAACAGCGACCTCAGTCGTATCCGAAGGCTCCGGAATCGTCGATCAGAGGCGAGCGAAGGTGCGGAGTGAAGGGGAACGGAGACAGGAGCGGACTGTCGGATATCGAGTGCGGATTCGGGGAATACCCGTGGCACGTGCTGATCTCGAGCTCGACGACGAGACAGCCGTTGTGTAGCGGTGCGTTGATATCAGACAGGGCGGTGGTGACGGCCGCGCACTGCGTTAAAAAGTGAGTTGGCGGTGGTGAGGGTGTTTATGAGGGGTTCGTTCTGGGGATAAATGTCCATAGGGGAGGGGAATTTTAATCGTTGGCTGATGTCGTTGATTTTATTCGTTTTTTTTTTCATTTACTAGCAAAGTCTATTGTATTGAAAAAATTCAGGAATTTACTACTACCCTAACTTATTATTATATTATTATTATTAATTCTAATTATTATTATTATCAACGTGAACGTTTGACAATACATAATCATATATAATAAAATAGAATGGGTTCGCCAACACTTTTATTAAATATATATTTATTTGTATTTTATAAACATTCTTGCAGATGTGCTAGATGCACGGTTATTATTCTATTAGATCATTTTCTTGAATTCAAATAATTCCATTTTCTTCGTGTTTATCTTCCCACAAGTGTTTTCATGTTCTTATAAAATATTACTCGTCAGTCAATTTCTCACTAGTATATTTATTACCATAGTAGGTTTCATTTTTTCATCTCATCCATATGCCCCCTCATGTTGACTAGATTCTTGAGTGAGTTTTTACTGTCTAGTCCCCAGAAAAACGTACCAAAGAGATACCACCGTACAAAAATACCATTTTTTTAAAATATCAATTTCTTGTTCTTCCAGTCTGGACTCTACCGACATACTGATCGAAGCCGGCGTCTGGAAGCTTGGTACGCCGTCCCCCCACCCCTCCCAGTCCTCCCCCGTCGCCGCCATCGCGCGCCACCCCCAATACGACGAGGGCACCCTCTCCAACGACATGTCGGTCCTCCTTCTGTCGGGGCCACTGCAGCTCGATGATCACGTCGGGACAATATGTCTGCCCAACGGACAGGCGGCCCAGCGGAACTGTGTCGCTACGGGTTTCGGAAAACAAGCTCTGCAAGGTAGGTTCTTGAAAAATGATATTGAAAATTGAAATTTTTTTTTTTTAATACAGTGAGAGCTCTATGCATCGTTCCCGGATCCATTGTTTTCCTGCTTGTATCATTCATTTTTTCTCACCCCACTCACATATAATCAATGTTAAATTTTCCTGGATGGATCATTTTCCTGCATGGATGGTTTTATTTTCCTGGTCCCTTGGAAAATGATGGATAGAGGTTTCACTGTAATATCGTAACTCGATACAAAAGCATTGTTCCCCAATTAAGGCTATGGATGGGAGATGAGATCGTTTGAACGGGGCACCACAAGGGCGATCTTACCATCCCAAAGAATAATTGAAATATGATAACGGAACTCATTTAACAAACAAATCAAATCTTAAATGAGGTAGTAATTTCAGGGTTAGAAAACAATTCAAACATTCACAGTGGGGAAAAAAAATCTTGAATCTTCTCATTATCTTGATCTTCTTCTTAAGATCTTTCGATCTTCTCTCTTTTTTCTTTGTTCTTGTATTTTAACAAAAGTGTTTATTTTGTACGGACTTTTTTTTCGTTTCATTGTTATGTACAGTATATGTTTAAATATGTTATGTTTATGTATATGTTTACGTCGTACTAGAAAAACTGAAATTTTTTAAAAACGATAAAAAAGTTATTGGTTCAATGAATATATTTTTGTGATGGATGATAGATGATGATACATTGTTTGGGGCAATTTAGGCGAAACCGTTTCGATATATTATTATTTTTTGCTAACATTTTGTTTGTTTTGTATTGACAGGTAACGTAGCCGGCAGTATTCTCCACCAGATCCCTGTCAACATCATCGCCAACAACGTGTGCGAGAACAAACTGAAGTCAAAACCAAAACCTTTGGGCAAATATTTTGGTTCTAAACCCCCGGTTTCCCAGTGCGCGGTCCCAAACCCGTCCCAGCCCCGACTTAGGAAAGGGTTTAAGAAAACTTTACTTTATTTATACAAGGGTTGAAGTTTGGTATCGAAAAGTGTCAACGTTGAAACTAAGATTTATAGAGTGAAATATATTTCGTACAAACAAATTGTTTATTTGTTTGTACGAAAAGATAATTGAAATGAATGACTGAAATATAATTGAATGATTTTTAGCTATACTTACTGTACTCTTATGTGAAATTAATTATGAAAATTATGTGTACAATTCATGTAACTACTTGGATTCCGTAGAAATTTGAATTTATTCAGAATTTTTTTCCTACATATTCTTTTTTTTTTTTTTAATGTTGCTTAACAACCCCACCAACAGCTAGGTTATACAGGGGTACGAATGAGCGGATGATAATGAAACGATGAAGTGATGATAGATGAAAGGACGTTTACAAAAACCCATGCCTTAAGTGGGACTCGAACCCACGCACAACGGTGACTTCAGTTACTACCGCTAGCGATAATTGACTGAGCCACCAGGACGACCTGCACATTCTTCCTCCTTGGTTTTTCTCATGGTGTTTTTCAACATTTCTAAATTATTTTTCTGATGAATAGTTCAACTGATAACGCCTCAAAACTATTCAGTATCGAGTTGAATGATGGCATGTGAGCATGCCAAATAAAAAATAGAAATCTCTCTCGTTTGACCTGTAGAGCACAAACCAAAAAAAAATGTTTTTTTTTCTCAAATACAGTGAAACCTCTATGCATCGTTCCCGGATCCATTGTTTTCCTGCTTGTATCATTCATTTTTTCTCATCCCACTCTTATATGATCAATGCTAAATTTTCCTGGATGGATCATTTTCTGCATGGATGGTTTTATTTTCATAGTCCCTTGAAAAACGATGGAGAGAGGTTTCACTGTATACTTAAATTGAGTCTTCGCTTCGTTCATGCAATAATTATTATCTAATATCCATAGACTATTTCAAATCAAGAACAAAAAACTTAGAAACAACGCACATACACATCCACGGCCAACAAGTTGTCAAGAAAATGTCATCGTTTAAACTAACGCGTTTGTTTCCGCCGTCCGCAGGTTGACGCTGGCGGTCCGATCGCGTGCGAACGCGGAGACGGAGACTACGAACTGACCGGCCTGTACAGCTGGGACGTCGGCTGCAACACGCCTACCAACCCGACGGCTCTAGCCACGGTCGACGCCGACTGGATCACCTCGGTCCTCGCTCGGCCCGTCGACATCATCCTCCGGGAGGAGCTGGCCGAGATCGAGAAGAGGAAGGAAGCGCACGCGGTCGTCGATCAGGAGAGCAAGCCTGGCTTCTCGCAGGGATACGGCAGGAAGTAGACGCGGTAACGAAGTTATGAGATGATATAGGCAACGGAACGATGATGAAGATGATTTTTAGTGGGTTCGAATCGATATTGTGGCCAAGCATTAACCTCAATGACTTGAAATGCAGACTATTGATAAAAACCTTATAAAATATGAGGAGCTATGATATTCAATTACTGGACTAGACATTTCGATGATTTTTGTTTTCTGTGGGAAGGTTGGCCGCACTGATTTGAGCTCCACTAAACTTGACTTAAAAAAGAGAATTCAGTTAAAAAATATTTAAAAAAAAATATAGGTAGGCTATGCTATAATTTTGTGAAAGACTAGTATTTTATCTTGTAGGGGATCCTAAAAATATAGGATAGGCTTATGTAATATTCTTAGGTCTACCTTCTTTGTTAACCAAAATTTGTAATAATATAATTATTACAATGATGGTTTTTTCAAGTATTTATTCTGTCGCATAATTTTCATGTTTAGGTCGTCACCATTTTGTCATTAATTATTATTAAGGCCAGGTTTTTTAATACAATCGAATCGCGAAAGTTTCGATTTTAAATTCTTATTTTCTTATTCTGTGATATTTTTATACAATACATGAACACAATGTCAATGTAATAAATGATGATGATTTCCGTAAAATGATCTAGTACAGTTCGAAAGACCACACTATTGTGTTTACGGACGTTATTTTTTCCCGCGAGTGATTTTGTAAGTTTCTATTTACAATAAATCTTCACTTCAACTTACATTGATGTTAATGAACGAGTTTTAATTATTTTGCAAACCTTCCTATCTAGTATTTTAGGCCTATTTTGCAAACCTTCCTTCCCAGTCCAGTAGGTCTACCATTCTACATCTCAGCAGCATTATCAGCAGTCATATTTACCTGGTATTTCTTCTAGCTGTCAGTCAAGCCACCAAGGAAACTCAAGTCAAGCTGGGAATTGTATCAAGCGCCGCACAAGCCCTAGGTATTTGTAAATACGCTACAGTGAAACCTCTCATCATTTTTCAAGGGACCAGGAAAATAAAACCATCCATGCAGGAAAATTTAACATTGATGCAAATGCAGCACAGCAAAATAAATGATAGAAATGGGAAAACGGTTGATCAGAGAAAAATCGTAAAGCTTTCACTGTATCATCATTGAGTTTATGGGGGTTAATAAACTCAATTGTATCATTAACCTATCCTACACTCATTTGGCCTCCAAATAACCTTAGGAATTTAAGTAAACAACCACCATCAACATTGCTTCTCTAGTTGACACAGTCAGATTCAGGTATTATTGTTTAGAACTAGGCCTATAGACTACATGTAGGTCTACTGTCTTAAGAGTTAAACCCATCTGAATATTAGCATCATAAATAATATTATGGTAGATCTACCACCATCTATTAGGTAAGCAACTTTCAACAGCATTTACTTTAGGCCTAGTCCTAGTGATCAGTCAGATCACAAGAGAGTGTGGGTAAGGGTGTAGGGCCCAAAGAGGTGTAAAAGAGTACGGTTAGGTAGAAGTGCAGTCACCTGATTGAACCTCGCCTCTCGTTGATTTGTAATGTTGCTTACTTACATAATAAATAAAGACTATTCTATGGGAAAGGATCTAGGTTGTTAGTTGTGGACCACTTGCCGTGCCGCTGCAAGCATGACCGACCGTCTCCGAATTATAAGAGCTGTAAACTGCGTCAAACACCAATGTACTTGCGGTAACACAAAGCTTGAGCGTTGGCCTAGCCTAGTAGGAATAATTACTGGAAATACCTTCGTGGGTTATTAACTCAACAGAACATATTTTCCAGTCTGAAAATCTTTGGGATCGTTTTATTTCCTTGAGAGTAAGTCAGGTTATAATAAATAAGGTTACATAAATATTTAGACCTTGCTTGACATTCATCAACTGAAATATCAGTCTCCTTAAGAATCTTCACCATCATCTATGACGGTCTTCTCGGAAACGTATAGGCCATCCAAGAACTTACGGATGTCTTTGCTCTTCACCGACGTCGACTGTTGGATAAGAGCTGCAGATCGTGAAACATCTTCAATGCTGTTTCCTTGCAAGATAAGTTCGTCTTTCTGCTTCGGCGAGTTGATGACTGTTACTCCAGGTGACATCTTGACGCGACGGATGTATTTCTCGCCGAGGAAGTTACGGATCTCGATGACCGAGTTGTTTTCCGATGTGACGCAATTGATTGGGAAATGAGCGTAAACTGCCCGCATCTTGTATAAGAAACCTTTGGTAACTCCTTTCAGCATGTTCTCGATGTGTGAGCAGACGGTACGGACAGCAGCCAATTCTTTTTTCGTGCCAAACCATTTCTCTACTTTTATCAGCCTTTTACTGATCATGTGAACATCAATGGCCAAATGCTTGAAAGAGCGCCTCAAGGTGCCTCGCGGCCCTTTGACGGTCACAATACGGGCTTGAACCTGAACGTTTATACCTTCTGGTATTTTTACAGTCTGATTGGTAACTATTTGTTTCATGATTACCTTTTTATATTCGAAATAAAAGGAAACTTCTACACGTGTCGTTCGAGATGATCCCGAAATAGACGCCGAGAACCGGGGGACTAGACACGGGACACGGTCACAGCTCCATGTGTTCCATATTTGAAATCGATACCTTGTGATAAAGAGGGCGTTGAAAAGCCCACACGTCGCAAAGCATCGGGTTGCTAGCCACGGTTGGTAGACGGAAACTTGAGTTTGTACTGTTGTGCTAGCTTTTGAAGTACCTTTGTCGTAAATTCTATAACTCGTAGGCTATCGCTACTTTCTAGGTTTGTACAATTTATTACAAGGTTATAAAAAAGTTACCTCATATTGCTCACTACGGTATTATTGCATTTTTTGGGGTTATTGTTGAGGCATTTTCTGACAGGCTGACAGGACAATCCACATAGGCATAGGCATTAAGTATACAGGTTAGATAGGCATAGAAGTTAGAAGAAACACTACAAATTCAATGGTAGAAGCGACACGGGATAGGGAGGCTCTATATTCTAACAGTTCCGAGGTTCAGCCAAAAACCCTAGGGAAATTTATAGGTAGTGCTAGTGTCGACTCGTGGGTCACGGACTAGCTCGGTGGCGTGTAGGCCTACAGAGCGTAGCAGTTTTTTCCTAAAACTACTCACTCTCAAGTGACAGCAAACCACAGCACATCGCTGCTGAGAACGACGGCCGGGGCTTGAAACATTGATTCTTGTCCGAATAGGCCTAGGCCTAGCCGTAGACCTAATTAAGTTGATGCAGTAGGCCTAAGGAAAAGATTACTTGGGTCTTAGGACGTAGGGCGTAGGTCTAGTCCAAACCTGGGAAAAAAATGCAAGACTTGATAACACTTCTGTCACCATTCTAATATCTTGAGCTTACCATGTAAAGCACCTGGCGTGATGAAATGTCATGCCGGTGTCATGGATATGTTATGTACATGACAATATGCGACTGCTTTTTTCACTATTTTGGAAAACATAAATGTTAAAAGGCCCTAAAAAGACATTTGATCGCTGTTTCAGCAACATGTCAGGGGACAAGAAAGTCGTTCTCGTGACGGGCGGCACAGGATTGGTTGGACAGGCGATCAGGATGGTCGTGGAAGAGGAGAAGCGTTCGGACGAGACGTGGATATTTCTGAGCTCGATAGATGCTGACTTGAGGTAAGAGAGAAAACATTGATATCCGTTCACGTAACTCGGCTGTTGGCGAGATTTATTTTGGTGATGTTTTATTTGTTGTTTTTATTTTGTTGTCCGGCACTGCAGCATTCATTACTACTACATTTTATTTTCTATCGACATCGGAAACTTGACATAAAGCCATTGTTTCCGAATAAGGGCAAAGGATGAAAATTCACAATCGTTTGAATGGAGAAAAACCCCAAAGGGGGATCTTAAAAACTTTAAAAAAAAGTTAGATATAAAGGGGGAAAATGGCCTTTTCCTTATTTCACATTGTAAAATTTAGTGAAAGTTGAGGAAATTTAAAAAACAATTCAAAAAACCCGGGGCAAATGACCCGGGAATTTTGTGTTGCTCGGTACCAAATGGTGGGTTAGGTGGTCAAGGTTGGTGTCCTAACCTCACAAGATGGCTGACTGTGATCAGTGTCAGTGTAATTTCATACTGTTTAGGACTGTTTTAGTTAATTTTAGGATAACAATTTTATTTGTCAGGCGCCGTTTTTCGATAGATTTAATGTTTATGTTTTAGAAAACACCATTTTCAGGATCAAATTTGCAAAATTAAGAATGGTACCAAGTATGACAAATTCACCTGAACATAATTTCAATTACCGTCAGCTTCCAACGCACTAGCCACATCCTCAACGACCCGTTCGTCACCTCCTCCCATCGTCACGTTAACCGCACTATCTCGAGCCAATCGAGCGGCAGCGGCAGCGCTGTTCCTAGCCACGCGTGCCGCGATTGCCGCCCTCTTCTGCGCGACGATAGCCGCAGTCTTCGCTTTATTCCTAGCAGCCGCGGCATCTGCCGACGCCTGACTCACCTCCTCCCTCTGTCCTCGCACGTTACCGAACCATTCCGTCCAATAGCCCCTCGTCTTCTCTTCGAAGACGACGAAGAACAACGATAGCATGAATACGTGGAATGTAGCCGTCATCAGGAACAAGTAGTCGAAAAGAAAACTGTTTTTGATCACGTGTTCTTCGGAGAGAATGCTGAAGAACCAGGAGAATCCGAACAGGAAGAATATGAATATACTGTTGCCTAGGTTACGTAATTGGGCTTTGCGTTCGCTCAAACCGTGCCGTTGGATTTTTGCCTCGTTGCCGACGCACTTGTAGATGTTATTGAGTATAAAAACGAACACGACTAGATTTAGTAGGAGAATAATGATCGCGGGAGCTTCTACCGTCAATTCGAACGCCATACCTTCCGGGTAGCAGTACCCGCGGTCGACGGAACGTGTCATGTAGAAGCGTCTGTAATCCCAGACGAGAAGTGCGGTTATGGGTGCCAGCGGTAATCCCCAAGCGAAAGAAGAGACTTTGAGGAGGAGATGCGTTGTCGTGGTAGCTCCGGCTATAGTGGCTATCCGTCTGTATTGCAGCATCGATAGAGATAACATCCACAAAAACATGGCGAGGAACGAATAATGACGTAACGCGCCGATGACGACGCATTTCACGCTCATTATTTCGAGGCGGTAGAAACTCGTCGTGAATCCTAGTATGAGATTAACGAGCAACGCGGCGGTCATTTGTAGCATGAACTGGTGGCCGAGATCTTCGCGCCATTTCGAGAATAAAAGTGCGGTTAGGATGACGCTGAGTACTCCGATCGTACTGAATACAACTTCGATACCTAAAATAACTTTCAGCATCGTACTTAAAGCGGTTATTTCGCTGATCGGTTTTATCGAATTGTATATCAAGTAGTATCCTCGTAGTCTGTTGTCGTTATACGTTAGATGTTTACATCGTTGTACGATATTATCGTAGTAAGTTGTTTTTTGAAGTACGCAATTGTCTCTCGACCACGTACGTGTCTCGAAATCCCACGAAGCGACCAATTGCGAAAAGTAATCCTCGTAATTGTTAACGTTGATGAAGATATCGAAATAATCGTTCGTCTCTTCTACGTAATTCGCCGAACCGTTTTTCTTGTAAAGCGAAACGGTAACGACGTTCATGATTCTATTCCGCGATAGTTCCGTCTCGTCGAAAACGACGTACTCCTCTTGGTTGACGAACTCGAAGAAGTTCGTCATACGATCGAATTTCTTGAGCAACGAATCCGATACCGCGAAACCGAGCACGCTTCGAGTTTCGTACTTGTCGTATGTCTCGTTCGTCCTTTCGAGATTGAATTTATGAAATATCTTCTTGAATTTTTCGTGATTCGCTCCGTGCACCGGATTCTCAACGGTCAAATCGGCGAGGTAAAATATATCTACCATGTCGTATCCGTTGACGAGATCGATCTCCGCGATCGGGACGTAACGCGAGACGATATCGTCGACGTATCCGTACGCACCGGCTGTGAAAAGAAAGTAACATATACCGGTGGTACTATCGTCGATTGAAACCATTTTGAACAAATCTTTTATCGTCTTATCGACGACTTTGCGATCGTTCGTCAGCGTAGCGAGCGTTTTCAGTTTCTTGAGGTAGATGAGCCGCGCTACGGGGCTGAAGTAATTATCGCCCTTGTGGCACGGCTGCCACTCGACGACAAACTGCTTTGCCGGCGCCCACACGGCACGGTCGGTCGAGAAGTTCCACGCGCATTCCATCGTCGTGACGGCGTCGGTGTCAACGTCGTACTTGAAGGTGTGGTCGTTACCGTTACCTGGGAAATCATGAGAAGTTGATATTGATGAATTTCTTTGAAATTGAAATTGAAATTATTAGAAAATTTTAAGATTATTACATCTTGGTTTATTTTTAAATTATTGAATATTGAAGAGAGAGAGAGAGAGAGAGAGAGAGAGAGAGAGAGAGAGAGAGAGAGAGAGAGAGAGAGAGAGAGAGAGAGAGAGAGAGAGAGAAGAGAGAGAGAGAGAGAGAGAGAAGAGAGAGAGAGAGAGAGAGAGAGAGAGAGAGAGAGAGAGAAGAGATGAGAGAGAGAGAGAGAGAGAGAGAGAGAGAGAGAGAGAGAGAGAGAGAGAGAGAGAGAGAGAGAGAGAGAGAGAGAGAAAGAAAGAGACACAGAGATAGAGAGAGAGAGAAAGAGAAAGACAGATAGACAGTTTCAAGTTATTTCAAGTAACACAAACAAGGCAGATAGAGGGAAAGAAAGAGAGAGAAGGACAGAGAGAGAGAGAGAGAGAGAGAGAGAGAGAGAGAGAGAGAGAGCGTAGAAGTAATCTCACCTGGGATGTACGACTCTATCGTGGGAGACTCCCCGACTGGTTCCCCGGAATTGACGCAGCTGGACAGAATGTCCGTGACGGTAACGGACTGGAAGTCGGGAAGCATGACCTTGTTGGAGGTCGTACGGTTCAACCTGTCAACGCAGCAGGCATTACGAGTCACGGACGGTACGACCCAACACGTATTGGCGTCTCTTATAGGGCCACGACTCACATCCTACCAATTTGAAATTCATTGACCTATTCATCATCCACATCTATTGATTGGATGAGCGTTAGCAAAGATTTCCATCCTACTCTTACGGAGATTTGTCTGTGTGTTTTTCTGTTTGTTTGTGCGCACTGCACAGGTCGCAGGGTTTGACCGATCGACATGGAACTTTTTTTTTGTACGCAAATTTATACAACTTAGAACTGTATAGTTTTGGGGTCGAATCGGTTGGACCATTTTTGAGAAACATTATCTCAAAGTTTCTAAAAACCCCATAAGACTAAGCTGGGCGGAAGAAAATGAAAAATAAAATCTCTCCAATATAATACAATTCTCCTTGAATGTATACATGGAAATGATACACATTATTGAAAATTTGTATACAATTCGGACCAGCCATTTTGAAGAAAATAATGTGATAATAAATGTTTTGTATTCATCGAATAGATAGAAATAATAGCAGAAAATGTTGCAGTGATAGATGCATGGCTCCCTAGATTCGTTGGTATCGAATGAAATATATTTTGAATGATCAAGTTGTGTAGAGTTTTCGATTGTACTTTAAATAGACATCTCGCTCATCGTACAACGCATATTCTGCGTTTGCCTAGTTATAACTCAACTAGTAGGAGTAAGCGCCAACGCATTCTGAAAGGGTTAAATTGTCTCTCACTCACATAAAATCCGTCGTTCCCCACCACGAATACTGCGTTCTCGGAACCACGGCTCTCAAGGTCACCTCGGCTCGGCTGTTACCGTTGATCGACGCGTTGATCCAGCGCGCTTGCACCGTGTTTTCGTCAACGGTCCAATCCTTCATCTCCTCTCGTACCGCTACCACCCACGCTACTAGGTCTCTGATGATCTTCTGCGTAATCGTACCTGGCGATTAACCCATAGAGTTAAAACTATCTACCACGCTAGAAACGTGTACTCTTGCAGGCACGGACTGGCAGGGGGTGCGATCGCACCCCGGGCTTTTTGACCGTTCCGGGCCCTTATCGAACATATGATATAATTATGTAGACAATGTCTATATAAATATTTATCACACAATCATAATACACAAATATAATACACAATCATCAACAAGCTGTGACAGAGTTCATCGATTATGTCAAGAAAACTTTCAATTCAATACTTACCTATGTTTGTAACCATGTAGTTGAAACATATATTAATCAATTACTAATTTTGATTGATTATATTTACTGATTATACGTATCCATACCCAAATAATAATCAATCGCAAACAGTTATATACAGTGTAAATATTAATTTGCGTCAAGATATGTGTAAAAAGCTACTTGAAAAACATGAAAAATCGAAAAATATCGATCAGCGAGGATGCTACTGGCGAGCATTGCGTGGGCCTGGCACTAACTTTACGGGCCTACTTTACAAGCAGCAGGCCTTTTGGAGCCAGTCCGCGCCTGAGTTCGTCAACGGTCCAGTCCTTCATCTCCTCTCGTACCGCTACTACCCACGCTACCAGATCTCGGATGATCTTCTGCGTCATCGTACCTGGCGATTAACCACACAAGATCTTTGTTACGTTTATTGTGGTTTGACCCGGTGGTTCCCAATGTATAGGTCACGACTATATATAGATAAACTATATTTATCAGTTTTTCAACGTTGTCTTACTTCCTTCCCACATGCCTATTTACCACAAGGTTATTGTTCCCAAATAAGGCTAAGCACCCAAGGGTATTACCCAAGAAACCTTCATCTCATCATCTCATTAATCATCCATCTGTTGCCATTAGATCTCCGCTACCATTACAGTGCGTCATTAAACCCAATATTAAAAAATATAAATAGATGAAAATACAATTTGTAAATTGGCGAAGGCACTTATGACCTCGCTATCTACGTGTCCTCAAACCATGACATTCCTTCGTTCACCGTACTATAATTCTATACTTTCATTCGTTTACCGTTGGGTCCTATAACGTTCAGATCCGTAACCTCTTCCTTGCTGACGACCAACAGTTCGACGTAGTAATACGTCAACTGGATGTCGTATCGCGTTTGGAACGGGTAGAAGTTCCGCTGGTAGAGAACGCGCGTCGGCTGACAGAATCCGCACGTGAACGTCTGGTCTTCGTCGGCCATCGTCAGCGTACCGGCGCGCACGTCGAACGCCCCGTACGATCCGTCGCCTGAAGCGTTCAACGCGGCCAGGTCAGACTGCGACACTTCCTGCGGGCAACAGATGGGCGGTTCGATCATGGATATGTATTATCTTATCGAGATACGTTACTTGTGCGGCCGACTAGCGACATGTGCGCGTTACGATCTCGGCGGCCATATTGGATCTTTACAACGATAGCTTCTAAGCTTGGCCTATATATATCATAAACGGCTATTTGTGAAACTAATACAACTAAGTGGGCAGACTCCAGTGGCTCATGTTTGAAAACATGAGGGGTGAGGGATGTATATGTGTAAACTAACTTGGAGATAAATCAAAATATAAAATTATTTTGATTCTATGATGAGCCTGATGTTTCTGGAGTCTTGTTGCTCCCTTCTTCAGATTAATCAAGAAAAACAAAGAAAGAAAGAATAAAGAATGTTAATAATTAAGAACTTGAGATTACCAGAGTTCAGCACATACCAGACCATGACGTCATTTTTACTTGCGCGAGCAAAGATGCGCGAACCCATCAAAAGAGCCAAGTAGTGAAAGGGCAGTATAAGAAGAGACTGTCTTATCCAATAAAGAAGGCTGTAATATATATATATATATATATATATATATATATATATATATATATATATATATATATATATATATATATATATATATATATATATAATGAATGAATGGATAGCTAATAGGTTATATTGAGGGTAAAGGCCCATTCACAATGCGAAGCTAACTTAAACTTATACGTATACGTAGTCGTTAACTCGAGCAGCTATCGTAATATCTGAAGTCTCTACTCACAATAGACCAGCAAGTAACCGTATACGCGAAAAACTAATCAATCATAATTTCGAATTTCAACCAATCACAATTTCTTTTCTGTTGTCGATGTTTCCAGTTCCCGCGCCCTTCTTCAAGGTCGATCGACTCGGCGTTCTGATTGGTTGCTTCTTACGTTGAACGTTAACTTGTAACGCGAAAGCTTGGACCTTGGTAGCTTACAAGTTAACGGTTTACGATAATACGTTAGCGACATGCATTGTGGATAGGCAAGTCACTTTCCCTAAGCCAAACATTTTATAAGTTAACGCTTACGTTAGAAGTTTAAGTTCGCGTCGCATTGTGAATGGGCCTTGAGAATGTGTCGCTAGATCTCCTCACCTCCGTGGGCGATATAACGCTACTCCAGAAGTAATCGGGAGGGAAGTACTCGCCATCAACAATCATCCCGTACAAGTCCCGCTCGACTCCGAACGGTACCAGCTGATCGCCGCACGACTCCGTCTCCTCCGCGGTCAAGTGGTCGTACCGCTGTAGTAACAGGTGGTTCGGGTATTGCTGCCAACATCGCGAGTTCATTTCGTCCCAGGTCAACGGTACTTCGGACGTAATCTGCGGGACGAAGAAGACGATTGGTCGAAGAGTAGATTCATTTGTCCATTATACATACATAGAGTTACGCTCGTCTGTGTGTCCTGCGGTTCGCTGATGCGCGCACACGGGAAAGGTTCGACAACTCTCTGCGAACTTGGACCAGCGTTGCGCTGGGTAATTTACGGGTAATTGGGTTAGTGCGTAGTGATGCTGTGCGTTCAAGGTATATGCACTGCGATAGTGTATAGTAACAACAGAGAGAGAGAGAGAGAGACCACGCGTTTGGCAAAGGCTAGTTATACATAGAGTTAAGCTCATCTGTGTGTCTTGCGGTTGGGGAAAGGTTCGACAACTGTCTGGGAACTTGGACCAGCGTCGCGCTGGGTTAGTGCGTAGTGAGGTCGCGGGGTCAAGGTCCCGGAGAACAGCGGAGTTGAGCAGTAATACGTAATCGGGTGTTGGTCCTAAGTATACGCACTATGATAGCAACAGTAAGATGTACAGTAACAGTAAGATTAAAATATGAATTACGATGTACGTAAGATAAAAAGTGACACTTCAACTTGTGGATTGCATGATGAAAATTATAAATAATAATGAGAAAATGATGAAGTTAATAAAGGTTCATTGATGATAATATTTGGACACTTGTATTTCGGTTTAACAATAATTTTTATTTTTATAAATATATAAATATATAAATAACGCAGTCCACATCTCACCTTCAGTAACGTAGTGTCGAGAGGTTTGAAAGACTTGACGCACTGATGTCCGACGTACGCCTCGTCAATCGTCAAGTACGAGCTGACGTGACGCGTCAATACCGTCAGCGTCAATACCGTCCGCCAGCATACTGTAACAGTGTACATCGTACAGGAATATATCGGTAGCGTCTAATAAAACATCATTATTGATCTGTTACGCTGCCAAATGCCAAATATGTAAATGTTTGATTTGTTAGACGAGCTTCAGCGAGGATTCAATTTGACATACTGAAAATAATTGGTGTTCGTTTTTTTTTTTTTTTTTTTTTTGGTTCTCCACAGGTCAAACGGCTACAGCTATCAACCTCAAACTTTTTTTCAGTACGGTTAAATTTCAAAAATACCCATTAGAATAACATGGCAGAAAAAAAAAGAAAATATTTCTATTTTCCAAAAAAATGAAATTTTGCGTGAAGTTGAAAAACATTTTGGTGCAAATTTCTAAAAAATTTCAGCTTGATCGGGTCAGCCATTTTGAAGAAAAAACATGAAATATGCTAAATTGGTACCACTCGAAGCAGTTTTTACCCATGCTATTACTATTCGCTCGTCTTACAACGCATATATGGCGTTTTCCTAGTTATTTAATTACCAACTGCATTAAAAGCTATTACAAATTTGAATATTTCTAAACATCATGTGAAACTTTACTTACTTGACAAGTGTTTGTCTAGCATTGAAGAAGTGTGAATGTTGTTACATTTCGTACTTTTAATTAAATTACTCATCTAGTTTTAGTTTCACGCATTCTATAACAATGTAAATTGTTCCATTAGATATAGAAATTATTATTATCATTATTCAATTAAAACAACGATAATTGAAAGAGTGTTTCCGTTCTGTCTTCATGACAGTAAATGATATAAATGAATCAATGTCAATACGTTGGTGGTATTCGTTCACAAATTGATGACCAAAGTTGGTACCCGCCAGAACTAACTTTATCTGATTATTTTTTAAATATCGGATGTTTGCCCACTGGTGTAATTGATTAATGTATTTCCACAATTATTATATATAATAATATTGTGTATTCTTATGTTCAACTATTGAAAATAATCAAGTCGACACAGAACAATGATATATATCAGTTTGGTTTTTATCAGAATGTTTTGTTTATAAGGTTGAATGTTGATAGTGAAATCATGTTTTGCTTTTGGGTGATAATGACATATATAGATAACGTCTTATCTACATGTCAAATAAACAAAATAATAACTTAGTAGAATAAAATATTTGCCAAAATATCTACCGTGGTTAGGTTAGAGTTGATTTAACAATGTCGTAGGCCCTATTGTTTTCAACGTTTCAAAATTTAGGGTATTTTAGTCAATTTTGTGGTGGTAAGATCACCCTTGTGGTATCTCATACTAACAACCTTACCTTGTTATCCTTTACCTTAATTGGAAAAACAATGAATTCGTGGTTGTTGATTGAATAAAATTGCATCCATTTGTGAATTGATCGATTTAAATACCAAGTAATGTTTCCTATAGAGAGAAAGTCTTCATTCGACAGCTGTCCGCAAAGTGGGATAGCAAAATGGTACTGCGTAATTGAATCGATAAATACAAGTACAATGGTTTTATAGACTATATTTAATTCGATGAGCGTAAGTGAAGAGTTTCCATGCAACTCTTACCGAGCTTTGTCTGTGTGTCTTTTTTTTTTTTTGTAAGCACTGCACAGGTCGCAGGGTTTGACCGATCGACATGAAACTTTTTTTTATACGCAAACTTATCCAACTTAGAACTGTATAGTTTTGGGGTCAAATCGGTTGACCATTTTTGAGAAACATCATTTAGAAGTTTCTAAAAACCCCATAAGATTTGGCTGAGCGGAAAAAATTGAAAAATAAAATCTCTCCAATATTTCAAATTTTCCTCAAATGTGAACACAGAAATAATACACATCAATAAAAATTGACGTGTAATTCGGACCAGCAGTTTCGAAGAAAATAATTTAATACATGTTTTTTATTTATAGAAGAGATAGAAATATTAGTGGAAAAATATTGCATTGTTAAATTCACGGCTTCCTAGATCCATTGGCATCGGTTAAAGTTCATTTTATATGATCAAGGTGTGTAGAGTTTCGCTCATCTTACAACGCACATTCCGCGTTTGCCTAGTATTCATATTATCAATCAACCTCTTGCATATCTCAGTTATTCCATTATTTTTCCTGTTTGTTGGGAACAAGTTGCCCATCTCTTATTATTCTAGTAGGCCTGCACTCTCTTCTGAATTCTGCCAACTGTCCTAGCCTCTTTAATAATGATAATAAATCAACAATTTCGTACGAACGTGACATGATGTTGTTGTTGTTGTTTCAGTGATCGTGGCCAAACGCAGGCGGTGTTTGAGAAACACAAACCGACCCACGTAATCCATCTAGCGGCCATGGTCGGCGGTCTATTCCACAACATGTCACACAACCTGGACTTCCTGGTAGGTTGCTATTCGTCGCTGGGTAGAAGCTTTCAAGCTTCTCATTCAATATACCAGGCAAACGCTGATTATGCGTTGTAAGATGAGCAAGATGAGGAACTTACAAAAGAGGTTCTACTAGGACAAAAGTGAAAGAACGGCGCATGCAGCGCAGTGGTTAACGCGCTCGCTTCATGTGATCCGGGAGACGAGGGGTATTCCAAACCCAGTTCGATCCCCGCCAACAACCATCTTTACAGAGGTTTTTCATGGTTTCCCTCTGTAGTCTAGGCTAATGCCGGGATGGTTCCTACAATAAGTCGGCCATGACCGCTTCCTTCCCACTATCATTCTCATTACCCAAGAACCTTCATCTCATCATCCCATCATCTCATTAATCATCCATCCGACGCCAATAGATCTGCGCTATCATAACAGTGCGTCGTTGAACCCAATATATCTAAAAGTGAAAGTGAACACTGGGCATGGTTTCAAATGTCAAAGAATTTAATTCTTGTTTATTTTATATCTTTTGGGGTGGTAAGATCGCCCTCGTGGTGCCCCGTCCAAACGATCCTACTCTCATCCGTAGCCTTGATTGGGAAGCAATGATTTGGTATCAAGTTTCGATGTTATTTAATTTTTTTTTCTTCAAAATGTATATGTAGATATAGGCCTACCTGGCTATGTGTGTTTAATTTGTACTTCATGATCAAGGTTATAGCTATAAATATAGAAGATTACTTCTTTAACTAATATCATATCTTCTGTCTTTGTCTCACTCCACCCAATACCATATATTCTGTCTTTGTCTTACTCCAGCCAATACCATATCTTCTGTCTTTGTCTCACTCCACCCAATACCATATCTTCTGTCTTTGTCCCACTTCAGCTAATACCATATCTTCTGTCTCTGTCTCTCACAGCGTACCAACATCCACATCAACGACAACGTCTTACAAACGAGCCACGAGACCGGAGTAGTCAAGGTCGTGTCGTGTTTGTCAACCTGTATATTCCCCGACAAGACTACGTACCCGATCGACGAGACCATGGTAGGTACCAACCCGACCACGTTTAATAGACCTTTTTCTTAATGTAATGCGCATGCGCTTACTGCCTGCTAGCGGCCGAGATCGCTGGTGTTACATTCTGTGTGTTTTAGTGCTGTTGAAAAAGTCGGTCCGCTTATCCACAGGGTAAAAGGCAAAACACCGAGACATATAACTTACATTATCTCTCATTTTACTCACTCTGACAGTGTGTACATCTCTTAGGATATATCACGTCGACATATCAATGGTGTCATTATCATCATATTATAAGAAAATACGTTGACGGTAACGAATTCGTGCTGAATAACATTGCCACCATAGGATCTTCAAACCGCGCGTAATATCATCCCGCTCTAGTTCAAACGTCGCCGCTAGATGGCTCTTCCATTTGGAAAAGGGCCTATTGGATGAGCAAAGCAGTGACTTAATTTCACCATGCCAAGATGGTTGTTTTGGTTAACTCACTCTTGTTAGTTAGTGTTGGGCAGTTTATTAGTTATTAGTTAATTAGTTGATTAGTTAATTAGTTGATTAGTTAATTAGTAATGAGTAATTAATTTGTGGCTAAGCCTACATGAGCCGGGCTTACTCACCTATTTCTAGTTCTGGTGTAATGTAAGATCCATCTTTAACAAAGTGAAATTAAA
Organism: Brachyptera putata; assembly: GCA_907164805.1. Lineage (NCBI taxonomy): Eukaryota > Metazoa > Arthropoda > Insecta > Plecoptera > Taeniopterygidae > Brachyptera > Brachyptera putata. The sequence goes on from OU015475.1 coordinate 4,129,887, forward strand.
ATATTTTAAAACACGTAATTTCTTCAATACAGAATAACATTCTCAGCGCTGGCTAATTGGGGGCCTTTGGTTCTCTGGGCTTACCGGACATGACGCACACACAAGAGTGGCTGTATTATAGAAACGGTTCTCCAAAAAGCGTAAAATGCTCTCCAAATCTAACCCAATTAATTACTTCACACCGGCACATGCGCGTAGTGGTTAACGCGCTCGCTTCATGTGATCCGGGAGGCAAGAAGAATTCCGAACCCAGTTCGATCCCCGCCGTCGACCATCTTTACAAAGGTTTTTCATGGTTTCCCTCTGTAGTCTAGGCTAATACCGGGATGGTTCCTACAATAAGTCGGCCTCGACCGCTTCCTTCCCATTCTACCTTCATCTCATCATCCCATCATCTCATTAATCATCCATCCGACGCCAATAGATCTCAGTTATCATAACAGTGCGCCGTTAAACACAATGAAAAAAATGAAAAAATTATTCTACCAGGGCTAGGCGCCGCAGACCTGCATGAGCTGCCTCCCCCTCCCCCCCCCCCACACACACACACATTGTAAACGGGTGTTTTAAATAATAAGATTAACTATTGTTTAGGAGGGCTTACTCACCTTATTCTTCACAAATTAACCACGGTGTTAGGGTTCAAAGGCGCGTCGACAGCGAGGTCATTTTACGCCCATGTTCATATCCGTTTACTTTTCCATAGTTTAGACCCATCTAAAAACCGACTGCAGGAAAAATCTCGCAACCACCTTATCGCAACCACCTTATCGCAAACAGTCTTTCAACGTGTTGTTTATTTACATGTATTTACTGTCTGTAGATCCACCTTGGCCCGCCACATCCGTCCAACTTCGGCTACAGTCACGCGAAGCGCATGATCGACGTATACAACCACGCGTACCACGACCAGCACGGCCGTCTGTTCACTTCGGTCGTGCCCTGCAACGTGTTCGGACCGCACGACAACTTCAGCCTGACGTCCAGCCACGTGATACCGGCGCTCATACGCAAGCTGCACGACGCGATCAAGAACAGTGAGTCGGAGGGGGGTGAGGGGAGGAGGGGGGGTGGGTGAGAAGGGAGTGGTTCACAAGTAGACGATTTCAGTTAGTATTCAGTTAGACCCTGTTTACATTATTACCATCCTACTACAGTAGAGTTACCAGAGTGAATGGGCAGTAACTAATATTGCGTTCACACGGACAAAATATAGGTTCATGGTTACTAGACGTTTTAGTTACATACTTTACCGCGTGAGTGTGTTTTGACACATTTCGTCGACGCCATCTTGTAATTATTCTACCAAAACGTATCCTAGAGCAAAGACTTCCTACGAGGCTACGATCGTACCAAGCTATGAGCGTTCATACGGGTACATCTACTACAGTAAGCCTACTAACGAGAGTAAGTTGACTGTAGTAGCTTTTGTTACGAGCGTAGCCACTATTTGGTGTTCACACACGGTCACTTACGATCGTAGATGGGCTTACTACAGTAGTTGAGTAGTAATGAAAACGGGGTCTTAATAAAGACTTATTAGATGAGCGTGGGCGAAGATTTCAACTCAACTCTTACGGAGCTTTGTCCGTCTGTTTATTTGTGTTTGTTTGTTTGTAAGCACTGCACAGGTAGCAGGGTTTGACTGATCTATATGAAACTTTTTCTGTGTACACAAACTTATCCGACTTGGAACTTTAAAGTTTTGGGATGAAATCGGTTGGACCATTTTTGAGAAACATCATCTCAAAGTTTCTAAGAACCCCATCGCCAGCAGATTAGGCTGTGCGGAATAAAAAGAAAAAGAAAATATCTCCAATATAATTCAGATTTTTCTCAACTGTAAACACGAAAATGATACACATTCTAAAAAAAATTGTATGCAATTCGGATCAGCCATTTTGAAGAAAATGATGCAATAAATGTTTTTTATTCATCGAATGAATAGAAATATTAGCAGAAAAACGTTGCAGAGATAGATTCACGGCTCCCTAGATTCGTTGCTATCGAATGAAGCGAGGTTTGTCGAGTTTTTGATTACATACTTTATATAGACATCTCGCTCATCTTACAACGCATATTCTGCGTTTGCCTAGTCCTATCTCATCTTATAATACCAAGTGACTCGTATCTGTGTTCAAGGTAAGCTTGCTGGTGCGTCAGACAAGCCCGTGTTCACCGTGCTGGGTTCTGGCAAGCCTCTCCGCCAGTTCATCTACTCCCTGGACCTCGCCCGCCTGTTCCTGTGGGTCCTGCGGGATTACGACAGCGTCGAGCCTATCATATTGTCCGGTGAGTTACATTCGGAATTACGGTGTTAGGATTGCTCGTTCCGATCTCGGCGGCCATATTGGACTTTTACAAATAGCTTCCAAGCAAGGCCTCCTACAATGTATCACCATCTATCATCCATCTCTCATATCGTCCATCACAAAAATATATTCTTTAAATCAAGTCTTACTTTCTGATAATATCTATGTATATCATAATATATCTATGAACGCACTGCCTTCTCTCCCCGCTGACGCACCGCCTTTTCTCCCCGCTAACCCACCGCCTTCTCTCCGCAGTTGACGAACAAGACGAGGTGTCCATCAGCCAGGCAGCGGAGACAATCGCAGCGGCGTCGGGTTTCCACGGCGACCTCGTCTACGACACGACGCAAGCCGACGGCCAGTTCAAGAAGACGGCGAGTAACGCCAAGCTGCGACGGCATCTGCCCGCGTTCACGTTCACTCCGTTCCAAGATGCGATTGCGAGCACCGTGCGGTGGTATCAAGAGAATCGCGCTACGGCTAGGTTATAGGATGTCGTTATGTATATATATATATGTTATATATGAATTGGTTATGGTGATAATGGTACGCTTGCGATTGTGTAAAATATAATTTCCGAAATTGAAATACAGTGAAATCTTGATAAATCGTTCACGGATTTGTTGTTTGCCCGCTTCTATCAATTATTTTGTTCCACCCTACGCCCATATAAGGAATGCAGTTATATATTGGTGTACAAGCAATTGTGTAAAAACGGTCGCTTGGAACCTTCATCTCTCGTGGATACAAGTTACACACGAGAGATGAAGGTTTGAAACACCCGTGCGCTAGTGGTGTGGGATAGGGGGGACGGTCGCTCGGAACCTTCATCTCTCGTGGATATATATTATATAATATTTATTATGTTTGTTGAAGTGACATGATTGGTTGTTTGTTATTGCTTGTTATTGGTGGATATTGTGAATTGTATGAAAACTAAAGGGAACATTGAGATTTAGTTCTATTTCCCATCACGAGTGAGATTATTTTTCACAACGTTCAGTAATTTGACACTAAAGGTAACAACAGAATACGCTTCTAAATCCCAATATGGCCGACAAAGTGTTGCGAATAATCTGTCACCAATGTTATATTTATAATAAATTAAATTTTTGAAATGTGCGCGCTTTATTTTGTGACTTCACAAGTTCCACTTATCAACACTGAGAGCGTATCGGCTACTTTTACTGTCGAATTCAGCTGTCAAAGAAGTGTACAAAACTTGACAATTTGATTAAAATATATGTTAAATATTCTAAACGATTTGAAACATGTTGTTTATTGAAATACCCTTTCCACGATGGATCATCACAATCCCATATAGGCTCCAATAAAACAGTTGAACTCGCTTTAATTTTATCAAAGTTAACCGTGAGTATAATTCTTTCTCGAAATAAAATATAGAATAAACCTGCCCTAACTCAAACCTACAAATAAAGGTTAGCGTGATACAATAAAGAAAATTCAAGGAGAGAATAGCACAATCCAACTTTCCCTAAACAATTCTCCGAAATAGACATTAATGGAAGTAGAACTTGGTTTAAAGAATATGAATTTCCTAGAGGTTGCTGTGAGCAGACTCTGGTGGCAAGAAACTGAAGTCACAGCTTGGCATAGGTTTGAGTCCCGCATAAGGCATGGGTTTTTGTAAACGTCCTTTCATCTATCATCACTTCATCGTTTCATTATCACCCGCTCATTCGTACCCCCGTATAACCTAGCTGTTGGTGGGGTCGTTGAGCAACATTAAATATATATATATATATAATACCACCGATACAATACAGATGGAAAGTGATAGTAATAGATTATAAATTATAAGCACAAAAAAGACAATATTCATTATGGGATGAGATCCCCATTTTCCCAATTTAATTAAATATGAATTGAGATCTGAATGAAGTTAGAACAATAATTACACCCAGACCGTGTTCCCCAAGCAGTTTGTTAGCTACCAACTTCTTCACTTAATAAATTATGATATCTCCCTATATTTGCATTTTTAATTCGTTCATCAATCATCAACGCGAAAATGTACATCGTTTTCTCAACTTTGCAAATGTTACTTCAAATACCCCCGTTAGATGTCGCAACGTGTTTTGACTGGGATTTCAGCCCTCAACAGCTGTTCCATTCTGCGCATGACAAAAGAAATTCATCTGCTTTGTCGATATGTCATTCATTCGTCGAGTATTTCTAGTACAAGGATGTAGTGCAACGTTATAAATTTAGTTTCATAACGTGTTATGACTTAAACATGTCATATTTCAGTGTAATTTCAATATATAATAAGTTATTTCCTAATCAGTGATCTCAATTATGTATATGCGTGTCTTTTATAACCTAAAACCCTAGCAACGAATGTGTAAATCTAGTCCCTACTGTTTTAATCGAGGAATATAATTAATACAGTGTGTTTATGTAATTGTGTTTTTTAGTATTTTTAGTGTAACACCCAATTTTAAGAAGAAAACACCCTCGTTTTTGTGTAACAATATAATATTGTTTCTATGTAATTATTTGTATGCTACACGATACAGAAAGTGAACGGATAGGCAACTCTATAAGATACCGTACGTCCTTTACACTCGAAAATAATTTAATTAATTAAATTAACTTTTAATGCGTGTTCTAGGTAGATATAAATCAGCATGAATATTTTAAAAATGTGATACAATCCAACACGGTATTCGACAGTACATATTCATTGCTAACAAATGGTGACGAAAACCAGTTTTATAATAGCCTACATTGTCTACTACATTACCCGTATCGAAAATTTAAAGGTGATAATAATACAAAATAAAACGATTTAAATATTTATCAATAATGTATTCCATGAAAGAGATAGTGTCAACGAAATTATTATTACAATATAAACTATTTGTATTTTTGCATATTAGTCGAATATGTGATAATAAGTGAGAGACCTGTGTTTCGGGAAAGGTCAGACTTGGACGTGTGTTCTAGTTATCTGAAAGGGTGTGTGATTGAAATCTGTGAGAATGCCAGGAATGGTGGTATTTCGTCGAAGGTGGAGTGTGGGAAGCGATGATTTGGTGGTGCCCGGTGCCTTTCTACTCGTGTTGCATCTGATATGGTAGGTGGAAGTTTACAATATTGTCTTATATTGGGTAATTTTACTTTGGTAAATTTGTTGTACTCGGTACCACCCTGAGGGGTTAACAACTCCTGAAAACCGGTGTACACTTGCCATGAAATCCCTGATATCTCTAGAAATCCTTGAAATCTCTGGAAATCCCTGAAATCTCTTGGAATTAAATCCCTGACATCTCTTAAAATCCTTGAAATCTCTTAAAATCACATGAAATCTCTTGGAATCCTTGATACCTCTAGAATTCCCCTTGAAATAGGTACCGGTATTTCAACTCTATTATTTACTTCAATTATCTCATTTCATCAACGTTGTCGAACATGGTAGGATCGTTCTGACGAGGCACAAGAAGGTTGATCTTACCAGCACAATGGCAAGAATTGATTATAGAACAGATTAGAATATGTTTTATTAGTACAAATTGATCGTAAACAATATTACACAGGTCTTATGTGTAAAGTATAACTGTGTAACAAACTGTACAAATAAGTTTCACAACTTATTAATACAATTTGAAAAGTAATTGAGGAAAGATGTTGGAAATTTTCACTGAAAATTTAAATAACTTACATTTACATTGAGCATTTAAATGATTGTGCATTGAAAATGTTCAATCAATTGAATGAAACCCAACGACTTCTTGAAAAAAATCATTAAAATGAATTCATTGTATTCCATTAGATTCACATCAATTTTTTAATGAATTGAACATTATTGAATATTTTCATTGAAAATTTCAATAAATTTGTACTTGAAAATTTTCAATGAATTGCAAATGTTCAACGTTCCATCACTAATCATGACTCTTATGGCATTATCTAGTACCGGTTACAAATCTGAAGTTCAAATGAGATACGAACAATAGGCCTAGGCTATGACTTCGTAGAAAGTTTACTAACGGTATGCTATAGCTTTGATTGATATATCTTATCAAAACCAGTGTTGTTTATTTCTTATTAATAGTTTTTATTTGAAGAAAATCAAAGACGTTATCAGCTAAGCTACTGGTGAATCATATTGTATCACTTCATAATGAATGGAATTGATTTCTATTACGCTTGGGTGTGGTGTCATATAACACCGTACACTTCTGGACACACAAAATAAACTTTTCCGACACTTGAATTTAAATGAAATTACGCATGTTTTTACCAATAATTCTTAAACATGAGTCTTTGAATGCGAAGGGTAGATGTACACTACCTACTAGTTTTAGTGCGTATGATGTCAGTATATCATCTTCAGGATGCGTTTTCAAGTATCCTGATCGACCACTTTATGTAGCCGCGAGTGTACTTAGCTATAGTCATAGATGACGAATCAATGGTATTGACGTATAATGTAGATTGATTGTAGATCGAAGGCGCATATTGATTGATTTTGCTATTTTTGAATGGATATATATATATATATATATATATATATATATATATATATATATATATATATATATATATATATATAATGACACACTCTACTGATGACTAAGATCTATTGGCGTCGATGAATGATGTATGAGATGATGGAATGATGAGATGAAAGGATATTTTATTAGATGTGTTTGGATGGTGATGGGAAGGAGTCGGTCGTGGCATGTTGTTAAAAAACCATCCCAGTATTGATCTGACGACAGAGGGAAACCATGAAAAAACCCCTGTCAGGATGGTCGACCATGGCAGAAATCAAACCCCGGTCTCCTGAATGACGGTGCAGTGTGTTAGCCACTGGTCCACCATCTCGTTTGGAGGGGGAGGAGCTGATTTCATCCTCTCTGTCTCTCTCTCTCTCTCTCTCTCTCTCTCTCTCTCTCTCTCTCTCTCTCTCTCCTCTCTCTCTCTCTCTCTCTCCTCTCCTCTCCAATCTCTCTCATCTCCCCTCTCCCTCCCTCTCTCCCTCTCTCCTCCCATCTCCTCTCCCCTCTCTTCTCTCCCCGTCTCTCTCTCTCTCATCTGTCTAGATGACATTTCGAGAGATTGAATTCACATCAATAAATCAGCGGCATGAGACTCGGTGGAGCCGATCGACCGTCTCCGCTATATAATAGCATTAACGATATGACGTTTCGATCAGTCAACACTCATCGAAGAAAGTAACTACTTGATTTTCCGTCTTTCCAGACGTCACAAATCTTCTTTTGAAATATATCTTTTATTAATGTATGAGTGATTTTTTTAATTTTCTGAGAGTGGAGCTATATTTGGTCTGAAAGATTTGAATAAAAGTTTGAACCCAATATAAATATGCCTATAAATAAAATCGTAACGAAAGTTTAATTTTGTTTTTCCCATTTTTGTTTGCTTGTTGTTCATAAGGTCTATATTATTATTTTAACTTCGTAAGGGGGGAGGGGGCGAGTTGTAAACCCCTCGGTTGTGAGGTAAAATTTGATGGTAAAAATATCGAGTGTTACTTTTACATGCAACTGATCTTTCCACCTTTGTTATTATACAATTTGAGTCTATTATCATTTTGGACAAATATTGCCACTATCACTTGATGTATAATTATTGATTTTGTATCTTGCATATAGTAACAGAGGGCCGCCCCGGTGGCTAATTCAACTATCGCTAGCGGTAGTAACTGAAGTGACCGTTGGGCGTGGGTTCGAGTCCCGCACAAGGCATTTTTGTAAACGTCCTTTCAGCTATCATCACTTCTTCGTGTCATAATCACCTGCTCATTCGTACCCCCGTATAACCTAGCTGTTGGTGGGGTTTAAGCAACATAAAAAAAAAGTAGCAGGTCCCAACACATGCGAGGGGTTTACAACTCGCAAATTTGGTGTACACCCGATTTCAGGGAATTTCAAGAGATTTCATACGGATTTCAAGTGATTTCAGGGATTTCAAGAGATTTCAGGAATTTCAAGGGGATTTCAGTAGGATTTCATGGCAAGTGTACACTGGATTTCAGGAGTTCTTAACCCCTCGAACACATGTTTTGGGCCAGTCCGCCACTGTCGACATGGCACATTTATTTCCACATCGTCAAATAACCAATTCGCATGTCACGCGTTATATAAACGCAATCACCTGAACGCCCCCCCCCCCCCCCCCCCCCACCCCACCCCACCCTCTTTCAACCCCTTGTTTTCCGCTACCCGTCAATAAGCTCCTAGCTGTGTTGGCGATGACCCGGCGACCGCCCGTCTCGTGTATAATGTAACGTTACCAGTCGGGTGTTTCGGTGCGTCAGTTTACAGGCTGGGGTGACTCATTGAATCAGTGTGCCAGCTATAGCCCCAGGCTGAGTAATAAGGGATTAAGGGTGAATAGGTTTGTATGGAAAGGATTATAGGGGACATAATCATTGGTATGTTGTGAAATACTAGGAAAACGCCATGTATGCTTTGTTAGACGAGCGAATAGTAATAGTATGGGTAAAAACTGCTTCGAGTGGTACCAATTTAGTACATTTTATGTGTTTTCTTCAAAATGACTCACCCGATCAAGCTGAAAATTTTTAGAAATGTGTACCAAAATGTAATTCAACTTCACGCGAAATTTCATTTTTTTTGAACATATAAATATTTTCTTTTTTTTTCGCCATGTTATTCTAATGGGTATTTTTGAACTTTCTCAAATTCATAAAAAAAAAGTTGCCACCCGATAATGCCACAAAACTATACAGATCCAAGTTGGATGAGGAACCATATTGAAAAAAAGTTCGAAGTTGATAGCTGTAGCCGTTTGACCTGTGGAGAACCGAAAAAAAAAAAAAAAAAAAAAAAGGAACACCAATTTTTCTCAGTATGTCAAATCGAATCCTCGCTAAAGCACGTCTAATTAGGTGTTATTGGTTCCAGTGGGAAGGATTAGGTCATGGCCTGATCCCAGTTCTTTCCTAATTTTGGAGAAAACTAGATTACTCATTTATGTTTTTGTCCTCCAAAATTTACCCTTTCTTCCAAGTCGTGACGTAGACATTACTAGATTCTGTTTATGTTTCTATACAGAATCGGCGAACCGTTCAAAAATTACAAACAAAAAAATGAATAATTTTCATTGAATCCAATTACAGCAACAATCTAAATTAAAAACACTTTTATTTAAAAAATACTTCTTCATAGATCCCGTACCAGAGTGGTACGGATGTCCCTGAGTAGATAAAAGTCTAAACGGTTCAAAAGAAGAGGGAAAGGAAATTAAATATCTATTCCCGGGTGAATTTAGGGAACAATTCAAGGTAGAGGGAGGGACTGACAAGTGAAACGTGATTAGATAACGTTCTAGGGGAGGGGGAAGGGGGTTGTTGACAGGGAAGGGGGAGGGGAGGGGGGTTAAATTAGTTTCTTCAGTTTGTACACGAAGGCAGTGAATGCATTTGTCAGGGAAATGTTATTATAGATGGAGTTGAAGGTTCCGAGCGACCGTCTCCCCTATCCCACAGCACTAACGCACTGGTGTTTCAAACCTTCATATCTCTTATGTAACTTGTAGACACGATATATGAAGGTTCCGAGCGACCGTTCCCCGTATCCCACACCATTAGCGCACTGGTGTTTTTAAACCTTTATATCTATGTGTACATGTATTTACGAGAGATGAAGGTTCCGAGCGACCGTCCCCCCTATCCCACACCATTAGCGCACAGGTGTTTCAAACCTTCATCTCTCGAGAAGGAGTGTCTATAGGTAACGAGGGGGTGATAATCAGTTTAACTGGTAGTTAAAAAGTTTTAAACAGACGTAGTAATAGTATTTGACAGCTTCACAATAGTCGCGCAAGGGAAATCTAATTGGGAGTTAACGAAAAGTGTAGCAATTGGTTTAGCTCTAGTCGATTTAGCGGAAAATCAGTTTTTTGGTGATAACTTTTGAACGGTATGAGATATCGAAATTCTGAAAACAAGGAAACACAGATATTTTCAATACCTTCAAGATGGTGTAAGTAATTTAACTATTCATCTCGAATCGTCTAATTGTCAGGCGTATACGTTTAAAAATTTACATTTTTTAACCGTATACGCCTGACAATCATGCTATTCAGAATAAATAGTTATTACTTACGCCATCTTGAAGGTATTGAGAATATCTGTGTTTCCTTGTTTTCAGAGTTTCGATATCTCATACCGTTCAAAAGTTATCACCAAAAAACTGATGTTTCATTGAGCAATCTTAAACGGGTTACTTTGAAATGAGTATTGTAATAATTGTGGAGTGGAGTTATTGAAATGTAAACAGTATTATGTTTTGTCAGGTTGAAGGCATCGATCCAACTGGCAGCGTAATGAGCGAGTTGTTAAGTAGTTGAGTTTTATAGTCGATTTAACGATGCGAGTGCTACTCAATTTAACCAGTAGTTAAAGTTTAAACAAACATTAACTGAGATGGGTAGACCAGGACCCCTATTCCTGAGATAAATGAGATGTGAGAAAAATAAAAATGAGTGAGAAAACGAGTATCTCACATAAAATATGAGATGAAATATGTCATTATTATATGAGATAGTTTCCTGAGATAAATGAGATGTGAGAAAAATAAAAATGAGTGAGAAAACGAGTATCTCACATAAAATATGAGATGAAATATGTCATTATTATATGAGATAGTTTTTTCACTGATTTTTCTCACATCTCATTTATCTCAGGAATATGGGTCCAGTGGCTACCACACTGAACCGTCGTTCAGGAGACCGGGGTTCGATTTCCTCCATGTGGTAGACCATCTGCATTGTGGTTTTCCATCTGTCGTTCAGGTCAATACTGGGATGGTTCCTTAACAATAGGCCACGACTGACTCCTTCCCACTATCCAAAAACACATGATAAAATAACCATCATATATTATTCTCCGACGACAATAGATCGTAGTCATCAGTAGAGTGCGTCGTTAAACCCAATATATAAATAAATATAACCGGCACACGCAGCGTAGTGGTTAACGCGCTCGCTTCATGTGATCCGGGACGCGAGGGGAATTCCGAACCCAGTTCGATCCCCGCCGCCGACCATCTTTACAGAGGTTTTTCATGGTTTCCTTCTGTAGTCTAGGCTAATGTTGGGATGGTTCCTACAATAAGTCGGCCATGACCGCTTCCTTCCCACTACCCAAGAACCTTCATCTCATCATCCCATCATCTCATTAATCATCCATCCGACGCCATTAGACCTGTGCTATCATAACAGTGCGTCGTTAAACACAATATATAATAGATCGTAGTCATGAGTACATTGCGTCGTTAAACCTCATATATAAATATATAACAAACAATTGCTGACTTGCCGTTGAGTGCAATAGAGACATAAGTAAGAGACTGTGTATTTTGGCAGCAATCCTGTCCTTCATGTATATGTCTATTATTAGGTTTTTTAATTGTTTACCTTGTTAATCGTCGTATAAAAGCCACCTTTGTTCAGATTAACAGACAATTCTTTCGACCAGAATCTTTAATTAGAATATTTAAGTACACTTTACAGTGAGTAGTGGTGTATTTATTGTATTTCACCGAAACGGGTGGATCCACAGTGGCTAGCATACTGAACCGTCATTCAGGAGACCGGGGTTCGATTCCCGTCATGGTCGACCATCCTGACATGGTTTGTTTGTAGTTTCCCTTTGTCGTTGAGGTCTGTACTGCATCATCCCAATAGATCACCGACGCCAATAGATCTCAACATCAGTACAGTGCGTCGTTAAGCTCAATATAAATAAATAAACATCACCTTAATCTTCATTCAACGACGCCAAAAGATCTCAGTTAAAGGTATCAGTGCGTCGTTAAATCCAATATAAATAAATGGAAATGACTGAACATAAGTCATTCAACGGATCTTTGATAGCATTATGGTCATGGGCGTCGGCAGTTGAAGTTGAATTACATTTTGATACACATTTATAAAATATTTCAGCTTGATCGGGTCAGCCATTTCGAAGAAAAAACATAAAATGTACTAAATTGGTACCACTCGAAGCAGTTTTTACCCATACTATTACTATACGCACGTCTAACAACGCATATATGGCGTTTTCCTAGTTATGGTACATTGTTGAACCCGAGATTAAATTGCAACAGTAACTTATCGCAAGTGAAAGCATGGATTACTGAGTCATCACTCACTGCCAACTACTGTATATAGACCTGTGGTTCCATGAAGAGATACCGCAGGCTGAGATTTGCCTATAAACCAATCAGACAGATAAAAGACATCCGCTTCTATCTCAACTCTTCCCGGATACAGCGGCGTCGTTATCGCGGTGTGCGGTAGATAGCAGATTATCTTTCGTCTAGACGCATGCGCGGTGCTTATATAACAGAGAAATTCATCTTTACTATATCATTTGTTTCTATGTTTACTAACCAGTGTAAAAGAATAAAAAATTATACCAATCCTAGGATAATTTTATGCTCTTTAATTAATTTGACATTCTATTTTTGTGAATTCAATCAGTGTTAAGAAGATAATATGTCAAATGAATATCAAGAATGTGATGAAATTCATTGACGTATTATCTTAAAACTGATTGAATTCACAAAAATAGAATGTCATTAATTGAAGAGCATACAAATATTTTGGAGTTGATATACATTTCATTCAAATACACTGGAACGTGAACATAGGGAAAAATAGAAAGATGAATAAATTTCTATATTTTTATAACTAGCGCAAAATATATCTGTGAGGGAAAAAAGTTCCCGTCAGGGTGATTTCACAGATATAAATTGTCAAAAAAACTTCAAGAGTGCAAAATGAAAAATTAACAAATACTATACATCATAATAATTATGCAGATAATTTATGTTGAAAATTCTAATGAGTCAAATTATAATGACAAATGTGTCAAGATCAGTTGCATGTAAAAGTAACACTCGATATTTTAGCCGTCGATTTTTACCTCACAGCGTACCCTAACATACAAATAACAAGTAACATATTGTGAATGTTCATTATGGATCGACAGTATTTTATGAGATACTTCTCTGAATGTTGTGAAGCAGTTTCACTACAATATGTTTGAACAGAAAGTCACTCACACTTCACTAATGTAGGCCTACGTGGGCGCCACGTGGGCTTATACCGTATATACTGCTAATCAGGCCGATGTGACGTGAACACGAAGTATACTTGCATCCACGGGAAAAAGTCCTCTATAAACATCGTTGTGGCTATGGCTATTCGCTGTTTGTTTGGACTGGATTTCAGGTTCTGTTCTGCTTTGTGCTTTGGTTCTGTTACGCAGTTCTGGTGTCAAAGTTGATTTAAATTAGTATATCGATAATTATTTATATTGTTGACAAAACCAATCACTATAGCTCACTTTTTTTTTGAAATTGTGCTCACAACCCCACCAACAGCTAGGTTATACGGGGATACGAATGAACGAGTGATAATGAAACGATGAAGAGATGATAGGTGAAAGACGTTTACAAAGACCCCTACCTTATTTGGGACTCGAACCCACGCCCAACATTTCGCTTCAGTGTCTGAAGCGATGCCTCAACTGATTGAGCTAACGAGGACGGCTGGATTGGATTAGTTTAGAACGTTTGTTTGGTCAGATTAGTGTGGATGGGTTAGGGTCAATAAATCGGTTAGATCGGGTGATTATACGGGTAATTCAGGCTGCGCGCGCAGCAACAACAACTGCGTGTTGTGAGACACAATGATGGTTCGGTGAAAAGAGGCTGCCTCAAAAACACCGAGGGGTTATCAACTCCTGAAATCCGGTGTCTTGAAATCTCTTGAAATCCCCGAAATCTCTTGAAATCCCCGAAATCTCCTGAAATCTCTTGAAATCCCTGAAATCCCTGAAATCTCTTGAAATCCCTGAAATCTCATGAAATCCCTGAAATCACCTGAAATCTGAAATCAGATGCAGGCCTACACCAAATTTGCGTGTTTTAAACTCCTCGAAAAACACCGATTTAGTGTAATATCAGTTATCGGGTGATAACTTTTGAACGGTGTGAGATATCGAAACCAAAATACGGATACGGGGGAAACACAGATCATTCAAAATGGTGTGAAATAAAATTATTATATTCGATTCTAGTATTTTATTAGGACGCCAATAGATCTTAGACATCAGTACATACAGTATGTCGTTAAATGTAAAATATAGATAAAAATAAAAATATTGAATTGAGTATTTTGACAAAATATAAGTTCTTTTACGTATAGAGTATACTAAAACTAACATATTAAATTATTTATTGTGAGGTTATCAACACATGTCAAGTGGGCCGAGGTCAGGGTCAATGACCTCTTGACAGCCCACCTGATGTTTGTACTGTCTATGTATTGTTTCTTTTCATCATTTATTCAGAAGACATCGATCTTCTTCGTCTAAATCTAGTACCGTGTTGAGTTTGTGTGTGACAGAAGAGTTCGTCCGAGTACTGTGGTGTGACAGTTTCGTTTAGGACATCATTATGTATTTTTTTTATTTCATTTGTTTATTTATTTTTTATATTCATTTTTTTAGTCGATTTTTAGCGGAATATCATTTTTTTTGGTGATAACTTTTGAACTGTATAAGAAATCAAAATTCTAAAAACAAGGAAACACAGATTTTTTTTAATACCTTCAAGATGGTGTAAGTAATAACTCTTTATCTCACATCACATAATTGTCAGGCGTGTATGGTTAAAACCAGGAAAACGCCATAGGCCTATATGCGTTGTTAGACGAGCGAATAGTAGTATGGGTAAAAAGTATGGGTAAAAATTGGTGAAAACTGCTTCGAGTGGTACCAATTTAGCACATTTCAAGTTTTTTTTTCAAAATGGCTGACCCGATCAAGCTGAAATTTTTTAGAAATGTGTATCAAAATGTAATTCAACTTCACGCAAAATTTCATTTTCTTAGATTTTGTTTTTCGCCATGTTATTCTAACGGGTATTTTGGAAATTTCTAAAATTCATTTAAAAAAAAGTTACCGCCCGATAATGCCACAATACTTTACAGATCTAAGTTAGATGAGGAACCATATTGGAAAAAAGTTTGAAGTTGATAGCTGTAGCCGTTTGACCTGTGGAGAACCGAAGAAAAAAAAACATGAAAACGAACACCAATTTTTTTCAGTATGTCAAATTGAATCCTCGCTAAAGCTCGTCTAATAATTATATCATATGTTCGATAGGGGCCCGGAACGGTCAAAAGGCCCGGGGTCGACCCCCTGCCAGTCCGTGCCTGAATCAACATATTGACGGGTAAATGTTGATCTGTATGCCGTGTTATAGACAGTGTATATTACGCTCACTCAAGCTGTAACAAGCTATATTACTCTTACATAATGTAGAAAGTACTCCTTTAATAATGCTATAATAACGTAATAATAGCTGTGAGTACATTACTTGTTATACGTGATTACGAGCGACCGTCCCATGTATCTTATAACGTTACCATCCGGATGTTTCGATCTGTCAACACACATCAATAAAACAATTCATAATGTATGTGCTGGTCACGAGCGACCGTCTTTCCTATCTTATAACATTGACATCCGGATGTTTCGATCTGTCAACACACATCAATAAAACAATTCATAATGTATGTATATGCCGGTCACGATCGACCGTCTTTCCTATCTTATAACATTGACATCCGGATGTTTCGATCTGTCAACACACATCAATAAAACAATTCATAATGTATGTATATGCTGGTCACGATCGTCTGTCTTTCCTATCTTATAACATTACCATCCGGATGTTTCGATCTGTCAAGACACATCAATAAAACAATTCATAATGTATATGCCGGTTACGATCGACCGTCTTTCCTATCTTATAACATTAACATCCGGATGTTTCGATGATAAATCGATGACAGGAAACATAGATTATGTATATATATGGACGAGTATCCGTCTTTCCTGTGATTGAACAGTAACGATTGAGGGTCTCGGCTCGTGTTTTGTTACTGTAGCCTGTAATTTGGGTAACAACTTATTTTACTGAATGAAGTACGATCCACTTTTATGTTACATATACAGACATTGTTGATGATTGTAGTACCAACTTTTTTTTCATACCATGTTTAACGACGCACTGTTATGATAACTGAGATCTAATGGCGTCGGATGGATGATTAATGAGATGATGGGATGATGAGATGAAGGTTCTTGGGTAATGAGAAGGAAGCGGTCATGGCCGACTTATTGTAGGAACCATCCCGGCATTAGCCTAGACTACAGAGGGAAACCACGAAAAACCTCTGTAAAGATGGTCGGCGGCGGGGATCGAACTGGGTTCGGAATTCCCCTCGCCTCCTGGATCACATGAAGCAATCGCGTTAACCACTGCGCTACATGTGCCGGTTCTGTGTTTTGTTACTGTAGCCTGTAATTTGTGGAACAACTTATTTTACTGTATGAAGTACAATCCACTTTTATGTTATATACAGACATTGTTGATGATTGCAATATCAACTATTGAACATGAAGTATTGAGTGCGCATGAACTTATTGTACAACTTCAAACTTTTTTTCAATATGGTTCCTCATCTAACTTAGATCTTTATAGTTTTGTGGCATTATCGTGTGGTAACTTTTTTTATATGAATTTGTGAAATTTCAAAAATACCCATTAGCATAACATGGCGGAAAAAGAAAAAAAAAATCCCAAAGAAATGAAATTTTGCGTGAAGTTGAATTACATTTTGATACACATTTCTAAAAAAAATCAGCTTGATCGGGTCAGCCATTTTGAAGAAAAAACATAAAATGTGCTAAATCGGTACCACTCGAAGCAGTTTTTACCCATTTGTTCCCATACTATTACTATCCGCTCGTCTAAGAACGCATATATGGCGTTTTCCTAGTGTAAATATAAGATTAAATAAAAGTATCGTACGCTTTTTTGTGTGTAATTTATCTTGTCCACATTTCACCTGCACAGTGGAGTGTATGAACCACCTGTGGTAAAGTCGAGTGACAGTTTTATCGACGTGGCCACATGTCAAGCGCCGACCTGCATGACGGCTGATAAAGTAGTGTGACATCTTTATCGACTGCGACACGTGTGACGCGTGACAGTTATTGTAACAGCTGTGACAAATAGTCTCGAGTACTTGTAGACATACACTTGCTGTCTAATAAAGTAGATTTTTTTTATTTATATATGGGTTTAACGATACACTGTACTAGTAAGGTGGATCTATTGGTGTCGCTGAATGATGAGTGAGATGATGGGATGATGATAATGAGAGGTCGACCTCGTATCACCCTTGGTTCACCGAGGGCGGCAGGGAAGTCTTCACTGTCGCTCATCTAATTATATAACTAAACATCAATGAAAATCAATCGAATGATTTAGTTTCCCGAATCAAGATAATGTCATCTTTTTCCAGTTCACAACGCAATTCAGTATTATTATTAGACGAGCTTTAGCGAGGGTTCAATTTGACATACTGAAAACAATTGGTGTTCGTTTTTATGTTTTTTTGTTGGTTCTCCACAGGTCAAACGGCTACATCTATCAACCTCAAACTTTTTTTTCAATATGGTTCCTCATCTAACTTAGATCCGTATAGTTTTGTGGCATTATCGGGGATTAACTTTTTTTTTATGAATTTTTGAAATTTCAAAAATACCCATTAGAATAACATGGCGAAAAGAAAAAGAAATATTTTTATTTTCCAAAAAAATGAAATTTCGCGTGAAGTTGAATTACATTTTGGTACACATTTCTAAAAAATTTCAACTTGTTCGGGTCAGCCATCTTGAAGAAAAAACATAAAATGTACTAAATTGGTACCACTCAAAGCAGTTTTTAACCATTACTACCTATACTATTACCTTCCGCTCGTCTAACAACGCACATACGGCGTTTTCCTAGTATAACTAAACATCAATGAATATCAATCGAATGATTTAGTTTCCCAATTCGAGATGATGTTATCTTTTTCCAGTTCACAGCGCAATTCAGTATTATTATTCAAGTAATTCAATTCCTGGCTTTTTGTACGCAGTGTCTAAAACTTCACAGTCCCTTTGACTACGTGCTTCCCATTCGAATCCCATATCCTGGGTCTTGCGTACAGCTGTCCTTGAGTTCAAGGCCACCCCCCCCCCCCCCCCCCCCCCCCCCTTTGAGTGCGTTCGACGTACTCTTGGCACCCCTCGAAGGTAATGAGATCAAAGAAATGGGGGGTTAGCTACCTTGAGGAGGAGGGGGGGGGGGGGGGGGTATTGCGTTGCCGTTTTGTTGGTTGTTTTGTCATACCGTTTCTCGGCGCCATTCTTAAAGGACATCAAAAACCGGAAACTAGATTTTGATGAATAATGACGATATTTATTTCCTTAAGTTTAGGGAAAACTAGAAATCATCATCTCAATTTGAGAAATTATGATATATTTTTGTCCTTCAGAGACCATGAGGCATGACGTAGGTATCACCGATTCTGTACAGAAACATACACAGAATCAAGTAATGTCACGACTTGGAAAAAGGTCCTGGAAAATAAATACAAAGATGTAGATGAAAAACATCAAAGATGAAAAAAAACAGCTGTATCTGTGAAAATTGATATACGTTGAAAGGTTTCAATACCGTAGCTTAAATCCTAATCAACGTTCGAAATTAAATTAGAACTTGTTAACTGTGACAATAAACGCATTATTAAAACGTGTTTAATCACCACCGACATTATGGCCTTATTGTCACCCTCGTTGTGTCCATGCTGCTACGAGGGCGAGGGGTAGGACCTAGGGGGAGGGGGGGGATGATTGCGGCGTGAAGCACACGTACGTGGAACGTATACGTGTGCGTGAATATACGTGAAGGCCGCATCGCGTCTGTCGCAGTGGAGCCACCGTAACTGCGAGCTACTCCATATGAAACTCTGTAAGGCGTCCAAGGGAGTCGATTTGGCGGAATAGCTGTTTTTTTAATGTTGCTTAACGACCCCACCAACAGCTAGGTTATACGGGGGTACGAATGAGCAGGTGATAATGAAACGATGAAGTGATGATAGGTGAAAGGACGTTTACAAAAACCTATGCCTTATGCGGGACTCGAACCCACGCCCAACGGTGACTTCAGTTACTAACGCTAGCGATAGTTGACTTAGCCACCGGGGCGGCTGTATCAATTTTTGTTGATAACTTTTGAACGGTATGAGATATCGACATTCTGAAAACAAGAAACACAGATATTTTCAATGCCTTCAAGATAATGTAAGTAATATCTATTTATCTCAAATCACCTGATTGTCAGGCGTGTACGGCTAAAAATACACATTTTCAAGCGTATACGCCTGACAATTAAGTGATGTGAGATAGATGGTTATTACTTAAACCATCTTGAAGGTATTGAAAATATCTGTGTTTCCTTGTTCCCAGAATTTCGATATCTCATACCGTTCAAAAGTTATCACCAAAAACCTCTTATTCCACTAAATCGACTCCCATGGACTCTTTAACTCTTTAAGGAGTCCCCGTCTGCATAGGGCGAAAAGTTTCCGTCAGGGTGATTTTACAGATGTAAATAACTACGAAACTTAAGGTGATGCATGCACGGTGCTTATAAAAATAGAGAAATTCATCTTTACTATATTGTCCATGAACTCGAACCAGTGTAGGCCTATTGAATGAAAAGTTCACATCTCCAAGATAATGTCACGCTCTTTAATCAATATGACATTCTATTCCAGTGAATTCAATCAGTTTCAAGATAATACACCGATGAATAAAAAGAATGTGATGAAATTCATGTCGATCGTTCATTTGTTACATTGACACTGAAAATGTGATGCTGAGGTTAGGTTTTTTGTGGTTGTTGCTGTGCACAGCCTAAACTTGCCTAAACCAACCCAATTTAACTGCCTTAATCAACCCAAACTAACCTTAAGTAACCAAACAAACATCCTGAACTGAAACCAATCCAAACCATCTTCCTATTGACGAATAGTAACTCCTGATAAACGTCCTAGACTGTAATAATCGGCCTCTAGAGGCTCAATATGGGTAATACGTGCAAAGCCTTACAAGTGCATGGTAAGGGTGGGGGGGGTGGGGGTAGTTATTGCTAGAGGGGTGAACTACTGTAGATACCACGGATTACCGTCTCCCTGCGTCGTATAAACGCTAGAGACACGGTGCTTATAAAGAAAGGGAAATTCATTTTAATATATTTTTCGATGTTCACCAACCAGTGTAATTGAAAGAATAAGTATATCAACTCCAAGATAATTTTATGCTCTTTAATTATTATGACATTATATTTTTGTGAATTCTATCATTTATAAGATAATACGTCAATGAATACCAAGAATGTGATGAAATTATCTTATCGTATTATCTTGAAACTGATTGAATTCACAAAAATAGAATGTCATATTAATTGGAGATCATAAAATTATCTTGAAGATGTGAACTTTTCATTCAATCACACTGACTTTGTGAGTATAGAAATAGTGAAGATGATTTTTTTTTATTAGCACCTTGCATTACCCCTTTGACACGAGTGGCTCGGTTGTATATACATTTATGATGACTGCAAGATCTATTGGCGTCGGTCAGTGGTGAACGAGAGGGTGGGATTTTTTTTTATCAATATCAAAACTTGACACAAAGCCATTGTTTCCCTATCAAGGCAAAGGATGAAAGTTCAGGATAATGGGAAAGGAGCACCTCAAAAAAACTCGAAATGCGATCAAAAAGATGGCCCTCTGTTCATACCAACTCAAAGAAATAGTTAGTTATAAATGGCTCATTCTACCCATTGTTGAACCAGGAAATGAGACTTTGGGAAGATGTTATTTCCTTTAGAGACCATCCCTGAATGCAGGGTGCTTATATAAAAAAAAGAAATTCATCTTTACTACTTTTTGTCTTCATCACGAACAAGTGTATTTGAACTAAAAGTATATCAAACCCAAGATAATGTTATGCTATTTAATCATTATGACATTCTATTTGGTTAATTCACCCAGTTTTAAGATAATACGTCAATAAATTTCAAGAATGTGATGAAATTTATTGACGTATTATTTTGAAACCGATTGAATTCACAAAAATATAGAAATTCATCTTTATTATTTCCATCTGTAGCACCGATGGAAACCACGATGCACCTCATTAGTCAGATAGAACCCTAGCTTCCTGAGCGACGGTTCATCTCTCTTTAGTCTAACTACTGCCCCCCCCCCCCCCCCCCCCCCCACCCCCACCATGTCTCAGTATGAATAATATCCTTTTCATCCATATAATTTCGCGTGTGATGGAACAAGAACACCCTCGATGTAATCTAGGCTTTACTTTGACGTGCCCAGCTTTAGTTAAGGGATGGTAATGATATGCGGTAAGGGTGGTACTACAAGCATGGTGAGTCATACTTTTAAGGGTGTACATGCATGGTGATTATCAAAATAGAGATATTCTTCTTTATATATTTTTTCTATGTTCACAAGAAACAATGTAATTGAATAAAAAGTTATCAATTCGAAGATAATTTTATGCTCTTTAATTAATGTGACATTCTTTTTTGTGTGAATTCAATCATTTTCAAGATGATACACCAATGAATACCAAGAATGTGATGCAATTCATTGATTCTCTTAAACTGATTGAATTCACAAAAATATAGAAATTATTCTCTATTTTTTTTGTACGTTTACGAACCAATGTCATTGAATGAAAGGTATATATCATTCTCAGAATGTATGCTCTTTAATTAATATGACATTCTGTTTTTTGTGAATTTAATAATTCGTCAATGAATATCTTAACATTCTTGATATTCATTGATGTATTATCTTAAAACTAATTGAATTCACAAAAAACAGAATGTCATATTAATTGAAGAGCATCAAATTATTTTACGGAGTTGATATGCTTTTTTTATTAGACGAGCTTTAGCAAGGATTCAATTTGACATACTGAAAAAAATTGGTGTTCGTTTTTATGTTGTTTGTTTGTTTGTTTGTTTGTTTTTATGTTTTTTTGTCGGTTCTCCACAGGTCAAACGGCTACAGCTATCAACTTCAAACTTTTTTCTTATATGGTTCCTCATCTAACTTAGTTATGTAGTAGTTTAGTGGCATTATATGGTGGTAACTTTTTTTTTATGAATTTTAGAAATTTCAAAAATAATAACACGGCGGGAAAAAAAAGAAAATATTTGTATTGTTCAAAAAAAAATTTGCGCGAAGTAGAATTTCATTTTGATACACATTTCTTGGAAACTTTCAGCTTGATCGGGTCAGCCATTTTGAAGAAAAACATAAAGTGTGCTAAATCGGTACCACTTGAAGCAGTTTTTACCCATATTATTACTATCCGCTCGTCTAACGATGCATATATGGCGTTTTCCTAGTTATTATTCAATGACACTGGTTTGTGGGCATAGAAAAAAAACAGTAAAGATGACTTTCTCTATTTTTATAAACACCTTGCTGCATACACCCTCCTTAGACAAGACTGACAGTGAAGATAAATCTTACAGCAAGGAGCATCTGTCAAAGCCTCGAAGGACGAAACAAAGAAGGATGACTTGGTACCAGTGTTTATTTATTTACAAGTGAAGACTCATTGTCTGAGAGGGTGTTTGATACCTACACAAGAGGGGGATGATTCAGATGTCACTTATTTGCTGACTGATAACTCAAGATGTACCATGTGACATGAAGACATGTTGTTCCCTGATTTAGGATCAGGATGAGAAGTAATCATTTCGAATGAGGCAATGCAAGGACGGATCTTATACCAACGCAAGAGTAAATACTAGGAAAACCCCATATATGCGTTGTTAGATGAGCAAATAGTAATATTATGGTTAAAAATGGGTAAAAACTGCTTCGAGTGGTACCAATTTAGCACATTTTATGTTTTTTCTCGAAAATGGCTCACCCGATCCAGCTGAAAATTTTTAGAAATGTGTATCAAAATGTAATTCAACTTCACGCAAAATTTCTTTTTTTTTGGGAAAATGAAAATCTTTTCTTTTTTTTTCCCGTCATGGTATTCTAATGGGTATTTTAGAAATTTATAAAATTCATAAAAAAAGTTACCCGCCGATAATGCCACAAAACTATACAGATCTAAGTTAGATGAGGAACCATAACGAAAAAAAGTTTGAAGTTGATAGCTGTAGCCGTTTGACCTGTGGAGAACCGACAAAAAAACATAAAAACGAACACCAATTTTTTTTAGTATGTCAAATTGAATCCTCGCTAAAGCTCGTCTAACAAGTGAATTGACTCATTGTCTAAGAGGGTGCTTGGTACTACACAAGAGGGGGACGATTCAGATGTCACTTATTTGCTGACTAACTTCAGATTTAGGCCCAATACCTGACAAGGAGAAATGTTGTTCCCTAATTCAGGATCACGATGAAAAGTTATCTTTCGAATGAGACAACGGAAATAAGATCGTATACCATAAAGAAAAGATTTTTTTTTTAATTTTCTAGAATAAAAAATCAGTAAATATATAATTTGCATTTTTTTTTCTATCCGAAATTCTAAAGAGTTTTTTTTTTCAAGTGTCCCCAGTCTCCATAAGGCTTATAAAGTTTCCGCCAGGGTGAATTCACAGATATAATGATCTGATAAATGGAACAGTGCAAAATACAAAATTAACAAATACATCATAAAATGACAACAATATTTGTAGAATGTGCTGATAAGTCAAATTTTATAATGAAAAAGGTGGAAAGATCAGTTGCATGTAAAAGTAACACTCGATATTTTTGCCGTTGATTTTCACCTCACAGCGTACCGTTACATACAAATAACAAGTAACATATTGTGAATGTTTATTATGGATCGACAGTATTTTATAAGATACTTCTCTGAATGTTGTGAAGCAGTTTCATCACAATATGTTACATTCAAAGAGTCACTGCAATCATTATGGGGTTCTCTCTCCTTATTATCTAATTATTATTCGAGGTGAGACAAGGTAGTCGAAGAAGATCAAAAATAAAAATATGAATACAAATATGCGAGAGCATTGATTGGAAGTATTAGTGTATTTATATTCTCAAACATCAAATAAAATTAAGGAACTAATTCTGAACAACCACAACAGTTCTTTAGTGAACTGAGCTAATCGGGTTACAACGAATCATCACACGTAGTAAACCACTTCACTGCGGTATAATAATTTCTCTCTGTACATTTGTATCTATTCATTTTATTTATTCATTTTATTCGCTTTTCTGCGGCTTCCAAGAAGAAAGAGATTATATAAATAAAGGTAGAATAAATAACAGAGTTTGGCAACGTTAACCGTCGCTTATCCTTGTGTATGTGGTGTGTAACTGTACAGTCTATACGTCAGGGATTACTGAGGAGGAAAACGATGCTTGAAAGCAAATAAAAACTACAGTATTTATATGCAAGACGATCGACCAACGTGTTTCGAAGAAATGTAAATGAAAATATATATATATATATATATATATATATATATATATATATATATATATATATATATATATATATATATATATATATATATATATATATATATATATATATATATATATATATATATATATACACATATATATATATATATATATATATATATATATATGGTAAACTAATTTCTACGGTGAAACCACGTACTTGAGTATTAGCGTCTCGACGTTTCGACGGAGTTTTATCCGCCATCTTCAGCTGGTCAGCTAAGTAAGTCAGCTGAACTCTCACCGATCAAGACTCCTGAAGATGGCGGATAAAACTCCGTCGAAACGTCGAGACGCTAATACTCAAGTACGTGGTTTCACCGTAGAAATTAGTTTACCATATAATATTGGCCACGAGAATCTACGCAAACATATATATATATATATATATATATATATATATATATATATATATATATATATATATATATATATATATATACACATATATATATATATTATATATATATATATATATATATATATATATATATATATTTATATATATATATGTGTGTGTGATAATTAAACTTCTTGGATACGATCCAATATCGAGGTATGTGGGATATTTTAGCCATGTCGTAAAAGATACGTGTCTTCCCGGTCGAGACGTATCTTTTACGACATGGCTAAAATATCCCATATACCTCGATATTGGATCGTATCCAAGAAGTTTAATTATCACACATTTATATATATATATATATATATATATATGAAGTTTTTAGGACCGGTGATTGATGGTTAGTCTATCTTGCGGAAACTTGACCTTCTTTGAGGAGTGTTGTTTGTTCTGAAAAGAACCCTGATACTCGACGTTTCGAATCGATCCAAGGATCTCCTGGAGACGAGAACGACTCCAGAAGATCGCGAACAGTTTTTCGCCGAAACGTCGAGTATCAGGGTACTTTTCAGAACCAACAACACTCATCAAAGAAGGGCAAATTCCTGCAAAGATATACTAACCATCAATCACCGGTCCTAAAAACTTCAGACATCATATATATATACGGTATATATATATATATGCACATTGAGACAAGTGGTCGAGTGGCCATCACGTTGAACTGTCTTTCAGGAGACCTGGGTTCGATTCCCGCCACGTTCGACCATCCTGACAGGGGTTTTTCTTCGTTCCCCTCTGCCGTTCAGATCGGCTATTCGTGTGCACATGTCGCTTGGACTGTCGGAGGTTGCCTATCTCCCCGGCGCAACGAAATCTCCGACAGTGTTGTGTGACCGATAAATCTTTACATCCCCTCCTCCCCCCTCCCCCAACACCCCCCTCTCCCGGGCAGAGTGTAATAAATATGATGTAGCAATCATCCCCCAGTGCACTTGGATGTAAGACTGCTGCTACCTCCCCTCATCTCCCCCCCCCCCTTGGACAAGTGTGGGGGGGAGTTATGTGCTGCTTTAGAGGGTTGTTGAACCAACAGGAGAACGAGATAGATGTCGTTGTGAGATGAGTTGGTTGGGATGATAGTGATGGAATAAATGTGTCCGGGACAAACTCGATTCGTATTTCGTCTGCTGAAATCCTGTGGGAAAATTTTACTTTGGAGTTGTTTTTATTTTTGTTAAGGCATGTCTATAGCCATGTCTATAAGGCATGTCTAGCCAATAGAGGGCAAAAAAGTGTTCGCCAGGGGTATTTCAGAGATATAAATGTTCATAAAACTTGAACAAGATACAAGATTAACAAATGCATCTTAAGATGCAGACAATATTTGTGGACAATGATAATGAGATAGGTCTAAATTTTATAATAACAAAGGTGGAAAGATCAGTTGTATGTAAAAGTAACACTCGATATTTTTGCCGTCGATTTTCACCTCACAGCGTACCGTTACATACAAATAACAAGTAACATATTGTGAATGTTCATTATGGATCGACAGTATTTCATAAGATACTTCTCTGAATGTTGTGAAGCAGTTTCACTACAATATGTTCATCCAGAAAGCCACTTGACTCATTTGTGCGGGGGATTTCTAAAATTTCTCTTTAATACAATCAATTTTTTTCATTTTATTAGATCTTTAGTTCAAGTCTTGCTCCCGTCTAGCTACCCCCCCCCCCCCCCCCCCCCCCCCCAGATATCTTGATCAGTACACTCTTTCGTCCTTTACAAGACAAGCGACAAGCCAGGGGATAATACGCCTACACATTCATTTCCTGTGGAATAGAGCAACTTTATCCCGTTTTTACTCCAGGAAATCCCGTCTGGATTCATCGATAATATAGGGGAAGATATACTGCTTAGTGCTTATAGTATTGGTGGTTCCGATCGGTCGTCTTCCCTATCTATTGACACTGTCGGTTGGGTGTGTCGATTGACTTTATTGGTGAAAGATGGAATGTAGAAGCGAGGGTGTAGGAATTCTCATGCAGGTTTGTATAGAATAGCCATTCGGGGTTTCTCTTTCTTCGGAGGGAGAGGAAAAAGTAAAAGAATAGTTTAGTAAAACAAAAGAGGAAAACTTTCTTGTTAGCCGCTGAAAAGTTTGAATACAAATCTGTGTGGATAATATCCCATTTTATTTTATTAGACGAGCTTTAGCGAGGATTCAATTTGACATACTGAAAAAAATTGGTGTTCGTTTTTATGTTTTTTCTTTAAGTTTTTTTGTCGGTTCTCCACCGGTCAACGACTACAGCTATCAACTTCAAACTTTTTTCAATATGGTTCCTCATCTAACTTGGATCTGTATAGTTTCGTGGCTATATCGGATGGTAACTTTTTTATTATGAATTTTAGAAATTTCAAAAATACCTATTAGAATAACACAGCGGAAAAAAAAGAAAATATTAAATTTTGCGTGAAGTTGAATTACATTTTGATACACATTTCTGGAAATTTTCAGCTTGATCGGGTCAGTCATTTTGAAGAAAAAACATAAAATGTGCTGAATTGGTACCACTCGAAGCAGTTCTTAACCATACTATTACTATCCGCTCGTCTGACAACGCATATATGGCGTTTTCCTAGTTACGTCAACGAAAGGAGTTAAAGGGGTGCTTGCATGGTCCTTACACATCATTTTCAAAAACCAGTGTAATTGAATGAAATTTCACATCTCCAAGATAATTTTGTTTTTATACTCTTTAATTAATATGACGTTTTATTTTTGTGAATTCAATGAGTTTTGAGATAATATGTCAATAAATTCCATCACATTCTTTTTATTCATTGACGTATTAACTTGAAACTGATTGAATTCACTGAAATAGAATGTAATATTAATTAAAGAGCATGGAGTTATCTTGGAGATGTGAACTTTTCATTCAATTACACTGGATTTTCCACTTGAAATACATTCAATTACACTAGAAAAAATGTAGTGAAGGTGAATTTCTCTATTTTTATAAGCACCTTGCATGCACCCCATTTAACGCAAACGCACGAAATATTATAAATAATTCAACCAGCCAGAGTTATGAGGCCTTTCGTCATAACCACAAATAACGCCTAACATTTCTCATTCGCCATCCCCTATTAGGCAACCATCATGACTGAATAATTGATACACCCACCCCTTTGGGGCTATTTTCTGTATTTATACTACCCGCCACACACGCCATTTGATCCATTTCAGTCTAAACACAAACATCAAAACGTATATTTAAAGTCGAAGTGGCTATTCGTCAGAATCAGAAGTCGGGTTTGGATTTGTTTTAGTTTAGATTGAATTTGTTTGGGATGTTCGTTTGCTTAGGAAACCATGGGAGTCGATTTAGCGCATTATCAGGTTTTTGGTGATAACTTTTGAACGGTATGAGATATCGACATTCTGAAAACAAGGAAACACAGATATTTTCAATACCTTCAAGATGGTGTAAGTAATAACTATTTATTCTAAATAGCATGATTGTCACGCGTATATGTTGAAAATGTGTGTTTTTAACCGTATACGCCTGAAATTTTTAAATTTAAATTTTTGCAAATTTTAAAAATAAAAATTCTTATATATAATTATGAATAAAATGAGACCGTCCTTGTTGTGCCCCGTCCGAACCACCCGAGGGGTTATGCAACTCCTGAAATCCTGTGTACACTTGCCACGAAATCCCCTTGAAAGTTGAAATCCATAAGATCTCTTGAAATCCATGAGATCTCTTGAAATCACATGAAATCCCTCGAACTCTCCTGACATTCCAGGAATCCCTTGAAATCTCTTGTAATCCCCTGTAATATATATATATATATATATATATATATATATATATATATATATATATATAGCTGTTGGTAGCTTTCTGTTGGAACGTAAAATACCTCCTCGTCGGGGAATCGAACCCCGGACCTTATGCTTGATACACATATGCTCTTTCCTTCTGAGCTAACGAGTGGGGTATATTATATATCTTATATATATATATATATATATATATATATATATATATATATATATATATATATATATATATTCATCTCCCTTGGACACAAGTTCAACCATCTTCAGAATGCGTCGTTAAATACACATCAAATATAATAATAAAAAAATAATCTCCATTTTAGCATATTAAGTGCTCAAGGGGGTCTAGAGGAGGAAGGAGTGGGATATTCTCATTACGACGCCTCACCCCTCCTCCCCCCCCATGACTAACCCGTCTAACTATTACGTGCTGTAATAAACCCATATATCCCTGGGGAACTGAGCTACTTCCATCCCCTGGGATACTGGGAGGGAGGGGGGGAGAATTCCAGCCCCCTCAGTTCACAGTGTGTGCATTCCGTTAGATGAGGATTCAAGGAAAAGATCACCCTTTTCGGGAGAGACGTTGTAGTTAGGGTCCCTGTTGTATTGTGTTAGTTGGTACTGGTGTAAAATGCAGTATTGTCGAAGAATATTATATAATCACGGACTGTTGGCATTTCTGAAAATAAATAGTTGAAATTGTGAAATATTCAAATAATTCAAGTTGAAATATTATGACAATTGATATGGTTAGAAGTATAATATAGTATATCTTATAATATGCCTTATTCAATTTATATGATGAACGTAGGCCTATAATAAAACTAAAAGTATATATATATTTTTTTTTTATACACATTCTTTTAATAGTCAGGGCTACCTTGTAGTTTAGAGCAGATTACTATACACTGTTTTATGAATTGATCAATTGATCAATAAGTTTTATTGTAAGTTTAACTAGCTGACTCGGCAAACGTTGTTCTGCCATCGAAGTGATTTGTGGTGAATGTTGGTTGTTAATGTAAAAATAAGGTGTTGGAAGGCGGATTAGACGCGATCTAGCGTGTACCCCCGCAAATGTTGCCGAGCGCAGCAGACATTGAGTAACTCCGTCAATGTCATGGAACAACGTCATTACAGGTGTTGTCCTTGAAGTGCTGAAATGTGGATATTGCTCATAGGAGAAAGCTCGGCGGAAGATCTCGTATACTTTAGGACTATCTACCAGCCCTATCGAATGTGCGTGAGGAATTTCACGACACTCGGTCGAGCCGTTTCGGAGGAGTTCATCCTCTAACATGTGACACAAGCTTTTTATATATTAGATAATTTTAATTATTTATCTGTGATGGCCAGACGTGCAATAAGGGGTGGGGGGGATTGGGGCAAATTAATAAAATGAAAAACTGAATAACATTCTTGAATATATCAAAATGTTTATATATATATATATATATATGTATATATATATAATTTTAAATGTATTCAATCATGTTATATAAGGAGAATATAATGCCACTATACTTGTGAATTTCCAAGCATTTCAGTAATGTTGATTAAAAAGGTCTGACCATGAATACTTCTCGTCCACGTCTTACAGACAGATGGGGGGAGGAGGGGCTACAAGACCATGGGAGGGGGGGATGTCTTCCTCTCAGATAAGGGTGCATGTTAGATGAGGCGACAGACCGAGCAACTCATTGATAATGCAGCGTCGGTAAACGTGCCACGGGTTAGCGGTCGACTTTTAGACTTATTTCCAGCGTCACCTGTATATGTTCTTACTTCTTACTTACCCACTGTTGTTGTTGTTGTTGACGTCTTCAACCGGGGATTGATCAACTGTACTCAAATCAATGTCCTGAAAATCGACTAACTTAAGGGTAGGGGGATGTTCATTCTTACTTTCTTTTCGATGTTCACGAACCAGTGTAATTGAATGTAAATCCACAGCTTATCCACAGGGTTAACGGCAAAACACCGAGATATATGACTTACATTATCTCTCATTTCACTCACTCTGACAGTGTGTAAATCTGTCAGAATATAGTCGACATATCAATGGTGCAACTACTATAATGTTATAAGTAAATACGTTGACGGTAACGAATTCGTGCTAAATAACATTGGCAGCAAAGGACTTTCAACTGCGTGCACTAATATCCTGCCTTAGTTCAAACGTTGCCTCTAGATGACTCTTTCATTTCGAAAAGGGTATTGTGTGTCTCGTTGGCTGGAGCGGTATGCTACCAACCGGCCGCGCTGGAAATGCGGCTTCGATAACCATGCACCCTACTTTTTTGTTACTTCTTAAATATTATATAAGCGTATTTGGCCGAAGGTTATAGGTCGGGTAGATTTTTTTTCTAAACCGTTATTGTTTACCGACCAATACTGGAATTAGTCGTGATAACGATTCAACAGGCATACTTGGACACGATTGAATAGTGGAGTTGTATTGTACTGGAGGTATAACTCCGTGCTAAAAACTCGTCCCACTTGATCACAACTAATAGTGGGTAACGGCAGCCATGTTCCCTCCTCAAGCTGATTGTTGTCAGGTGTAGGCCGAACGAAACTTGTTTTATATTTAGTGTCTGAATTCAGGCCTACTATGTTATTAAATAATTTGTAATAATAAAGAAGGGGTTGCTGGATTACCAATGTGGGAGTAGCTCCAACTGGCAGTTGAAATAAGAACATGGCCGTCATTTCGAAATGACCGGAAGTATTTATTCGGAATAACCGGAAATCACCTCCATATAGGTATACAACTCCATGATCGAATCTACGAATGAACGCTCGGGCCAAAGAGGCGAACCCTCCCGAACAAATCTGTTAAGTTGCCGGCGACCTGCTCGTATAGTAAGTGCGGCAGGCCTACGTTGATCGAGCCTATTTGAATAATTTAATTAAACAAAGTTATTTGGTACTTGAATTACTTTATTTAAGCCTGAATATACCTGCTGGTACATTATTACATACAGTATTAATAACACACTTTGACTGTACAGAGCATAATAAACCATTCTGAATTTATTATTATTTACTATTAAATACTTTTCAATGAATATTGTGCAAAATTATATGTCAATCAAATTAATTATTTCCTCATTTCCAATTAATTAATCAAAGCCACTTCCGGCGTAATTAGGGTTAGTAGTTGAATACATCATATTATTCCTATATATTTTATTCACTACCCGCAGGTTACTTATATTATCAAATTAAATGTTCATTTTCAATAGTTATAGGCAAATATAACATGATCAAACGCTTGATACCTGTAGGAATGTAGGTCTATGACTATTATTCTACTTCAACTTCAGCAATAAATGCTACTAGAGGCTACTGTGGTGTGTGTGAGTGTGTAGAGGTGTGACCTTGAAACTCTTGAACACCATAAAGTACAATTGAACACTTGTGCATAGTTGTTGTAGTGTTGTGTCTGTGCTGTTGTAGCTGAGTTATCACTCATGACTTGTGATGCCTCTTCATGTGTATCTTAAGGGTATCGCTTCGAGCGCAGCGATAACTGCATAGCGTGCAAGCGAAGGGTTTTTCTCCGCTGTGCGTTCTCTTGTGTGCGTTCATGTGACTGCTTTGTATACATCTGTAGTCACACTTGTTGCAAGTGAAGGGTTTTTCCCCAGTATGAATTCTCTTGTGGTTTTTCATATCACCGCTCTGTATACACGTGTATTCACACAACAGGCAGGCGTAAGGTTTGACTCCTGAATGAATCAACAAGTGTTTCTTTATATGACCAGCATGAGCTGATATATAGTCACATTGCGTGCAGACATACTTCTTCTCTCTACGATGTACCACCTTAATGTGTTTTGTTAGATTACCTTTCTCCTTACACCTGTAGCTACATTCAGTGCATTGGAAGGGCTTTTCTTCTGTATGAGTCAACAAGTGGTTTACCATGCGGTGTTTAATAGCAGTCTCGTAACCACACTCCTTGCAAGTCTTGGTTGAAGCTGCGGCCCTCTTGATAACAACTGTCTTCTTCTTACACAACACTCCCCTCATGTTCTTGCCACTACTAGCAGAGCCCTGTGTTGGAGCATGCACAGCATTACACTCACTCATTTCCTCGGTTATGTTGCCCTTCTCAGCTGATCCTGGTTCACTCTGGTACTGCCTTACATCCTCCAATTGTACGTCGCTCTTCTCAAATACTAACGGCGTATTCTTATCGGTAACCGTAACATCCATTTGAGAATCTGTCTCAGAATTATACTCTTGAACTGTTGGGTTCTGTTTCACATCAACTTTTGGTCCGCTTATGTTGAGAACAGCTGGCTTGAAGATATTGATATTTTCCTTGTTGGAAGTGTTTGAATGGATGTCTTTGTTACCGAGTTCGTCCGAAGTCTTTTCCACCGAACCACTCGTCATAGCGACTGACGTGAGTTTCTCTACGTTGATGTTTACATCGTTGTTTTCTGAAACGTTAAACTTGTTGGTCATATCGGACAGCACATTTCGAACAACATTGCTGTTCCCAGAGTTCTTGACCAGCGGTTTATTGGTCTTTACAGACTCTTTCAGATTTCTCTTCTCTGATTCTGTGGCATGTGGAATAACGAGTTCAACGTTACCCTGTTTACTTGTTCCGGCTGCTACGTCCATCAAAGCTGATCCTGGCTGAGTTGTGACATTACTTGTTGCACGCATCGTTTCCTTGGCCTTGGTTTTCTTCACGCATCGCTTTTCGTGGCGCTTCAAGAAAGCCATGCTTGTGAAACCTATCTGGCACGTCTCGCAAGGGTAGAGAGTACCGCTGCGAGTGGTTTCTGCGTCGTCAGTGTCTTCCGACTCGTAGTCTCGACCTTTCTTTCGGCAGTTCTTCATGTGAGCGTTCAAGTACAGTGGACTCACGAATCCGATTTTACAGAATCGGCAGAGGAATTTGGCTCCTGAAACCACAAAGAAGAATATGTTTTGGTTCAGTCCATGATAGATTTACTTGCTGTGTGTCACGTTTTATAGAAAATAAATATGTGTCGATTAAGCTGATATTAATTGATGGACAAAAAACCAATAGTAATCAACGTTGATAACAAAACAATCCACTAATTATTGCTTAATTCACTGAACTTACTTCGTAAAACTGGACCGTAGTCTATTAACACCAAATGCCAAAGACACGAGAATCTTTATTTCTGATTGGTCAATCAACTTTCGGTCTTACCCCACAGGCGTCTGCTAGGCGTATAATCTTTTGCGTCATTAATGCTCATGACCATTGTTATTAATTGTTATCAATCAAAAAATGTGTAATTTTGATTAAAATACACATTTTTCAATTCGGCACCCAATGGACATACGAACGATTGATTTGGCTTCATTTGTTCATCACATTGGCATTAGATGCCTTGGGATGCAAACTTTCACGCCACTATCTCTCTTGTTAGGCCTATAAACTTGAACACTGATTATTATAAGATTTGGGTATTTCAACAATTTGAAAGGGAGTGAACTGAATGGACCTCGACAAAAGGGCATAGATTTAAATTTTTATCTGCAGGACTATGGGGCTTCACCCCCTCCCAAGAGTTTTATATAATTCCTCTTGTTTCTCTCTAATTGGACCGCTGTGTAATCTGTTTCTACTCACTCGGTGAGGTCTTGGGCACGCCACTATGGAACGCCTTAACGTCGATACCAAGCTTGACTGCGTACTCGTTACCGTACCAAACCAGCAGCTCCTCGTGCGCCGCTATCACTCGGAACGTTCGGTAGAACATCTTTTTCTGGTACTGGAACAAGAATCATTACTACCATTATTCATTATGTCGACAGATTGAATATAGGCTTACAGTAGTAATGTATGATTTACTATGAAAATTAATTTCCAATTTTTCCAATAAGTAATCGTAACTTTAGTTTTTATTTTGGATTTGATCTTGAACTATGCTACTTATAACTTTCCACCCCTCCCCACCTCTTGTCACCCTTTCTCACGCTGGGATAAGCCCACATCTGAAATCAAGTAATGATAAAGGATACATATATACACCTTACACGGAAATATTTTTATAAACCTACAAGTTTTAAAATGTTTTGCATGAATACCTTATTATAAATGAGAGATAAAGATTGCTTTTTATCTAAAAAATCACATGCGTTCTAGCCTCTCTCCCTCTCACTGTCTCAATCTGTCAAACATTGCTACAATTTTCCCCTAAAAATGACCCTCTTTGAGTACATGGCACGTTAGCAGCTATAATATCGAATAGGCTATGCTACATAAATATGCATTGACATGAATATGATTGTTTTTGTCGTCCTTATTGGCTTTGCTTACCTGGAAAGGAATCACGTTCTGCTGAGCCCTGTAAACAGAGCAGTTGACGTAACGCATCCAGTTACTGCATGACGAGTTGGAAGCGTCGATACAAAACGTCTCGCGATTGTTTTTACGGATCTAAAACAAATAAATTAAATCATACATTACGAACTATACGTTGCTATGTCAGTTGGTATCGTAAACCAATGAAATTTTGATTTGTTCCAAATACTGACTTTGTATCTCATCTTATTCAAGATTTACTGGTATTGTAATTAATTGACTGTTGTGATCTAAATAAAGCTGATATTGAAAAAACCTGCAGCTTACCTCGACTAAACTAAATTTCAGATCAACATAATTTATGCCATACATTTACAACGAAGGCAATTGTTGCTATTGAAATTATTTGGAACCGTGCTTCTAATTAGACGAGCTTTAGCGAGGATTCAATTTGACGTACTGACAAAAATTGGTGTTCGTTTTTATGTTTTTTTTTTTTTGTTTTTTTTGTTTTTTTTTTGTTTTTTTGTCGGTTCTCCACAGGTCAAACGGCTACATCTATCAACTTCAAACTTTTTTTCAATGTGGTTCCTCATCTAACTTAGATCTGTATAGTTTTGTGGCATTATCGGGAATTGATTTTTTTTTTATGAATTTAAGAAATTTCAAAAATTCCCATTAGAATAACATGGCGAAAAAAAAAGAAAATATTCTTATTTTCCAAAAAATGAAATTTTGCGTGAAGTTGAATTACATTTTGGTACACATTTCTAAAAATGTTCAGCTCGATCGGGTCAGCCATTTTGAAGAAAACACATAAAATGTGCTAAATTAATACCACTCGAAGCAGTTTTTACCTATTTTTACCAATACTATTACTATCCGCTCGTCTAACAACGCATATATGGCGTTTTCCTAGTACTTAACAATAATTACACAAAATGCAAACATTATGAAACTAATCTATAAATGTGTTGAGTGATGCAATGAATCCCATCAAGGAATAATAACGATAACAGATGTTATCCGATACATCCGAAAAAAAATCATATGCTATTTATTCTATGCTTCATGTTCTTTTCTATTCTAGAACTCTTTCCTATCCATAAGTACGATAACTACAATCTGAAGTTTTAACAAAATTTTAAACAACATCCGAAAAAAATCATATGCTATTTATTCTATGCTTCATGTTCTTTTCTATTCTAGAACTCTTTCCTATCCATAAGTACGATAGCTACAATCTGAGGTTTTATTAATTCTGTACAAATTCCTGAATGAACACATCGTCTATTCTATATAACGTATCAACTTTCTTGCGGTCAGAAAGTAAATTAGATAAATGTAACTGTGATCTCAGACTTACCACCCAGCTGTATCCCGACGGTTGAGCCAAAGGCGGCTTTTCCTCTCCTACGTAAGGACCGAATATCATGTGAGCGTCGATCTCTACTCGAGCCCACACCCCTTCCCCCGCCCCGGTAATACTGGACTGTGCCACGGCCAGGATGCTCGGAGTGGTCTTCAGGGCGTGGTCCGGACCCTCGTAACCGTCGGATACCTGGAACAAACCCGGAGACGTTGAACGTTTGTTCGTCGACTGTATAGCTTAAATCAAGATCATAACCACCATCACCCAACACTGGTGTAAACAGTAATACAGTAATGGAAATATTATTGATTTGTTTCTATGATGTTAGTACATTGGCTTGAAATATTTCAGGAGTCATTAATACAATAGTGCCGCCCCGATGGCTGAGTCAATTATCGCTAGCGGTAGTAACTGAAGTCACCGTTGGGCGTAGGTTCGAGTCCCGCATAAGGCATGGGTTTTTGTAAACGTCCTTTCACCTATCATCACTTCATCGTTTCATTATCATCCGCTCATTCGTACCCCCGTATAACCTAGCTGTTGGTGGGGTCGTTAAGCAATATTACAAAAAAATAAAAAAAAAAGTATGCTAATAATTAATTTTTTGAATTTGTTTGTCCAATGAATATCTGTCAACAAAACACTAATACCGTAGGGCCTACTTGAAAACAATTAATAACGTCGAAACTTGATACAAAATCATTGTTCCCCAATTAAGGCTATGGATGAAAGGTGGAATTCTTTAGATTGTGGCACCATAAGGGCAATCTTACCACCTCGTTTTAATTATTAAAACCAATTAACTTCAACAGTAGGACTGCGCTGTCTGTGTCCATACAATACCGTCGCAGATAAAAGTTTCAGTTTATCTGTAAGTTACTTGAAACCACCACTAATTATAGAACACTAAAACACTTCATAAACAGAATACTTTTCTGTGAGATGAACATTTCTAGTGCTGTTTAATGATTGAGATGGAAACTGTATAGTTGCATTACCTCTCTGTCTTGGATGAGTGTTAACGATCCATGTATTGGACAGACACCTTCGTATTCCAACTGACACTCGTCGCAGACTGAAAACAAGCAAACACAATTACACTGACAACGTTTATTGCGGTGAATATTCTACTACTTTTACAGATTGATATTAATACACTGTATCAGTGGATCGGCCATGTTGTTTTGTGTGTACGTTAAACCGGCCACCGAATCTAATGATTTTCATACATGATTTAGTCACAGTGAAGTGTACGCCTAATCTTCTTATTTTAGCTCGTGATGCTGTAATGATTGCGGCATGCCAAGTAGCTCATTCGTTAGGAAGACATGAGTAGTAGTAAATATCTTTATCGTCAGTATTTCGGTGGTGACATGTAGTAATTTAAAGAAATTTCAAACAATTTTATCTCACAAAAGAATCGTAGCATATAAATTGTTGGGCCCCAGTTTTTCATTAGTTTGTTAAAAGTTACTCAACTGATAACTGTGTTGTATCAACTGTAAAGAACTTATCAGTCAATTAGCTTAACGGAGACTTTAACAAACTACTATGTATAATGAACAATGGAGACAAACTTTGTAATTTCCATAATTTACGCTTTCTTTTAAACTTTCAATATTTCAATAATTTACGCTCTCATTTCCAAGTGTGCTAAGGATCACCTTTTTCCTCGAACGCATCCTCTTCTAAACTGCCAAACTTCTTTGCCCGTTTTTGCTCGATTATGAAATCTATTAAAGAATATTATTCTTTGAAATAATGGATTTTTGTTAGATGACACAGCAGATAGCGGCTTACTAGATAATTATTGCTTGAAATAATCACATATCTTGTTTTAAATGAACCAAGAAGAATGCTTCGTAATGATACAAACTTAACAACAAAGCAGTTAATACTTACAAATGTAGTCATCGTCGTTCAGATTTTCAGCCTCCTTGTACTGTACGACAGGTACTTGCCGTCTAGGATTCCTACGCGGTATTATAACAGGCCGAGCTTGTTTTCCGCATTCTACCCTCCTCTTGCCGGGACTCTCTGGGTGCGGTGACGTTACCACCATCAACCAGGGCTTCGTTCCTCGCCTCACAACCGTTGATTTCCCGTCCCTTGGCTCGGCGGCGCCTTTGACAGGTGTGACAGGTGCGATCGCTGCCGGGGCTGGGTTAACCTGTTTGGATGTACCTGCGGTCGAGGCTGCTGTGACCTCCGCTGCTTTTACAGGTTGTTTGCTGGGTGTTTTCACCAATGTTTTGTCTGCACGACGCAATGTATCGTCGTTGGTTTTAACGGTTCCTTCGACGACTTTTAAGAAATCTCCTGATTTGTTTTTAACAATCGGAAATTGTTGGTCGACAGCTGAGTGTAGCGGCTTGTCAAGTGGTTTCTTAACGGAAGAAGTTCCTTGATTAGCAGGCTGTAGCGAGGCGTTAACACTAACGACCCGTTGGTTGATCGTAGGTTGAGAAGTTGATCCGCGGGATGTAGAAGGCTGTGGGTCGTTGAGATCTTCTACGTCAGGTTTCTTCGCAGATTCTGAAATAATAACGAAAAACTTGGAGAAGCGCCGATACTATTCGAATCAGTTATGAAACTTTTTCAATTTTGGTTTGTTTCTCGTTCAATAATTTCTACATTGAGAAATGTATTAAGGCACAATGAGTTAATGGAGTGGTAAGATCGACATTGTGGTGCCCTGGTCAAACGATCTTAGTCATTCATCCTTTACCTTTATGGGAAACAATGGCTTTGTGTTAAGTTTTCAATATTAGACTTATCCTTAATACAGTACATTGGACGTTTGTACATATTTTAAATGGTGAACATGATAATAACTCTGGTATACCGTAGTAATGGTAACTACAAGTTGAAGTTGTTGCCGCCCCGGTGGCCAAGTCAATTATCGCTAGCGGTAGAAACTGAAGTCACCGTTGGGCGTTGGTTCGAGTCCCGCATAAGGCATGGGTTTTTGTAAACGTCCTTTCACCTATCATCACTTCATCGTTTCATAATGACCCGCTCATTCGTACCCCCGTATAACCTAGCTATTGGTGGGGTCGTTAAGCAACATAGAAAAAAAAAATTGTCAACTTGAATCAAATGTTATTATGAATTCTACAGTTCCGAGATCTAACGACACTTATTGGTTTTGGTTTCGGCTATTCAACCTATGGAACGTTAATAAACAGACAGAGAACTTGTGACTCTGTTCTTGTTCTTGAAATGTGATATCTGGTCACTCTACGCTAGTTGCCAACTCACCGCTGTCCAAGGCTATCTGCACGAGCTCCGGGAAGTTGAGCTGCCGGTCCAGATTCTTGAGATCCTGTTCCTCTGCAAGCACGATGCGGATCATGCGTTTAAACTCTTGTATCGACCTGCAAAGACACGAAAAACATTGAAGTGAAACATTCTGAGGGGATTCGAAATGTTCAATTAGATATACTTTACTCATAACTTTGCAGTGGATAAGTGAAATGATTCCAAATAATGAATAGATGGTGTAGAATTTGGCCTTGTGGAAGAATAAGAACGCTTACACTTTTCACTCTAGATCACTTCACAAAGACGCAGACAAACAATCATCGTGTAATAACACTATTTTACTCAGAGACAGGCGAATGTCCAACGAAACTATTTTATCGGTTCGGACACAAAAAGGTAAGAAGTGAGAGACAAATTAACAAATATAATATAACAGGTCTCTTATTTCAAACCGAATTAATATAGAGTGAATTCTCCATTTAGGCCTATCTCGTTATGAGAGAATTATATTACTCGGTGTAATTAGGCCTACCTCGTTGGATCTTTGTCGCAGAATCCCAAGAAGTCAATCTTCAACTCTTTGGCCAACTCAGCGTAAGATACGGGCTCTAAGGGGGTTTCACCGTAAGCCTGGAAGAAAATGAGTACAAAATGATTGCAATTATTTTATAGCTAGCTAAAAACAATCAATATGAGGGTCATGAAATTAACATGCTAGCAATCAACAAAAAATGTTGCTTGTGTATTGAAATTGAATTAAATTTTAATAATATATACCTACTGAATGTTTTGTGGATTTTAAATTTGATTTTGAAGTTAAAGTGGGCTTAGTTGGATTATTTCTTAGTTTCAACTCGGTGTGTTGCTTACCTCCAACTGTGACAACATAAGGTGGAGATCGTTGACAATGGGCGTGACAATCTTCTTCTTCGTAAACCTCTTCCTCCTCTTCTTCGGTGTTTCAGGCTGCGGCTCCGGTATTGTAGGAGGCGGAGGGGTAGGGGGGCTGGCTGGCTTCGGTACAACAACCTTGCCCTTCGCCATGAACTTTGGTACGGGTGGGTCGAAACCTGGAAAAATATTGTAGTAATTGAATTGGATTTGCTTGAATTTTTTTATTCAAATTTTGTACACCTTTGGGCCTGTAAAAATTGGAATTTTTTTGGGGGGATTTTTATCGTTGATAGAAAATGGCAAGATCTTCAAAATGTAATAAATTATTGCTCACAAATTAGGCCTGGGTCTACTTCTGGTAGGCCTAGGTCTCTAATTTTAGCAATACTAATTTGAAGGATTTGGAAAGGCAATGGTAGGCCTAGGCCTACCCGACCTATCGTAATTATGGAATTTTCCGGCCCAAGGCCTATCATATTTTTACATAGAAAGTGATTAATGTGAGTCATATCCATTCAGAAATGGTGATAAGGTGAGATTAATATAATGAATCATCGTTGTTAACATCTTGGATGCTCAGGCTATCTTTGCTAATAGACCCTAGGCCTATGGTAGGCCTAGACCTAGGCGGCCTATAGTGATATGGCGTTATTGTATTACCCTTATCCTTCATTGTGAAATATAAGACGAGAGTAGTCTTCAACCGGGTTTTCTCGTAGATCGGCATTGCATTCCATTCCCTTGGATGGAAGTAGGAGGCACATTCCAAAATTGCTGCAGTTGGCTCCATTTTGTAGGCCTATCAGAATCTTTGATACAGCAGAATAGAGAACTTGCCTTTAGCCTAGGCTAGACTAGCAAGAAAGTAATTGTCTATTTCAACACTTATTTCAAAATAGATTTCGACAATTTTGGTTTTCAAATGAAGTTGAACAATTCAGCTCTCGATCAGTGTATTTGAAGTTGAATTTCAAAGAATATTAGTTACTGATAAATGTTATTTTAATTGCTTCAAACGATGAGCTAAACTCCTTCTCTCTGCCGACTTCGAATGAATCAATTTGTTCTAGAAAAATGATTGAAATATGGTACAAAACGTTCGAATTTAGTGAAAATTTTCATGTCATTTTAGGTCAAAAGATCGACTTATGCGATTATTACTATTTTCTTCAACTAAAATTCAAAATACTGGTGCAACATGAATCGCAATGTATAATAACAAGTAGAGATTTTGTTGTTAGTATTTTTTATTGTGTTTTTATTCATAAAACTGGGCACACGTTAATATATTTTATTTCATTCAATGCTTCACTTGATCATTTTGTTGCGCGCTTCCGCGCCGCGGTCTACGGTAACTAAGTGAACTAAATCTGACTTCCCTCTCGAATTTCAAAATGTGCACAAAATGCGCATGGGGAACGTTCAGAAAGTACATTCATTTTTAAACCCACATCCAACCAACCAATCAGAAAGTTATAGAATTTATTCGTTCAACAATGAAAGCACGGTACTTCAATAATCAAGGTAAGATACTCATCCATGTTCAAAAACATCATTCTTGTTCATTTCAGAAATAGTATTATCATTATTTTTTCATCCAAACCATTATCTTTCCTCAATTTTTGTTTATATTGAAGTCATTTACGTTGACTATTATCATTTGTCTTTGGCAACCATCCATATCCGTTCTTTTCATAAAGTTTATATGCATTAAAAAGTATTCGTACTGATGAATTATCAGCATTGTTCACCGAACTAAAAGCTCCGAATTGAATTGAAACAAATACCATGTTTCTAAGACAGCTGATAAGTGGGTAGATAAGTGGTGATATTCCTCCCTAATAGTTGAATCTATGTAAGAAGCACTCTAAATGAAAGCCAGCTGAGAAGGGAGGGATGATCACTCTGTCTAAGTGAACCAGTAAGTGATACCAAGTCTAAGACGCGACTATATGAGACAATGAGACGGGGAAGTGCATCAGGATATTTTATTTTCAGTTCAAAATATAACTAATATAGAATCTATTTAGGCCCGGTTTTACGAATCTTAGTTAAGTACTAATCCACTAACTATTTGTTAAGGTACGAAAATATCATATGTAACCAATGGTGATAACAAGTTAATCCGCTAACTATTGCTTAATCCACTAACTATCGATTCGTAATACCGGCCCTTAGTATACAATATATTATAGGGCCTATACACCGGCACAAGTTGCTCACAGTGGCTAACGCGCTCGCTTCATGTGATCCGATAGATGTGGGTCATATCGGACCTCGGCTCAATCTACGCCACACACACATCTATATACCCTATATATATATATTATATAATTATGTGTGTGTATGTATACTTATAGGCCTATCCACGAAAGAAGGTCGTCTATAGAGACCTACCAACATAT
Source organism: Brachyptera putata (assembly GCA_907164805.1). Taxonomy (NCBI): domain Eukaryota; kingdom Metazoa; phylum Arthropoda; class Insecta; order Plecoptera; family Taeniopterygidae; genus Brachyptera; species Brachyptera putata. Next base: position 4,173,112 of record OU015475.1, read on the forward strand.
CAGACACAAAAATCATCGTTACGTTTTTATAGCTGTGATGTTTAAAAGGTTCTTTGAAAACCGAACATTACATAATTGTCGTAGTTTTTGCAATTATTTATTCAACAGACAATCTTGTTTTCTCGTGGATTCGAGTGGGTTCAAGAAAACGAGACAAATTCGCAATAAAACAGAGTGTGGGGCTGGTGTGGCATTCACTCCGTGCTGTAAGCCGTGAGAGTGAAGAAATCAAATAGAAGTTTCCATCGTAAAAACAGATGAAAGTCTATCTGTGGTAGAGAGAGAGGGAGCGAGAGAGAGAGAGAGAGAGCAAGAGAGAGAGAGAGAGAGAGAGAGAGAGAGAGAGAGAGAGAGAGAAGGAAAAAAGAGAGAGAGAGAGGGAGAGAGAAAGAGTGGGAGTGAGAGAGGGAGAGGAGAGAGAGAGAGAAGAGAGAGAGAGAGAGAGAGAGAGGTAGAGAAGGAGAGAGACAGAGAGAGAGAGGGAGATAGACAGAGAGAGAGACAGACAGACAGACAGTAGAGAGAGTGAGAGAGAGAGAGAGAGAGAGAGAGAGAGAGAAAGAGAGAGAGAGAGAGAGGGAGAGGGAGAGGGAGACTGAAAGAAAGGTCAGACAATACTGTGTGGGTTGGTGTTTTAAATGTGAGACTTTGACCTTTCTATAAGAAGTATTCGATTAAAATAAATGTTGAACCCCTCCTCCCTCAACTACCCCTACACCACCCACCCTTCTATCATATCTCGTGAAAATATTTCATTAAAGCGTTTATATAAAACCATTTTACTGTTAATATGTAATTTATAATCAAGTCGGGTAGAAGACTGTCAACAAATATTTTAATAGCTGAATTTCTAAACATTGATTCGGTTAATTCAGTCGCATCAACTTGGGAAATTCGGTATATTCGAACCTCTGTTATGAGCGGATGATAACGAAACGATTCCTAAAACTACCTAAAGATAGCACATTAAATAAAATAATGGAATAAATATATAATGGGAATATTGTTCTCCAAATAATCTTGCTGTTGGTGGGGTCGCTACAAACAATGATTGAATGGTATTTCTTTGTTTTTATAAAACATATATACACATATATATATATATATATATATATATATATATATATATATATAATTACACATTGCTTCAGGGTTTTAACGCGTATTATAAAAACAAGGACAAATCCAAATATAAAATTGATTTAATAAGTGGATTTCTAATATATATATATATATATATATATATATATATATATATATATATATATATATATATATAACATATATATATATATATATATATATATATATATATATATATATATATATATATATATATATATATATATATATATATATATATATAATGAAGAATAATATATTTCGCAAGACTAGTAGCAAGCACGGGTCCAGATAGATGCTGCATATCGATCTGTGAAACACCCCCACGTGACCCCCCTGCCCCCCCCCCCCCCCCCCCCCCCTCCCGATCATCCCTTATATACGCGCCACGCCACGGTGTCTCCAAGACGCCAGCTCGAAACGACCGCGCGCTCATGGTATAACATAGGGTGGAACATCCGATCGACACGTCGCATGTGAGTTATGAGAGTTTTGTAAGGTATACATTTTTTATTATTTACTTGTGGCCCCTTCGAAGGATCAGGACACCTTGACGTGGTGTGGGGGCTTGCGTGACCCAATGATTTCTATAGATGTTGTCGGGAGCAATTTATTTGCTCCCAAAAGGGTCTGATAAGGCCCTTAAGATAAGTTGGCGATAAGGTCTGGAGTGAGGGTCCAGACCGAGGTGTTAACAACTCCTGAAATCCGGTGTACACTTGCCATGAAATCCCATTGAAATCCCCGAAAACATGAAATCCCATTTCTTCTAAGCCCTAGATCCCTTTGGCAGCTCATGTATTGTAAACAGTTTACAATAAAATAAATTCTTCTTTAAAATTTTGTTCATATCTCGAATCGTTCGAATTAATCAATTAATTAAATCAATTTATTGTCAGTTACATGCCCAAGACCATGAAGGCTAATGTAGGGCCATAGAACATTTTTCTAAGCCCTCTTTAGCCACTCGTTCGAGTGTAAATCTGTCAGGCTATTAATTGAATGTGATGATGACTGTAAGTAGGCTGTACCGCGCAACACGTTTGACTAATTGTCTAGCCTCCAGGGGCTAGCAAGCGGTAAGCTAGTTACATGGTTGGGGGAAGGGGGGGGGGGTACGGCTTAAGAGGGCATAGGACAGTGTTGGTCATCATGCTTGAAGTACTATTACTAGGAAAACGCAACATATGCGTTGTGGGATGAGTGATATAAGTATATTTATATGAAATTTTATGGAATGTAATGAATAGATACAATAGTCATTGTGAATTTTAAGCCAATAATGCACAGCCATCTTTCAAAACTTGTTGCTTATTTTGTAATCGTTCATTTATTTAATTGGTCTTATGTTTTGACCTTCTTAATAGCTTTTTAATTGATCTGCAAAAACTACATTATAATTATTTTTCAACAAAACAACTGATATTATATTTCACCTAAATATTTGGACTAATATTTTTCCGTTATTCGTTATGTTTTTTTTTTTTTTTTTTTTTTTTCGGTTCTCCATAGGTCAAACGGCTACATCTATCTACCTCAAACTTTTTTCAATATGGTTCCTCATCTAACTTAGATCTGTATAGTTTTGTGGCATTATCGGGTGGTAACTTTTTTTTTTATGAATTTAAGAAATTTAAAAAATTCCCATTAGAATAACATGACGGAAAAAAAAAAAAAAAAAAAATATTTTCCAAAAAAATGAAATTTTGCGTGAAGTTGAATTACATTTTGATACACATTTCTAAAAAATTTCAGCTTGATCGGGTCTGCCATTTTGAAGAAAAAACATAAAATGTACTAAATTGTTACCACTCGAAGCAGTTTTACCCATTTGTTCCCATACTATCACTATCCGCTCGTCTTACAACGCATATATGGCATTTTCCTAGTGTAAATATTTGGACTAATATTTTGCCGTCACTCGTGTTCCAGGATCGTCGTACTCGCCGTGTTACTAAGCGTCGTCCATTTCGACACGAGCATCTACTGCATCCTGACGCTATGGCAGCACGTCCTTGGCTACCTGGCCATCCTGTCTGGGTCGCTACTAGTAGAGTGCGTGATATGCATCGTGGCCATGCGTGGCAGCATACTGGACACGGACAAGCGCGCGTCCATGCAGTACCTGCTCTACGTCAGGCTGGGTGAGTCACGGGCGGTAACCTGGTTCGATACCCGCCGCCGACCATCTTTATCATTCCTGTACGAGTTAGTCCGATTTTAGTGAAGATGATACCGAAAAACAGAAGAAAAGCGGATTATTCTATATCAACAGCCCATACACGGCCACCTTTAATTGTGGGTTCAAGTTAATACTGGGTTCATCTTGTACAGGGATGCCCCCCCCCCTCCCAGGCGTTTATCATGGTTTCCCCCTGGGGGGGGGGCATTCCTGTATAAGACAAACCCAGTCTCAACTTAAACCCAGAATTCAAGGTGGCTGTGCATGCGCTGTTGATATAGGATATACTGCTTTTCTTCTGTTTTTTGGTATTATCTTCACTAGGCCGCCCCGGTGGCTAAGTCAGTCATCGCTAGCGGTTGGGCGTGGGTTCGAGTCCTGCATAAGGCATGGGTTTTTTGTAAACGTCCTTTCATCTATCATCTCTTCATAGTTTCATTATCACCCGCTCATTCGTACCCCCGTATAACCTAGCTGTTGGTGGAGTCGTTAAGCACCAAATTAGAAAGATGAATGAAGATGAAGAATTGAATCAAAAAAAAAAAAAAAATGTCTTTTGAAAAATTATATTTTTCCAACTAGCAGAAATTTCTCGTAAACAATCCCTTGCAATATATTATTATTAGTAGTAGTTATTTTATTTACTCATTACAGATTGTTCTTAAAACAATTGGTAATGATTACTATCATGAAACTACAATCAAACATACTCAATAAAATTATACTTTGTTATTTTTTCTTAGCTGTCTCTTTAAATCACCGATCTTCATTACATTCTTTATATCTTCTTCCAATTCATTCCATTCCTGCTATAACTTGGGTTCAGCGTGCTAGCCACTGGACCACCCGTCTCAGTTCCCTCCCGAACCCCAGTAACGTGTCACGATCCTCGTTGCCAACACGACACATGTTTTCTGTTCCCAGGCGTGCTGCTGATGGAGCTCATATGGTTGATATTAGGTGTCGTGTGGTTGGTACTGCATTATCAAGACTGCCCAATAGACGTTGCCAAAGAAGCCATTTTAGGTAAGACAATTTATTTAGTTAGTTATTTAGTTATCATTTAAAATGGAAAGGGAGAGACTTAGGTGGTACGGGCATATGCGACGAATGGAGAAGGAGAGAATACCGAGAGCAATGTTTGAGATAGCAGAAAACAATGGAGATGAGATAAGAGTAGGAAGACCAAGAGAGAGGTGGCAGAAGGGAGTAAAGTGTGGGGTAGTCAACCGAGGAGAAAATGGGAGGAAGTGCTAGACGAGAGATGGTGGGAAGATAGAGAACGGTAGAGGGAACTCGTAGGAAGAAAAGACAAAGCAGAGGATAGTAGTAGTGAAGAAGAGGAAGAAGTTAGAACTGGCAGGAACCGACTGATAAGAAGACTGCCCTAGAAGAAGTGGTGGGAACACCCCCTGGCACAATCTAATTGGTTATCTGGGTTTGAGAAATATATATATTATTCCCCAAGTGAACATACATACCGGTAGTATTATCTATATAAAAGGCTAAGCGCGTATGTCGCTCTGTAAGGATGTTGGCGAACGCGGGGCAGGGAGGTGGGGGGGGGGCAAAGGTGAGGGAGGCATGGAACCACTCGAAGCAGTTTTTACCGATTTTTACCCATACTATTACTATCCGCTCGTCTAACAACGCATATATGGCGTTTTCCTAGTATAGATATCTCGCTCGTCTTATAACGCATATTCTGCAACTAACCTAGTCCAAGCTGAAAGTAACGTGATCTAACCGCGTTCGTGTTGTCGCCAGGTATTGTGATATGCAACTGGTGCGTGCTGCTCAGCGTGCTGGTGACGGTATGGTGTACTTACGACGCCGCTGGTCGCTCGTGGGTCAAGATGAAGAAGTACCAGCGCTCCATGAAGGAGTCAGAGTCACGCTTCCAGTACAAACGGTCGGGGAACAACAGGAACTGGAGGCAGAGGTACGCACTGTTGTTGTTGTTGTTGTTGTTGTTGTTGTTGCTCGTGGGTCAAGATGAAGAAGTACCAGCGCTCCATGAAGGAGTCAGAGTCGCGCTTCCAGTACAAACGGTCGGGGAACAACAGGAACTGGAGGCAGAGGTACGCACTGTTATTGTTGTTGTTGTTGTTGTTGTTGCTCGTGGGTCAAGATGAAGAAGTACCAGCGCTCCATGAAGGAGTCAGAGTCGCGCTTCCAGTACAAACGGTCGGGGAACAACAGGAACTGGAGGCAGAGGTACGCACTGTTGTTGTTGTTATTGTTGTTGTTGTTGTTGCTCGTGGGTCAAGATGAAGAAGTACCAGCGCTCCATGAAGGAGTCAGAGTCGCGCTTCCAGTACAAACGGTCGGGGAACAACAGGAACTGGAGGCAGAGGTACGCACTGTTGTTGTTGTTATTGTTGTTGTTGTTGTTGTTGTTGTTGTTGTTGTTGCTCGTGGGTCAAGATGAAGAAGTACCAGCGCTCCATGAAGGAGTCAGAGTTGCGCTTCCAGTACAAACGGTCGGGGAACAACAGGAACTGGAGGCAGAGGTATGCACTGTTGTTGTTGTTGTTGCTCGTGGGTCAAGATGAAGAAGTACCAGCGCTCCATGAAGGAGTCAGAGTTGCGCTTCCAGTACAAACGGTCAGGGAACAACAGGAACTGGAGGCAGAGGTACGCACTGTTGTTGTTGTTATTGTTGTTGTTGTTGTTGTTGTTGTTGCTCCTGGGTCAGATGAAGAAGTACCAGCGCTCCATGAAGGAGTCAGAGTCACGCTTCCAGTACAAACGGTCGGGGAACAACAGGAACTGGAGGCAGAGGTGTGCACTGTTGTTGTTGTTGTTGTTGCTCGTGGTCAAGATGAAGAAGTACCAGCGCTCCATGAAGGAGTCAGAGTCACGCTTCCAGTACAAGCGGTCGGGGAACAACAGGAACTGGAGGCAGAGGTGTGCACTGTTGTTGTTGTTGTTGTTGCTCGTGGGTCAAGATGAAGAAGTACCAGCGCTCCATGAAGGAGTCAGAGTCACGCTTCCAGTACAAGCGGTCGGGGAACAACAGGAACTGGAGGCAGAGGTGTGCACTGTTGTTGTTGTTGTTGTTGCTCGTGGGTCAAGATGAAGAAGTACCAGCGCTCCATGAAGGAGTCAGAGTCACGCTTCCAGTACAAGCGGTCGGGGAACAACAGGAACTGGAGGCAGAGGTGTGCACTGTTGTTGTTGTTGTTGTTGCTCGTGGGTCAAGATGAAGAAGTACCAGCGCTCCATGAAGGAGTCAGAGTCACGCTTCCAGTACAAACGGTCGGGGAACAACAGGAACTGGAGGCAGAGGTACGCACTGTTGTTGTTGTTATTGTTGTTGTTGTTGTTGTTGTTGTTGTTGTTGTTGCTCGTGGGTCAAGATGAAGAAGTACCAGCGCTCCATGAAGGAGTCAGAGTTGCGCTTCCAGTACAAACGGTCGGGGAACAACAGGAACTGGAGGCAGAGGTATGCACTGTTGTTGTTGTTGTTGTTGCTCGTGGGTCAAGATGAAGAAGTACCAGCGCTCCATGAAGGAGTCAGAGTCGCGCTTCCAGTACAAACGGTCGGGGAACAACAGGAACTGGAGGCAGAGGTACGCACTGTTGTTGTTGTTGTTGTTGTTGTTGTTGTTGCTCCTGGGTCAAGATGAAGAAGTACCAGCGCTCCATGAAGGAGTCAGAGTCGCGCTTCCAGTACAAACGGTCGGGGAACAACAGGAACTGGAGGCAGAGGTGTGCACTGTTGTTGTTGTTGTTGTTGCTCGTGGGTCAAGATGAAGAAGTACCAGCGCTCCATGAAGGAGTCAGAGTCGCGCTTCCAGTACAAACGGTCGGGGAACAACAGGAACTGGAGGCAGAGGTACGCACTGTTGTTGTTGTTGTTGCTCGTGGGTCAAGATGGGTCAGGGTCAATGATATCATCATGTATTATTAGACGAGCTTTAGCGAGGATTCAATTTGACTTACTGAAAAAATATGGTGTTCGTTTTTTTTTCTTTTTTCTCATGTTTTTTGACGGTTCTCAACAGGTCAAACGGCTACAGCTATCAACTCCACACTTTTTTTCAATATGGTTCCTCATCTAATTTAGTTCTGTATAGTTTTGTGGCATTATTGGGTGGTAACTTTTTTTTTATGAATTTTAGAAATTTCAAAAATACCCATTAGAATAACATAGCGGAAAAAGAAGAAAATATTTGTATTTTCCAAAAAAAAAAAAAAAATGCGCGAAGCTGAATTACATTTTGATACACATTTCTGGAAATTTTCAGCTTGATTGGGTCAGCCATTTTGAAGAAAAAACATAAAATGTGCTAAATTGGTACCACTCGAAGCAGTTTTTACCCATTTTTACCCATACTATTACTATCCGCTCGTCTAACAACGCATATATGGCGTTTTCCTAGTTATATAACTGTAATGCACCAATAGCTGAAATATGCTAAATAAAACTATCTATCTATCTACTCATACCATTTTGAAGGTATTGAAAATATCTATGTTTCCTTGTTTTCAGAATTTCGATATCTCATACCGTTCAAAAGTTATCATCAAAAAACTGATATTCCGCTAAATCGACTCCCGTGGACTCTCAAGAGGCCACGGGAGTTGATTTAGCGGAATATCAATTTTTTGATGATAACTTTTGAACGGTATGAGATATCGAAATTCTGAAAACAAGGTAACGCGGATATTTTCAATACCTTCAAATGGTGTGAAATTTGACTATTCAACTAATATTGTATAATTGTCACGCGTATAAGCTAAAACAACTTTAGTCGTATACGCTTGACAATTATACAATAAGAGTTAGAGAGTCAAATTTCATACCATTTTGAAGGTATTGAAAATATATGTTTTTTCGTTTTAGAATTTTGATTTTTGATATCTCATACCGTTCAAAAGAAATCTTAAAAAAAACTACATTATGCTAAATCGACTCCCATGGACTCTAAACACATTCCTTCACTATCATGTTTTAATTTGAATGTTCCCGTTGTTCCAGGAAAGTGATCCGGGCGTACCAGGACAGCTGGGATCACCGATGCCGGATACTGTTCTGTTGTATGAGGAACTCTGACAGGAACAGGGTGAGTCTTCATTGCAACTCCAGACGTTAGATTAATACAAGTTAACACGATACTACAGACCAAAGAGCTTAAAACTAGTGATGTTAATCGGTAGATTACGTTTTTATAGTTTTTTTTTGTGGGGGGGGGGGGGGGGCGGTAGGGGGGGTTATAATGACATCGAAACTTGATACAAAATCATTGTTCCCCAATTGAGGCTATGGATGAAAGATGAGATCGTTCGAATGGGGCACCACAAGGGCGATCTTATCACTCCGAAGAATAATTAAAATGGTGTAAATTAGTAATTGACCATGATTTACAAACTGGTTGAATTACATTAACTACATGGTAAATTACAATTTACCGTGTAGTTTATGTAATTCAGATGATTATTGTTTGCTTAACGACCCCACCAACAGCTAGGTTATACGGGGGTACGAATGAGCAGGTGATTATCAAACTATGAAGTTATGATGAGTGAAGAGACGTTGACAAAAACCCATGCCTTATGCGAGACTCGAACCCACGTTAAAAGTATTTTATAATGAATGTACATTTTCTGATTGAGGAATGTAACATTTTTTTTGTGAAATCATCGCACATTTGTAATTTACCGCTTAATTTACCTAATTTTAAATCACCGCTAATGTCACAACACTGAGTAGAACTGATTGTCTTGTTTAGAACTCGTTCTCGGACATTGCCCGGCTGTTGTCGGACTTCTTCCGGGATCTGGACGTTGTCCCGTCGGATGTCGTCGCCGGACTCGTGCTGCTGCGCAAGTTCCAGAAGATCGAGCGGGAAGCCATCGTCAAGCAGGTAAACATTCCCACGTAGAAACTCAACTTTTGTGATTGCTATTTGATTTGTTTCTACATACTTACCTCTCTTTGTTGTACGTATTTGACGCATTCCATAGCATGTTTGTACGTTTTTTTTTTATATACTTGTACAACACTATACTCAATAGAATCAAGATGATTATTATTATTTTGAATTCGTCATCAGTAAGAAGTAATGTCACCTGCACATGCAGCGCAGTGGTTAACGCGCTCGCTTCATGTGATCTGGGAGGCGAGGGGAATTCCGAACCCAGTTCGATCCCCGCCGCCGATCATCTTTACAGAGGTTTTTCATGGTTTCCCTCTGTAGTCTAGGCTAATGCCGGGATGGTTCCTACAATAAGTCGGCCATGACCGCATCCTTCCCATCACCCAAGAAACCTTCATCTCATCATCCTATCATCTCATAATTCGTTCATCCGACGCCATTAGATCTGCGCTATCATAAAAGTGCGTCGTTAACCCAATATAAAAAAAAGAAGTAATGACGCTTAAATTCTGGACATTTTTTATATCTAAAGTATCTCAAACAGTTCAATAATAGGCCAACATAATACGTTTGATAACAATTTTTTTTCTCTTTATATCTTTTAATAACATCGAAACAAGATACAACATCATTATTCCCCAATTAAGGCTATGGCCACATTATAAGCAAGTAGACCGTTTTTGACATTTCTCCTTCGAAATGAGTCTAACTGTGGTTCTCAGTTTCCCTCGTCTGCTACGACCACTACCAGAGCGTCGTCCATTACATGTTACATAACCTCAAAATGTTCTGTCGTAGAGAAAGAACGACACCTACGAGTACCTATCGGGCGTCGCTGTGACTTCAGCCACTCAGTTTCTGCCGCTGAACGATCCCGTCTGCTACGACCACTACCAGAGCGTCGTCCATTACATGTTACATAACCTCACAATGTTCTGTCGTAGAGAAAGAACGACACCTACGAGTACCTGTCGGGCGTCGCAGTGACTTCAGCCACTCAGTTTCTGCCGCTGAACGATCCCGTCTGCTACGACCACTACCAGAGCGTTGTCCATTACATGTTACATAACCTCACAATGTTCTGTCGTAGAGAAAGAACGACACCTACGAGTATCTATCGGGCGTCGCTGTGACTTCAGCCACTCAGTTTCTGCCGCTGAACGATCCCGTCTGCTACGACCACTACCAGAGCGTTGTCCATTACATCTTACATAACCTCACAATGTTCTGCCGTAGAGAAAGAACGACACCTACGAGTACCTATCGGGCGTCGCAGTGACTTCAGCCACTCAGTTTCTGCCGCTGAACGATCCCGTCTGCTACGACCACTACCAGAGCGTCGTCCATTACATGCACTTTGCGCTCGGCGCGTACGGCTGGCCGATGTACCTCATGTCACACAGCGCTACCGGGATGTGTCAGCTGTGCACCAGACTCAGGTACTTACAGATACAGTGGAACCTCTTTAATACGTTTTTCAGGGGACCAAATTGAAAAAACTTACCAAAGTGAAAAACTTACTTTAGAAACTATTTAACATGTGGGAGCATATGGATGGGATCAAAAACTAAAACTTACCAAGGTGAAGAATGTACTAAAGAGAAACTTACTAAAGAGGTTCTACTGTATTATTTTTTTTATTTTTATTCTTCACATCAGGGGTCACCAAACTACGACCCGTGGGCCAACACCAATCCGGCCCGACATAGTTTATTTTGATTTTATTTTAAAATTTACAATGTAAGTAAATCATCCAAAATAATAATCGGATGTTTTTGTTTAAAGACCAAATAATAAACACAATAACTGATATACAAATGAAATTGAACATATTTTTTTATTTGTATTTTACAAACACTCTTACGGATGTGCTAGATGCACGGTGGCAAGATCTTTTTACCATTATGTTTTTTTTTTTTACTGTAATTAATGATATGAGATTTTTTTTAATATTGCTTAATGACCCCTCCAACAGCTGGATTAAACTGGTTTATTCTGATTCACGAGGTACGTAGGTAGTTCACGTAACCTCTCATATCATCATCCCATCATCTCATATATCATTCATCGACGCCAATAGATCGTAGTCATCAGTACAGTGCGTCCTTAAACCCAATATAAACAAGTACCGTATTGTCTCGAATATAAGCCGACCCCCAAACTTTTAGATCAACAATTGAAAAAAGGGTCTCTCTATTTTTCCACGTAAATCATCACTCTTCCGAGTTAGAATTCAGTCAACTCCGTATTGCGCGCGCGAGGAAGCTATGCCAACTGCGTCTGAGAAACCGTTGAGAGGGGCCTCACGATCGTGTGTACTCGGCTAGCGCCAATGACGCGCGATCGTTATATGGCCCGCCTACTCGTCAAGGTCTGACAAGACAATGCAGCTAACAGCTCAACGTGCCTTTGTTTATTATTACACGTCAAGTAAAATGATGAGAATTGGGAAAATCATGCTTCTTCATTTTGAAACATTTATTAAACGTGTTTTAGTGCAATATTTTGCAGTTTCAAGTTGATTCCATTGATAAGAGTATAAGCCGAGGGTGACTTTTGGACTCGCAATTTCGAGAAAAACCCTCGGCTTATATTCGGGACAATACGGTACATCAAATGTTATTTTTGTTACTTGACCACAAATGAACAAACCCGTTGGCTGTCCCCCAGATGCTCGTGTTTCCCGTGCATGGGCCCGAAAGACAACGCTGCGATCATCAAGGACAACTGTTGTCAGTGTAACTACGCGGCGTTGCGCAAGATGGTGGAGATCGGAGACATCGAGGTCGTCTACGCGACGTATCACGTGGACGTCGGAGAGACTCCGTTCTTCCTGGCCGTAGATTACAACCGCAGGAAGATTGTTATTAGTATCAGGGGTACGCTGTCTATGAAGGTAAGCTTGCTGTTGGGGAACGTTTTACCGTTGATATGTATTACCGAGATACGTTACTCAACGTTAACAATATTTGTGTCTCGGCAGTAACTTCACACTGCTTTGCCTACCGGGAAGTTAACGCTATATTGGGCATATATATTAGATATTATATTACCGAGATACGCTAGGCCTACTCAACGTTAAGAAGGCATACATATTTGTTTCTCGATACCACTTTACAAACCGGAAAGTTTACACAAATATTGGACGTAATTATGTATTAGATAATTGGTAATATTATAGAAGGCCTATTATAAAGGTCGAATATGGCCACCAAGATCGAGACGATAATATGTCGCTTGTTAGCCGCAGGAGTAACATATCTCGGTGAGGTATATAATATATAGGCCTATCTATGTTTTTACGCCTTTTTTTTTTAAATATCAACGAAAACTCGAATTATATTATTATAATTGACAATAAATATTTCCAATTATATCAAATAAGCTATAAGGCTGAACCAATTAAGATCTTCTAAAACATAAGCAATGAAGTCTAATAATATTTTAAGGTTATATTAATAAGTTTAATGCTATAATAATGTTGGTTGTTTCAGGACGTCATCACGGACTTGAACGCGGAGGGTGAGCCTTTACCACTGAACCCACCTCGCGACGACTGGCTGGGGCACAAGGTACAGTCATGTGGAGTTTCCATCACACTAAACGGTTATTTCACCTTCATAAAGTCTTATCTTCCATTCACTTTTATTGCATTTTTGAACAGATTGAAAAAAAGGGATTATTTCGTGAAAAAATGTTTTTTACGAAATAACGTTTGGGAGATATTTAACGGAACTCAATTGCCAGAAGCTGTACTAAAAATCAGCAGTACTAAAAAATTGTAAGCACATTGCAAGTCCGCATAATTATTGCTTAGTCGGAGTGCAACTAGTCAGTAGTTTTCACAATTTTATTATATCATTATCTTATTCAATTTATTATTTTTTCAATCATTCTTTCAATATGTTACTTTATAGAACAAGGTTAGGAGGTAGAGCGGTTGGAGGACCAAACCTTGCCCTTTTGATATTTTCATTCAAATAAATTAAGAAAGAACTCAACAATAATGGTGACAGCGGTGGGATTGAACCCACGCCTTCGAAAAGACTGGTAAACCAACTGACCTAAAATCCAACGAACCTGACCTTTCATTTCTTGAACAACCTGTACAGAATTAATTTGAATGAATTGTGTAAAAGGGAAAGAGAGAACAGCAGCTTACCGAGGTTCACAAGTAGATAGGCCTACTTGTGGTGGTGTTGCAGCCGTTGATAGAGCACATAGAGGTGAAGTAACACAAGATTATGACGTTTCGGCTGTTGCCTTTATCACTGTAGATTAATATTGAGAGGTTTATCTCCTTTTTTTCTAATGGTGCTTAAGAAGGTTCATGCACGGTGCTTATAAAAACAGAGAAAGTCGCCTTCACTAATTTGTTTCCATGTTCAAAAACCAGTGTAATTGAATGATAAGCTCACATCTCCAAGATAATTTCATGTTCTTTAATTAATATGACATTCTATTTCAGTGAATTCAGTCAGTTTCAAGATAATACGTCAATAATAATTAGAATGTGATGAAATTCATCGATGTATTATCTCAAAACTGATTAAATTCACAAAAATAAAAATTCATAATAATTAAAAGGCATAAAATTATCTTGGAGATGTGAACGTTTCATTAAATGACACTGGTTTTCTATGACATTTCCCCACAACCTCGCTCCTAACATACATCACCTACAGCGTTGTCCTTGCTCTCCAGGGCATGGTGCTAGCCGCGGAATATATCCGCGAGAAGCTGAAGGAAGAGTCTCTCCTCGCCATGGCCTTCAACCACAACGTGGCGCGCGGAACACCGGACTTCGACCTGGTGCTCGTCGGTCACTCGTTAGGCGCCGGAACGGCAGCGATACTAGCGATACTGCTGCGGCAGGAGTATCCCACGCTGGAGTGCTTCTCGTATTCACCACCAGGCGGCTCTCTCAGGTAATGATCGCTGGAACTTGCATAATGCAGATGGATCCACAGTTCGTCGTTTCCCACGTTTCAGTAATATCGTTTCTTGATGAAGGATAATCACTAACCGCCACATGCACAGTTAACGCGCTCGCTTCGGGTTATCTGGGAGGCGAGGGGAATTTCGGACCCGGTTCGATGCCTGCCGCCGATCGTCATTACAGGGGTTTTTCATGGTTTCCCTCTGTAGTCTAGGCTAATGCCGGGATGGTTCCTACAATAAGTCTGCCATGACCGCTTACTTCCCACTATCCTTTCCATTACCCAAGAACCTTCATCTCATCGTCCCATCATCTCATTAATCATCCATCCGGCGCCATTAGATCTGCGACATCATAACAGTGCGTCGTTGAACCCAATATAAAATCAAATAAAAAATAATAATCACAATATCGGTTATTAAACAATATAGGAGAATAAAAAAAATAAACCAACTCTCTAACCTTTAGCCGAAAGTATTTATTAGATGAGCGTTAGCAAAGATTTTCATCCCACTCTTACGGAGCTTTGTCTGTGTTTGTTTTGTTTGTTTGTAAGCACTGCACAGGTCGCAGGGTTTGACCGATCGACATGAAACTTTTGCTGTATACGCCAACTTATCCAACTTGGAACTGTATAGTTGTGTGGTCAAATCGGTTGGCCCATTTTTGAGAAATACCATTCAAAGTTTCCGAAAACCCCTTAAAATTAGGCTGGGCAAGAAAATTTGAAAAATAAAATCTCTTCGAAAAGATACAAATTTTGCCTGGATGTGAACACCAAATTGATACATACTATCACAAATCTGTGTGCAATTTGGACAAATATTTGTTGATAATATTCAAGATTTGATTTCTTTGTTAAAAGAGTTATCATATTTTAATTATTCTTTGAGGTGGTAAGATCGCCCTTGTGGTGCCCCGTTCAAACGATCTCATCTTTCATCCATAGCCTTAATTGGGGAACAATGATTTTGTATCAAGTTTCGAAGTTATTAAATCTTATATATAAAAAGCTCGTGTCACATGTTAGAGGATGAACTCCTCCGAAACGGCTCGACCGAGTGTCGTGAAATTCCTCTTGCACATT
Source organism: Brachyptera putata (assembly GCA_907164805.1). Classification (NCBI taxonomy): domain Eukaryota; kingdom Metazoa; phylum Arthropoda; class Insecta; order Plecoptera; family Taeniopterygidae; genus Brachyptera; species Brachyptera putata. The sequence goes on from OU015475.1 coordinate 4,188,327, forward strand.
CGATAGGGTTGGTAGAAGGTCCTAAAGTATACGAGATCTTCCGCCAAGCTTTCTCCTATGAGCAATATCAAAAAAATTGGCACTTCAAGGACAACACCAGTAATAGCGTTCTACAATGACATTGACGGCCTTCCTCAAGGTCTGCTGCGCTCGCCAGCATTTGCAACAGTACACGCTAGTTACCGCCTAATCCGCCTTCTGGCACCTTATTTTTACATTAACAACCAACATTCACTACAAATCACTTCGATGGCAGAACAACGTTTGTCGAGTCAGCTAGTATATATATGTATTTGTTTCGAAGTTGGTCAGTGACCTTGAAGCAAACAATAACGTGTGTTTGTCCCGTCTGTCAGCATGCCGGCTGTGGAGTACACCAAGACGTTCATCACGTCTGTGGTGGTCGGTAAAGACGTCGTGCCTCGTATCGGCCTCCACCAGCTGGAGTCAGTGACCTTGAAGCAAACAATAACGTGTGTTTGTCCCGTCTGTCAGCATGCCGGCTGTGGAGTACACCAAGACGTTCATCACGTCTGTGGTGGTCGGTAAAGACGTCGTGCCTCGTATCGGCCTGCACCAGCTGGAGTCGCTGAGAGCCGATCTGATCAACACCATCAAACGCAGCAAGGACCCCAAGGTGAGGACCAAGAACTACGCTCATGAATACAGTGAAACCTCTATGTATGGTTTCCGGACCCATCGTTTTCCTGCTTGTATCATTCATTTTTTGTAACTAAATTTAAAAAAAAAATACTGGGAAATTTTAAAACAAATTGAAAAATGATAGAACAAATTAATAGGCCTACATAAATTTGTCATTGAATAAGTACGTAATTTATTGAATTAAAAAATTGATAGATGAAAGAATAAATACGTCTCGAGCACTGTAAAAACATACAAATTTAACACTTGTGTAATGTACAACTTGATCTCTTCGAACTTTTCAAACTCGATCTTCAAACTCCCGATTTTCTCTCTTACTCAAATTCCCAAACTCGTACACCCCTAAAAAATTCCATCAATCATATCACCGCGTAATGTATCCGCAGTGGAAGACGATCGTATGCAGCGCGGTCTGCTGCGGCTGTCACTCGACGCCCACTTCAGCCGTGGAGCTCCAATCGGACGGCGACCACATGAACCGCTACCAGGCCGACAAGGACTTGGCAAGAGACGTCGCCAACATCCACCCGTCGGACTCGTCGATAGCGCTCACCGTCCACCAGCCGCTGTACCCGCCGGGCAGGATCATACACGTGGTCAGGCATCACCCAACGCCCACAGAGTGAGTACACGTTGATACCGGGCGCTTATTAGGGTTTAAATAGATTCGGGATAAGAAATATGACAGTGAGTTCGTCGACACATGGAAACAGCAAGCTTACCTTGATGCCGGTCTAGTAATTACGATTTAAGCGGCGTCGGAATTTGAATATATCGGAGTGAGTTCATTGACACATGGAAACAGCAAGCTTACCTTGATGCCATTTCAAACATTCATTTTGGAATGAAAAATATGACTGAGTGAATAGGCGACACGGGGATACAGTCAGCTTACCTTGATATCGGTCTATTCATCACAATTTAAATAGCTCCGTGATGAGAAATATGACAGAGTGAGTATGCGTACCGTCGACACGTGGAAACAGCCAGCTTACCTTGAAATTGGTTTATTACTTTGTTTCCATTTGAATAGCTTTGGAAAAAACTAACAAGTAATTCGTTTTTTTAGTATTTAGTTATAGAATAACTTTATTATTATTCAACATGATTAGAAATAATAATTAAGCCCATATAAAAGAATAATCCAACGTTCGTCAAGGGACCAGGGAAAACTAAATCATCCAAGCAGGAAAACGATCTATTCAGCTTCCTCACAAACTATATATAATTGACGGATAAGTTTAGGGAGAATCAACAGTATCAAACAAAGATAATGAATGAAAACAATTGATATAGAAGCTAATCGTTGCCATGATTGCCGAAGTAATGTCAACTTTTCATCAAGGTAAGCTGCTGTGTGTGTGTGTGTGTGTGAGTGTGCGTTGATTGTGTTGCGATCTCACGGCACGTAGTTAGCGTTTGGAACTGAAACATCATCGCTATTCACCCGCCTGTTTATGATTTCATCAATAACCCCGTAATCAAATGCTTGACTTCTGCTAGATCATTCAGCGTAGTCGATCTTTACAAACTAGTATAGGTCCTGGCTAAAGAATCTTAGTTTGACACATCTTTTTTTTGGATTATAATTATAAAAGAGTTATAGGGGGCTACTTATATTTTGTCAAGTTTTAAATATGCGAACCAATACATAAATAGACTAAAATAGGCGAAGATGAATTAGGCCCTACTTCTTCGAAAATAATTGTCAACAAAAATAATAATATGAGCCCATCATCAGGGCCTATTATTTCATTATTATTGTTATTATTATATTATTATTATTACGGTAATTTTTAACTTTTTTTTTTCAATCAGACTGAAGTAGATTAGGCATATTAGGCAGCGATTGTGATCGGTCATTGATCACAAATGAATTCAATATTGAAATTATAAATGAGTGATTTTTTTTTTTTCTTCTGATATCCTATACATTGTATTAGGCCTACTCTACTTGAAATATAATAAATATTTTCAAGTATTCATCAATTATTTATTTAAAAACAAAGATTTATATTTGTGACAGTTTCATTTTCATTTTGTGTAGATATAGAATATAAATTTTTATGTGGTCTCTACTGTCCATTTGGCATTACAATCTGTATGGATATATATTTTTTACATTCATAAAATCATAATTTTCATGCTAGACATTACCTTGTGATTTGTGCTCCCCCCCCCTCATCACCCTACACCCTTCAAATCAAACACTACGCACTTTTAACAATTTAATCATCTGCATTCAGATCGCATGGAAGTCGATTAAGCAAAATATCGGTCAACTGTGGAATAGTTAACAGGAACTGGTTAACTGTGAGAGATATCAGAATTCTTTTAGCAAAACGGCTGGTCCGAATATCAAACCAAATTTTTATTCATGTATATTATTCTTGTGTTCACATTTGTGGAAAATTTGAATCATATTGAAGAGATTTTATTTTTCAATTTTTTCCGCTCAGCCAAATCTTATGGGGTTTTTAGAAACTTCTGAATGATGTTTCTCAAAAATGGTCCAACCGATTAGACCTCAAAACTATACAGTTCTAAGTTGGATAAGTTTGCTTATAGAAAAAAAGTTTCATGTCGATCGGTCAAACTCTGCGACCTGTGCAGTGTTTACAAACAAACAAAAACAAAAATGCACAGACAAAGTTCCGTAAGAGTTCAGTGAAAATCTTCGCTACGCTCATCTAATAAACTATTGTATTTTTGGGAAAAAAAACTCAGCAGTTAAAAGGTTAATACCTTCAAAATCGACTACCATGGCCTCTCAATGTTTTCGTACCTGACTTCCCCTCACGTTGCTATTATTTCTCACGTTTTGTCAACACTGCACCCGGCTTTCTGTTCTAGGCAAAAGTACGAGACGAGATGGAGGTACGTTAACATACCAGTCAACGACTAACACTAGACTATGTGCTCGATGTTGTGACTAATTCGCTGTTTTGTGACATCCGTAACATTTGTTCGTTAAAGCCTGGTTCACAATTGAAATATGGAATAGTGATGATATATTGGGTTTTATATTGGATTAAACGACGCACTGTTATGATAGCGCAGATCTTATGGCGTCGGATGTATGATTAATGAGATGATGGGATGATGAGATGAAGGTCCTTGGGTAATGGGAAGGAAGCGGTCATGGCCGACTTATTATAGGAACCATCCCGGCATTAGCCTAGACTACAGAGGGAAACCATGAAAAACCTCTGTAAAGACGGTCGGCGGCGGGGATCGAACTGGGTTCAAAATTCCCCTCGGAATTCTCATAGGTGGACCACAATAGCCTCTTATTTCACCGGTTCACCGCCAACCTGAATCATTATTTTGCCTCAAACAATTCGAATTCCAGTGGCAACAACCAAAGCCTTCTGAATTATTCTATTATTCTATTATTATTTTATTAAAATAATATATTAGGCCTTGCAGCAACTGTCAAAAGGCATTTTGACATTTATTATTTGAGAATTCTGAAAATATGAAAATAAATACCCGAAATACATAACGGTAAGTCACTTGACTACAGTAGTAACATCATCTGATTGGTCAGAATTTGGCTTGTCATAATGGCTATAAGGAATAAGTCATAAGGAATGGATTTTTTTCATTTCTTATGACTTATCACCTAATCACTATACGGGTACCCAGTTTCTTATTGTGAACGATTACATGGAAACGCCATCATCCATTTCGCTTATAACCTAAAACACTATTGCTATTCCATAATCACTATTCCATATTTCAATTGTGAACCAGGCCTTGAGGACAACACGACCCTGAAAACTGGATTTTTACGAATATTGACAATATTTATTTTCCTAATTTTAGAGAAAACTGGAGGTGGATTGCAAAGACACAGTTTAAACCCCGGCCTTCCTTAGACGCTGACTAAAATACAAAATTGCATTGCAGAAGAATACAATTTTGTACTTAAACGGCGTCTACAGTAGGGCGGGGTTTAAACTTCGTATTTGCAATCCACCATTGAAATCATCATCTCAATATCAGAAATTATGATTAATTTATTTGTCGTCTGGAATGGGCTCTTTTTCTGAGTCATGACGTAGACATTACTCGATTCTGTTTATGTTTCTATACAGAATCGGTAATGCCTCCGTCATGACTCATGGTCTCTGGAGGACAAAAAAATCAATCATAATTTCTAAAATTGAGACGATGATTTCTACTTTTCAATAAAATTACTGGAGTAAAAGTATCATAATTATTCATTGAAGTCTAGTTTCAGGGTTGTGATGGCCTTAAAGGTATGTGTACTCTTCTGCTTTGTGCTACGTGCAACAGCTGAGCGCACAAATACGTTAACTGTAGAGCGCTGTAACAACGCTAAATTCATGACCGCCCTGCCCCCACCGCATGCCTGAATGTCTCCTGCAGACCGGTTTATCAAAAGCCGTCGACAAGTTGAGGCTCACAGTTCAGAATAGTAAACAAAACTTCCGTTGCATTGTGGGCGACAGCGCACGTTGCAGGTGGTCCATCTCTCAGTGCATCTAGCAAGTATTTGTATAAAACGAAGAAACTTGCTCTCTGATTGGTCTATCCACTTACCAAATTGCTCAAAGCCTGTCGCGCGTAGCCAAAACAGAAGATTAAGCGTACCTTTATTTGTCATGTTTTGTGTTGTTATGTTGCATGGGAAGACTGCTGGTGTGAAATAGAAATAAATAATGTTAACAGCTGCCCCGGTGGCTAAGTCAAATATCGCTAGCGGTAGTAACTGAAGTCACCGTTGGGCGTGGGTTGGAGTCCCGCATAAGGCATGGGTTTTTGTTAACGTCCTTTCACCTATCATCACTTCGTCGTTTCATTATCATCTGCTCATTCGTACCCCCATACAACCTAGCTGTTGGTGGGGTCGTTGAACAACATTGAAAAAAAATGTTAACCTATATACATAAATATATATTTATAGGCCAAGGTGTATAAATACCTGTAGGCCTGGGCTAATAGAGGAAAATTGGATTGGGGCACCGTTATGGACGTTGTATTTCTGTGTTCACTATGTCTTCTTCTCATTATTTCTTCTTTCTTTTTTGTCGAACATATGTGTATGTATTGGTCAATCCCATTACATGTGAGTCATGAAATCTAAATCAAGTTTTCAATATAAAAAAAAAACATATAGGCCCTATATAAATGTTTTTTTTATTATTTGGTTTTGATGTTATTAAGAACTGATTGTTTCACCTGATAACTAAGTAATTATTAGTTAACCATTCTTAACTGAGGGTAATGAAGGGTTGATTAGCTAATTATTGCCCATTTCACTAATTATCATTTGGTATACCTGACTCGTAGCAACTTGAAAATATCATTTACGTTTCAGTTCTCTTTAAAATATATATAATTTTTCTTTGGTTTCATTCTCATTCCCTATTTACGTAAGGACTGCATTGTACTAATTGTGGTTCTGTGTTTCCCATATCAATATTCTGCCATCATAGATATGTATTATCGAGATATGTTACTCAACGTTCAGACGGCGTAAATGTTTATGTCTCGGCAGCAACTTCACACCGTATTGCAAACCAGGGAGTTTACGCCATATTAGACATGATTATGTATTAGATAATTGGTGATAATATAGAAGGCGTATTATGAAGGTCCAATATTAAAGGTCCAATATGGCCGCCGAGATCGGATCGAGCATATGTTGCTAGTCGGCCGCACAAGTAACGTATCTTGGTAATATATATCAATATTCCGACCCAGCCGATACTAATAATTGTTCCGGGTTCCTCAGACAAGTGCTGAGCAAGCACGAACCTGTCTACCAGGCGGTCTGGGCGAACAACACGGACTTCGACGAGGTCCTGATTTCTCCCGTCATGATCCAGGATCACATGCCGGACAACGTCCTTGAAGCGCTCAACAAGGTAAACAAACAACTCTCTCTCTCTCTCTCACACTCGTTGGTATGTTCACACTAGTCTTAGATACACGTATCTAGCGGTATAAAGTTGGTAGACATTTTTATTTTTATTATTTTCGAAAATTTGATATTCAATAATTGTTTTTCAGTTAAGGCTAAGGATGAATTAATAAGATTGTTTAGAAATTGCAACCTTAATTGAATCATTGAATAAAGTTAAATTTTTTATATTTCAATTTTTAAAATGAGGTTTAAAAATATCTTCTCCATAGGGCCTATTTTTACTTAACTTATTTTTGAAAAAAATATCAAATTGTTTTTCCGAGTAGGCCTCTGCTTGAATATATACGTTCATTTTCTATTATTTCAAAATTAATAATTGCTGTACCTGTAAAGGCTTGGAGTCCACAACTGAGAATTCTGACGCATTCCCAAAATAATTATTTCCCCGCCATGGTTTTAAATATAAATTGAATCTTGTTCATGAGAAATAAATTCGTTTTGCGTCCCCTTCAAATATTGCTCCTTTATTTCATTGTTTATCGACCGATCCAAGATATTATTCTATTTATAATTTTTTGTATCAGTATGCATAGTAATATAGATTCATATTAGATTGAAATGAACGAGAAAATAACCGTAGAAAGCATTTTGGGCATGATTTAAGCTAGGTTCCCATGACGATTTTTTCACGTGACGTCCATCAAAACATCGGACGGCATCGTTGGTGTAAAATAGATCGTGTTCCCATACCGTTTTTTTCCCGTCACGTGAGAATGCGTTCTATCGGCAAAAACTAGAACTTTTTGAAGACAACCATCGAAATCAAAGGGTCAAACATTACGCTATATTAGGCACGCAAATTATCTAATTGCCTCGACGAACATTTCGGGCTTGAAACTCATCATTAAAAATGAATAATTGTGTTTAACCTCAAAATACAAAACAGCGTGTGATTTTGGGCGCAATTATAAAACGGTAATATCGAAATGAAACGGAAATGCGACGATGCGATCCTACATTCGATTGTTGGTACTGGACACGACTTCCGTAAATCGTCCTGTGCCGGCCGACGTCAAAAGTTGGAGTTGGCTCTACTTGGACGGGGAAAAATCGTTGGCTCCCACCGTTGCTTTTTCTTGCGGGTGATTGGTTGAACGTTGACGGCGGCCGAAGTTTTGACGGACGGGACGTGAAAAAAACGTCATGGGAACCTAGCTTTAGTGATACTACAGCATACACTAAACTAAATGCATTTGGCCTGGTAAAATGACGAGCGATGAATTATTATTTGCTATGTTGGTACTAATCTTCGGTGTTTGTACGCCTTACAGCTGAGTTATATTTTCACATTTTTGGTTAAATTATGTTATCTTTATTTCACTAGGCTTAAAGCGGTGCACGCACGGTTCTTATAAAAATGGAGAAATTCATCTTTACCATTTTTTTCTATGTTCACAAACAAATGTAATTGAATGAAAAGTACAACAACTCCAGGATAATTTCATGATCTTTAATTAATATGATATCGTATTTTCGTGAATTCAACAAGTTTTGAGATGATACGTCAATGAATTTCATCACATTCTCAGTATTCATTGACGTATTATCTCAAAACTGATTGAATTCACTGAAATAGAATGTCATAATAATTGAAGTGCATAAAATTATCTTACAGTTGATATGCTTTTCTTTCAATTACACTAGTTCGTTAACATAGAAAATAATAGTAAAGATGAATTTCTCTATTTTCATAAGCACTCTGCATGTACCATCTTAAGTACAATAGTCTATGTAACTAAACTTATATTTAGATATTTCATCAATTAACATTCTTGTAATGGTAGACCCAAGAATTGAACACGTTAAACAAGGGCGATAAATACAAGGCATTCTATGAAATAGCTAACAAGAGCTTGATTTGACATACCGGTAACTCAATTCTAGATCTAAAGATTTACATTTTCTATATTTTTGATATGGTATTATGAGAGGGGGTCCGCTGCTTTGGCGTCAAAAGCAAGCGATTCATTTATAACCAGTCATGATAGGGTAAAATCCCACTAGGAAATACAAGCCAAGTAGGCCTACATTTATGGAAAAATGCTTCTGCCTTATAGATATCTACGGCCCAGAATACCAACTCAGTTGAGTTGGGGGGTGATAGTAATTTTTTTTTTTATTATTGTCTTTTCTTTTCGACATCCCAGGCAGCCCTAGAAACGACTGTGGAGTCACGTCCACCCCCCAAACCCGACATCGTTGGATGGGGAGATCGAAAATGATGTATATATATATATTATTATTGACCTTCTGAAGTCTTTGAAATTAAGATGAAATAGGCTCAAAGAACGGTCCATTTCCCCAAATGTCAGTGAATCGTCGAACGAACGATAATACGATCACACGACTTACATTCCCCTCCCGCCGCCTCTCTCTCTCTCTCTCTCTCACTCTTCTCTCCATCTCTCTCCCACTTGTAGGTGGTAACGTTCTGGCGGCGTTTCCCGCCCGAACACTCGGCCGCCCGTTCGGAACCATCGCCCCGCGTCAACGGATCGTCGTCCCCGCGTCACGAACCGATCGGCACTGACGTGGGCGACACAAGGTACGACATTACGCCGCCAGGGTCGACTAACGACGCTCTCGGCGCGTCAACGGAAAATCTTATCGAAATTGTTTGACACGGGTTAGTTGATTTTTTTTTTTTTTTTTTTTTATAGAAATGAGGAATGTAGGTGTTGTTGAGGCTTTTGAAATGGAAAGTCATTAAACGGGGTTTATTTAAGTTCGTTTTGACGTTATTTATTTATGAAATTGAGATATAGTATAAGGCCTGGGCTTTGAAATACGGCTATTAAAACTGGTTGAATTTGAAGAAATCAGTTGTTTTTATGAACTTTTTAACTACTCAAGCGTCGATTATACCAACTGTTGATTAAAAATGAATTAGTTAATCATTACTTAAGGTACAAAAAAAGCATATAATTATGTATCCAAGGGTAATGAAAAGTTACTTAGACAATTCCTGCTCTATTCACTAATCATTACTTGGTACAACCGGCTCTAAATATAATTGAATCAAAAAAAAAAAAATCATTATTCAACAAAATTCAATCCGAAGTGAATCTTGGATTTTGACCCATTGGTGTGATAGCTATATAATCCAAACTAAAACCTAACCTACAAGTTTAAACTTGATGGATACATTCAATGGTGACAAAATGATTTATTTATAAAGTACTGTAACTATTATTTTGGCCCTTTTGACCTGGTATTACAAAGCCCAGTCAACCTTATTCTGTCAGTTAGTGATAACAAAATAGCATGGGTAACCATGGTGATAACGACTTCAAACTGCCAGTTAGCGCTATTCCCACGTTGGAATTATGATTTATTCTCTACTCGTGGTAGTTTTCGTTTATTTTAGTTACCGCGATAACTTGAGAGTCCACGGGAGTCGATTTAGCGGAATATCAGTTTTTTGTTGATAACTTTTGAACGACATGAGATATAGAAATTCTGAAAACGAGGAAACACAGATATTGTCAATACCTTCAAGATGATGTGAGTAATAAATATTCATCTCTAATCGCCTGATAGTCAGCGTATACGCTTGAAAATACACATTTTCAAGCGTATATACTCCTGACGATTATACGATGTGAGATGAATAGTTATTACTTACATCATCTTGAAAGTGTTGAAAATATCCATGTTTCTTTGTTTTCAGAATTTCTATATCTCACGTCGTTCAAAAGTTATAACCATAAAACTGATCGTAAAACTAAGTTTCCACTCCCGCGGTAACTTAAGACATATCGTGTTATTGTGACATCACGATTACGATCTCATTCCCAGCTCACGAAAGACATCACGCAAACTTGTACGTGACTGTACGAACAGATTCCAGTTTATTCAAACACGCGAAATGGCGCTGACATCGTGCGAATGGCTTTTGATTGGGTTGTTTGAATTGGTTACAAAAGTCTCGGAGGCATAAATTATACTTTACTCCTGGATGATGTGTGAAGGGAAAGAGAACACTTACCGAGGTTACAAGAGAAGACATCATGTGGAGAGATAGAGGATTATCCATTACAAAATATTGTTGAAAGTCACAGCACACAAATAAATCGAAATAACTAGGCAAAGCGGATGTCGTGTTCGAAGAGATTCTATATAAAGTATAATCGAAACGTCTACAAACCTGATCATCGAATGAACTTCATCCAGATGCATGAATCTAAGCCGTGACTGACAATGCAACATTTTTCAACTAATATTTATTTTCGTGATAAAATACATTTTTTATATATTTTTTCCCAAAACGGCTGGTCGAATTCAAACAATTTTTATTTAAAGGTTTTTCTTGGGGTTCACATTGTTGACATTTTAATATATAAGAGATTTTTTTCAATTTTTTCAGCCAGAAACTTTATGGGTTTAGAAAATTTTAAATTTGTTTTTCAAAAATGGCCCCAACCCATTGACCCCAAAACTTACGTTCTAAGTTGGATAAAATTTGCAGTAAAATAAAAGTTCATGCGACGCAACCCGCGACCTGTGCATGTTTACAAAAAAAAAAAAAAAAAGCACGCAAAGCCGTAAGAGTTCAGGAAAACTTGCTTTCGCTCAATAAAGATAAAAAATCCAAGGTTTTTCCCATTGGTGAAACCCCGGTTGCATTTGCTATTTTTTCATTTTTTTAAGGGTTTCCATTTTACGGAAACAAAACCTGACGGCCCAAACCTCACTTTTACTTTTCAATCAAAAGCCACCTAAGTTTCCACTCCCGCGGCAGTTTAAGACATATCGTGTTATTGTGACATCACGATTACGATCTCATTCCTAGCTCACGAAAGACATCACGCAGACTTGTACACACTGGCGTCGGAACGGGGGGGGGGGGGGCAATAAAAAGGTCGTTCACCTCTCAATTTGTCTCGTTGGTTGAAACCCACTTTTTTTAAATTAGCCATCATTTTTATATTTGGTATTTCCTATCAAAAATACTTGAATATTATTGAATATGTGGCACCCCATACTTCCTTCCCCCATGGGTCGCAATTGTTGACCTTCCCCCCCCCCCCCCCCCCCCCCCACTTTCAAAGTGTTCCGACGCCCTGCTTGTACCTACGACGTACGAAAACAGAATTCCAGTTTTATTCAAACGCGCTGAAATGGCGATGACAATCGTGCGGAACGTGGCTTTTGATTGGTCGTTTTGTTTATGAATTTGGTTACGAGAGGTCTCGGAATCGAGTTCCATATAAAATTTAACTTCTATTACTCTCGTGTATGAATTGTGTGAAAGGGAAAGAGAGAACAGCAGCTTATCAAGGTTCACAAGTAGATAGGCCTACTCATGGTGGAGAGCCGTTGACAGAACACAGAGATGATTTAGACACACGAGATTTCGACGTTTTGACTGTTGCCTTGGTCACAGTAGAGTAATGTAGTGATACTCTGCTCTATTTTTCAATGTTATATTCAAACACATTAATGACAAATCATTCAATAATGATAGTGAATAATGACAAATAATGATTCAAATCATTAATGATAATGATTTACCCCATTATTAACCAGTGGTGTATTCGTAAAAATAAAAGTACCAGGGGCGGTGATAACTGAAAAAAAACCCATTCATCCCAAAACCAAGCCGTAACATGCTACAATGTCAGTTTCAGGAGATTTTAATTGAATATAAAATAAAAATGATGTGGTTTACATTTGCATCTAAAATAGTAAATACATTCCTTTCTAGGTAGTACAAAAAATGTTACAAACTGACTCTACACTAAATTACAAGATTCTGTCATTATTGTAAAGTCTGACGTTGCAAATAAATATTGGCAGGTTCCATCTATCAGGATACATTATTTTTAACATTGTGCGTTTACCAGTCAGCTGGTTCAAGTTAGCTTTATATGTTTTCAAATATTGTTTTCAAGAAAAAAGGTACCGGGGCGCCGCCCCGGCCCGCCCTGGCCCGAATACACCACTGATTATTAACATTGGAATGGGGTGAATGATAATGGGGTAAATCATTATCATTATTGATTTCTTCATGACCGGCACATGCAGCGCAGTGGTTAACGCGCTCGCTTCATGTGATCCGGGTGGCAAGAGGAATTCCGGAACTGGAACCCTTATTCACACTATGAAACCAGAACCTTTTTAAACGTAGAACCGGAACCAGAACCGGAACCTTTATTAGAGAAAATTACGAACCGGAACCTAAACCAGAACCATTATTCACACTATGGAACCAGAACCAGAACCTTTTTAAACGTAGAACTGGAACCAGAACCGGAACCTTTATTAGAGAAAATTACGAACCGGAACCTAAACCAGAACCATTATTCACACTATGGAACCAGAACCAGAACCTTTTTAAACGTAGAACTGGAACCAGAACCGGAACCTTTATTTGAGAAAATTACGAACCGGAACCGGAACCTTTATTAATTTCGGTTCGGGTCCCTGGTTTTTACTATTTTGTGAACCACGGTTGCTATTCTGCTATTTTATCATTTTATGCCATGTTGCCATTTTACGGAAACAAGACTTGACGGCCGAACATATCCACGTTTTACTTTTCAATCAAAACGCCACGTTTAATGCGATCGTCGTCCATATTTTTAATATTCTCTAATCACGGAATTCTGACGTTAGAAACTATACATTTCACATGGAATTGTCTTTACGACAAGAAGTATTGAAATTATTTTAAAAGTACTATCGTTTCGATTTTATATAATAATTAAGTTATTTTAATTTATATTATTATTTATGTATATTTTATGCATGTACCTTTTACTTATGTACTATACTATACATCACGTGTTCTGTTGATTAAGTAAATTATTTTCTTTATGATTTTTATTTTTTATTCATGTTCCTTTTCCTCCTTAATTTTTTTACCTTGCCAAGTTCATCCTACGTCCAGTACCCATCAACAAGAGAAATTGACATTATTTTTCCTACCAGAAGAAAAGTTTCCGTTAGTTCTAGGTGCTATTCATCGTCTCATTAAAAAAACTATATGAGAGCCAGTACAGTAATTTCACATTATACTTTTATCTATGACTACCAATAACGTAACGGGATAAGCAACTTGATCATTTCCTTTCGCACCATGCGGGAATCAAAGGGATGCCGTCATACTCAATTTACTGGTAGTATTATTATTGATTCATAAAAGTAATACGTGTAATGCACTCTGTGAATCCAGCTCTTCCCAATTGTATAAGCACGTTGGAATACATTTCATTTTATTGGCACTCCGAATTTAAATACGTGTGTAAAAGCATTGGACCCCTAGTCAAGAGCCATACTGCCACATTTACCAATTGATAACTGCATTAATTACGTGACATCTGCGAGAAAGAACAGAAACAATGCAGGTAATCAACTATGTACTTTACATTGAAATACGAGCTGAATGCGTACGTTTTGATTTGAAATTGCGAATCTCAAAAATGTACACTTCAGCGCGTCACATTTTTTGCTTCTATCATGGTGAGAAGACGTCCAATGTTGAAAGTATATAACTTACGCCATGTTGCTTATCCCGTTACGTTATTGGTAGTCATAGCTTTTATACAAGCAAAAAATGTTGTCTATTTTTTTTTTCGTAACTTGATACGATATCATTGTTCCCCTGTTAAGGCTAAGCATGAAAGTAGGATCGTTTGGACGGGGCACCACAAGGGCGATCTTACCATCCCAATTTATTATTATTTCAAATTAAAAGCAATGAACTTTGACACTGGTCTACGCTGTCTGTGACCACACCCAGATTTACCCAGATTTATTTTTTGGAGGATTGTGTTAGAAGTGACAGTTTTTTAGGAACCAGCATCTCCTTGCGTTCCTGTTTTCCTTACCCCAATTTGACGGCTGTATCTTACCATAACATACATACCAACATATATTTGTCTACATATTTTTAATTTTTTATATATCTTTGTTTATTTGACCATGTTTTAATTTTGTACATACAAGATATAGGCCTTGGTTATATTCTCAATGATGAATTAAATTGTGTGAATATTTAAGATAGATATTTATTTATTAATATTATATTTAGTAATAAATAAATATCAATATTTAATATTCACACATCTTCAGTTCACCATTACGAATATAAACATTACATAAAATGAGGCGTGAAAGTTTTATATATTCTATGTGAAGGCCTATATATATAATTTTTTTTACATATATATATATATATATATATATATATATATATATATATATATATATATATATATGTATATATGTTGTAACGGATGTTCTCGCGGACTGGATAATGTAACACGTGGTTGTCTCGGGAATGCCGCGTTTGCTCTTTCGGGAAGAAACTACGAGCTTCGAGCAGTTATCAAGGATCCTTGATAATGGCAAGTGTCATCTTGCCGAAACGTTGGAGAGAAAGACAAGGTCCCAGACGGAACTGCAATTTCTTCCCAAAAGAGCAAACGCGGCATTCCCGAGACAACCACGTGTTACACACACATATATATATATATATATATATATATATATATATATATATATATATATATATATATATATATCACATGTATTACCATTGTATGAATGATACGAAGCTGTTGTTATTGTGGCATGATTGTGTATTGTATTTCCGTTGCTTGTTTCACACTAGTAGATAACTTGCATCCCCACCGCACATAGCCGCTAGATTCCCACCGTACCGTGCCGTTCAGTCTCACGGGACATCGGCTGACTGTCGGTACTGGCATGTAAAGTAGATCGTCGTTGGCTGATTCGCAGTACCGATCAGTGAAGTGGCCTACGATTCAGGGACGTCGTTAGGGGCTCCAAAGCGCCCCATCAATTGACATTTGTGCCCCACTAATAATGTATACTTCTTCAAGAAAATATATATACGTTGACCTACAAGTGAATACAGAATAAAATATTTTGCTGGTAGATATTGAATGTATAACATATTTAAAATTACTTCGGAAATGTCTATAATGGTTTAATTACTCGACTCCGAAACTGCTTGTAGATTGCCAAAATCACTAAAAAAAAAATCAAAAAATCACCTGTGGGGCTTTGCTGAGGGAAAATCTCAAAAATGACTTCAAAAATGTCCATAATGAATCAATTATTAGACTCGAAAATTGATTGTGAATCGCAAAATCACTTGAAAAATGACCGTATTGCAAAAAAAAATCACTATGAGGCCCTAGACCCCTTTATAGCGTGCGGCTGGCGTCCAGCTGGGCGGTCATTCCATTCATGTAACCTGCCCCCCCGATACACAAATACTAACGACGTCCCTGCAGCGATTGGCTGGTTGTCAGTACCGGTAGGTAAAGTAGATCGTCATTGGCTGATTGTCAGTAGTAACACCTGATTGGTTGATTGCTATTAAAACCGCACGTTGATGTCGGTAAGTTTTGTTGATATTATTTTATGACTTTTTTTGTGGTTTTCTTTGCTTATGATACACAATATTTAGATATTCTTTTGTCTGTGAGTTGAAGTTACTCTATGATGATGGTACTCCATTAGTCTGAATATCATTTATAATTTGGCAATTTCATTGTTGAGACTTGAGAGTAATATATTTTGTTTCAATTTCAAGATTAATTCCCACTAAAATGATAGAATTGACTATACTCATCAGTGGAATGCTTGATTGTTTTTTCACATAGAGTTCCTTTGATCCAAACCATTTTTAAAAAGATTAGTGTAGCCCCCCACCCCTACCCCACCCCAAAACAAACAAGAAAATCTCAGTATTTTGTTTGTTTTGTTATTTTTTGTTTAGTTTTTTTAATTAGCCGTTATTTTTTATTTCTGTCGTCACAATAATTAACAAAGGTGAAAATTTCAAAATAATAATTACAAGCAATAGGGCCTACTAGAGCTATATCATTAGAAAAAAATTGAATTATAGAAATGAATTTTGAAATTCGATAATATTTTTATATGGAAATCTTTTTAGACCCCCCAAGTAACAATTCTATATGAAATGAATCAAAAGTGAACATTTCATTTCACAAATGAATCAAAAATGAATATTACATTTCACAATAAGTCTCCTCTCTCTCTCTCTCTCTCTCTCTCTCTCTCTCTCACTCACCTTACACATGTCTGTAACACCGCTCTTCCAGGTTATAACTTTCATCGGCCCGGCAAAGCCCCAACGTGTCGCCTCGAACAACAACTCCCTCATAACCTCGACGGAACACCTGGACTCGGAACGCTGTCAATTACTAACAACCTCAACCTTACATAACCTACAAAACACCACCACCTTACATAACCTACAAAACGCGCTACCGAGCTCGCCGAAATCACTAACGCCTCCGCATAAACTCTGCCTCGAGACAAGCTTCACGTCATTACAAAGCCCTTCGTCGGAACACCAAAACAGCGCTAATTCGTCGATAAACAGTCAAAACATAAACTGCCTACAAAACACCGTTTCTAACCTACAAAACATCCCGAGTCGGATTCCGTCTCGGATAACCTCCCCGTACGCGATTAATCCCGTCCTGCCGTGGGAATATTCATCCATCGTAGACGACGACGTCACGAAAGGGAATTTAGTTTTCCCGAGCACGAACGGTAAACAGAAAGTCGATTTGATTCACGACGATTGGTTCGGTTTGGCGCCGTTAGCGACTCCGGAGTCTTTGAGCGAAGTATCGTCGATTAGTTCGCGGGCGGGAAGTTTGGTTTTGAATATCGATAGGTTATCGAAAGGTAATTTCGATCGTTGTATTTTGGCACATAAACGTTCGAATTCGTCGGCATCGAGCCATCAGCGGTATATCGATATCGTGTCGAAAAATCAACCGACTATCGAGGTGTCGAATAATTTAGACGGTCCGGATATATATTCAAATTTGCCTCAGGGGGACATTTTCAGCGGAAATATCGTCAAAAACGATAAGGAAAAGAATAAGGAAAGTATGTATAATTCGTCGGGAGATACTAGTTATAAATCGGCGAAGACCAGCGGAGATGTTTTCGAGGGTTCGAGCGATAACTACGAATCGGCAACCAACGGCAATTCTGTCGAGGATTTCATCTGCGTCAGAGACAACCAGTTCAGTTCCGCGGACTCGATCACGGTAAATGTCGACGTTCACTACAGCGCAGACAACGGCAAGTCGAGGAAACGAACTTCAAGATCAGCCTTCAACCTGACGGAACGTAACACGGAATTCTTACGGCCGTCTTCGTTGACGACCATCGCAGCCGGTTTCACACCGTCCCTCGACGGCGTCGTTAGCTCCTCCCCCAAACAGGTCAAGTTCTCGACGCAGGATTCCGTCGAAGACAACAACTCGCAGAGCTACGAGAAAATCAACGCGAATTTGAAATCGTCGATATCGCAGAACACCGAAAAAATGTCTCGAAACGTCGGAAAACTAGACGATTTCAATCTAAGAACAATTACATTACAAAACGAGAATTTCAATAATATTTCTTTACAAAACCAGGAAGGGATAACGTCGACGGATTACGAAGAGAATATAACGGAAATTTTGAAATCTAATTCGTCGTCGGATAACGTTAGTCAAATAACCGACGATAATTGGTATTCGAGTAATAACAACGTGAGAGATTTGAACCAGACGATCATGAGTGAGAGTGTTTTAGAAGACGACGAATCGTTCCTTGAGGACGAGGAACGTAACGGAACGATTGCGAGTGCTATCGAATCTTTACCGCTGTTGTCGAATAACAGCGACGTTCAGAGTAACGGATCGCGACAGAAATACGTTATCACTTCCGTTGGTAAAGGTGAGAGCAGCGTTTAGGATATAGTCAACGATATTAGTTTATTAGACCCCGTTTTCATTACTACTCAACTACTCTAGTAACCCCATCTACGATCGTAAGTTACCGTGTGTGAACACCAAATAGTGGCTACGCTCGTAACAAAAGCTACTACAGTGAACTTACTCTCGTTAGTAGGGTTACTGTAGTAGATGTAGCCGTATGAACGCTCATAGCTTGGTACGATCGTAGCCTCGTAGGAAGTCTTTGCATTACTACTCGACTACTCTAGTAACCCCATCTACGATCGTAAGTGACCGTGTGTGAACACCAAATAGTGGCTACGCTCGTAACAACAGCTACTACAGTCAACTTACTCTCGTTAGTAGGGTTACTGTAGTAGATGTAGCCGTATGAACGCTCATAGCTTGGTACGATCGTAGCCTCGTAGGAAGTCTTTGCATTACTACTCGACTACTCTAGTAACCCCATCTACGATCGTAAGTGACCGTGTGTGAACACCAAATAGTGGCTACGCTCGTAACAAAAGCTACTACAGTCAACTTACTCTCGTTAGTAGGGTTACTGTAGTAGATGTAGCCGTATGAACGCTCATAGCTTGGTACGATCGTAGCCTCGTAGGAAGTCTTTGCTCTAGGATACGTTTTGGTAGAATAATTACAAGATGGCGTCGACGAAATGTGTCAAAACACACTCACGCGGTAAAATATGTAACTAAAACGTCTAGTAACCATGAACCAATATTTTGTCCGTGTGAACGCAATATTAGTTACTGCCCATTTACTCTAGTAACTCTACTGTAGTAGGATGGTAGTAATGTAAACGGGGTATTACCAACGATATTAATTATCGTCGATGATAGTAACTGTCGTTTTTAAGTAATTATAATTGAATACAGTATGAAAACACCAAAGAAATCTACCAGTATTTAACTAGATGCAGTTCCAAGATTATTTTACATTATTTAGTGTATTATTTATTGTATTTATTGTGATTGTGATGGGCCCCAATCAACCTAGATATATGGAAGGATTTGGGTTAGTTGAGGCCCGTTTTCATGGCTCGCGGATGTAGTTTTTTTTCTGGCCAACCAGAAAGCCGTGAATTCTGTCGCTTGTTCAAGCAGCAGAATTAGGCAGCCCCTAGACTTTGTTATACTTATCATTATCCAGTATTATTTAATTTAAGACGTGATTTCTCCATATACTATTAATTAATATATAAATAATATCGACTTTAATAGACTTCTAACGTACTAATTGTATGAATTGGGTAAAAGGGAAAGAGAGAACAGCAGCTTACCGAGGTTGACCGAGCCGTTGATAGCACATGGAGATGAAGTAGATACACAAGATTATTGACGTTTCGGCTGTTGCCTTTATCACTGTAGAGTAGGTACACTGTAGAGAGTTACCTACTCTTCAGTGATAAAGGCAACAGCCGAAACGTCAATAATCTTGTGTTACTTCATCTCTATGTGTTCTGTCAACGGCTGCAACACCACCATGAGTAGGCCTATCTACTTGTGAACCTCGGTAAGCTGCTGTTCTCTCTTTCCCTCTCACACAATTCATATATTAAGCCTAAGGTTATTTTCCTATACACACTAACGTACTAATTGGTTATTAATAAAAAATAACCATCCAAAAACGTATAGTCATTTATAATATTACAGAATGAATTCCATTTGATTATTAACAATACAAAGTGACTGATTTTCTCGTAACAATTCAAACTAAAACATAAAAATACTTCAAAACTTTTGAAACTTCTGTAAATTCCGTTACCTTCAAAGTTTACATTCTTACCTAACTTATGAAAAAGACGAAACGCTTGAAATATGAAAACCAAATGTAATCGTAAGTAAACTGGTATTGAATAGTATTTAATAATATGTATTTATAATGAACCTTGGGAGTTGATTTAGCGGAATATCAGGTTTTTGGTGATAACTTTTGAACGGTATGAGATATTGACATTCTGAAAACAAGGAAACACAGATATTTTCAATACCTTCATGATGATGTAAGTGATGTTTATCCTTCTTACATCGCCTGATTGCCACGCGTTTACGGTTAAAAGGACACATTATGCGATACAAGACAAATAGTTATTACTTATACCCAGACCTGGACTTATGAACCCAGCGCCCCTAGGCTGAACTTAATTCTGTGAACTTATTGAATTTAACTTATTTTGTATGGATATAAAATATATGTATGCACAGCTTACTTGATCTGTAGTAGAGGGTGTTACATAAGTTACATTGATTTCCGACGCGATTTTTTTGCAGCAAACTCGTCGATAATTCTGTCTGTGTCCATGGTTGACAAAACCTCACTCTCAATAGCCATGATCGACAGTGCAGATAGTCGATGTTCTGACGTAGTAGATCGTAGATGGTTTTGCACTCTTGACAATGTAGAGAACGATGGCTCTCCTGAACAGTTGGCTGCTGGGATTGTGATGAAGATTCTTAGCGCAATTTCAATGTTTGGAAAAGTTGAGCCCAGGGACGTCGTTAGGGGGTCCAAGGAGGGGCGCGCGCCTCCCCAATCGACATTTGCGCCCCCCCAATAATGAATCCTCTTTGAAAATATATAAATGTTCACCTATTACGAATAAACACACAAGAAATATTGCTACTTATCAATATGAATTATATCAGTATAAACTCGACTTCCTCGAAACTCCTTCCAGAAGTGATAAACATACATGGTTCGTTTCTACGAGAATGACTCTGGATCCCGGTGACACGTTTCTTCGAATTCATTCAGATCTCCAACTCTTTTATTGCAATACGATACTCATTATAGCGAATAACTAATACACACGTAACGCATGCTTTGTGTTCCTATTTTAACGATATTTCATATTTAGGGATAATAAAGTACACAGAACTACACAAACTCACCCCTGTTCTTGCCGACAAAACCGAATTAGCCGACGATATTACTTGATGATATTTCCAAATTCTTATCTGCGCCCCCCCAATGCAGAAATCCTAACGACATCCCTGGTTGAGCCTAAGTTGGATGTTTTTATCATTTTTTAAAGATCTAAAGCAGTGACTTGAGTTAATACTCTTTTGCGTTCAATGATGGTGCAGGAACTAATGAACGGAAATGTAGGCACTCGAGCCAATCTATCGTCCGGGTTCGTCTCACATTAGTTCCAGGATACACGCGGGTATCTCACACACAGGCTAGGCTACCCATGTATATAATTTATATATCAAATAGGAATACGTTTTAATGCTTCTACTCTGTCTTTTTTTCATGTGTGATGTAAGTAACTTTCGTTTCAATAGGCCTACGCTTCAACAAGATGAAATTAAATTAAAAATTGAAAAAAAAGGAAACACTAGGTGCGCGAGTGCCCCTAGGCTTCAGCCTTGCCAGCCTGTGCATAAATCCGGGGCTGCTTATACCATCTGTAAGGTATTGAAAATATCTGTGTTTCCTCATTTTCTGAATTTCGATACCTCAAAACAATCAAAAGTTATCCTCAGAAAAACTCATATTCCGCTGAATCAACTCCCATGGACTCTTAGTGAACTGATATTGAAATCAAAATTCGGTACTAAATTTCGCTCATTATATAAAATATGATAATTAAAAAATGATAACATTTTAATAGCATATACAGTATTGTGAGTCCTTAGAAAATAGAGTACTATTTTTAATAATAATAATTAAAATGAAATGAATTATGAAATATGATAAAAATAACTTAATGTTCAACTAAGGACTGTTATAAAATGACTATGTATGAAGTAATGCAACCCAATTTTACAATGTGTGATAAGCTAACTAGAGGTTAAGAGATATGTTTATCCCCAAGGTAGTTGTCATTAAACAATGAACAGCAAAATTAAATTTATCACAAGTAATTTATAAAAAGCTGTCAAAACTTGAATATGATAATATTTCTACATTCTGTCAGACTGTTGTCATAGGTTTAAACAAACGAGTACGCTATATTATCCCCATATACAAGAACAGTTACTAACAAAATGGTGCCATTTTTTATTGAATCACAAAATAATGATTATCAGTTTTACAAAACAAGAATGTAGCATGGATAACATTCCATAACTCAAACATTCTCTGTTAGCGAGTTAACTGTGTTCTTAACCGGACTCTAGATTTTAGCGAGTGATTAAATACATATATATATATAAATATATAAGATGTCTTATTACGGATAATTTAGGATGTCTCTCATTTAAAATGCAAACTTTGTAGATATTTCAAAGATGATTATGTATTGACTTATGTACTTAAATAATTGAAATAACTTATGTAGTTTTTTATGTATTTATTGTTGACAATTTGTAAACCAAATACTTGAGAAAATTCTATAGAACTTTAAATATAGATACGACATTCCATTGTTCGAGTGATTGCGGATGTCTACTATACCATCATAACAAAATAGAATGTGATCAGTTATTTGATGAACGTGTATTATTTCACAATTTTGGAAAGTTGGTAGGTCTATAATACGATCTTGGTCTGAAATAATAGCACGCTATTTAAATATAAAGGTAACAATTCCATTTGTTATGCTGGTAGACAACCTTCAACCCTCGTTAATACCAACGATAGAAAGATTTAATGTAAAAATGATATATAAATATTTCAATTTGCATTTCAGTTTTTTCAACAATGCAAAACTAAATATTTAGCCATTGTTGTTCTTCTATTATTAAAATGATTGCAAATTTCCTGTTGATAAAATTATGTATGCATGTGCTAGTCCATTGATTTTGTGTGTGTTGATTATTGAATTTTACACAAAAAGAACTACATTATAAGTAATTATAGGAAAGTGTTCTTTATTCAAATTGTATTTACATAAATTGAGTCACCACCGTTTTATGTACTTTGAGAGACATTTTTATTGAAATGGCTCTGTATTTTATTTGGTAATCACCTGCAATTAGGTTTTATATATTTTTACCTAAATTTGTGATACTGTGTTCATTCCTTGTACACTGTTTGATGTTGGTTTTGCGTGGACCGAATCTCAACTGCATCAACCACTTCTGCATGGGAATCAATTTAGCGAAATATCAATTTTTCCGTGATGACTTCCGAGCTGTAGGAGATATCAAAATTCTAATTCAGGGGAAACACAGGTATTTTTAATACCTTCAAGATGGTACAAGTAAAAACTATTCAACTCATTGCATAATTGTCATGTGTAGGCCTAGCTTAAAAACAATTTTATCAGCAAGTCTCCCTTTGACTGATATGGGTTGAAATGTTTCACTTATATCATCTTGAACGTACCCTATTGAAAATATCTGTGTTTTCATCGTAATATAATTTTGATATCTTACAACGCTAGAAAGCCATCACCAATAAACTGATATTTCGCTGAATCAACTCTCAAACTCTCTTGAATAACTCCCGTGGCCTCCAGCTTGCTCGAAAGAATAAACCTTAGATTGGATAATGTTTATCAGAACATTAAGAACTAGATACCTTGGCAATATTTATAATCTCGCTGTACCAAATACTTACTAAATCCCAGACCTACATCGGAGCTACGATTACTGATAAATTGTTAGTCAAAAAACCTAAACATAGTTATGATCTTCTAAATTGCTATTGTAACTACGGTAACTCAATTAGTAAAACCACATATCCAATTAAAGTTGTAGCCACAGAACAACGCAGACGTAGGATGTTATACCAAGTGGCTAAGGGTTCGTGTATTCCGTTAACTAGTTTAGTCAAGACAAATATAATTCCTATCCTAACACGGCTGAGGAAATGTTTAGTTGGATCTACATCTTTCACTGATAATTTATTTTCTCATTTAGTCTTAAAGGTCATAACTATATACTGAATATTATGGCATTCTTTGTATTTTGTAAGTCTGATTTTGTTGATGTTAATATTATAAAACAAACTTGATTACCTTGAATGAAAAGAGTCAAGTTGAATGTTTTATTGTTCCTATTTCTTGATATTAGCTCAAGATATTTTATTCCGTCTATTAATATTATCCCTTATCCTGAATGAAACTACGCTAGGCTACAGTCGAGGCTTGAGATGTCACTTGCCGAGACGATCAAGGTCAAGGGTTTTACGGCGCGTCGACATCTGGGTCAGTTTGCGCCGGAGAACAACAATGTCTATCGAATGGTATGATGAAAACACAATATTTGTTAGTCGACTCGTTCAAATAATATTTTGTCGAGACTTTTCTCAAATTATGTCGCTCAATGTTGCAAATTTCTAATAATAGGTAAACCTAAATATATGATTTTAGTTCAATTTTGAATAGCTTTCTATATACAAAGAGTCTTCTTGAAATATGTGCGAGTTAAACACTGTTTTTGTGGGATATTTGTGGTCTATTGGAATTACAAATCAAATATATTTTCATTAAATGAAAGAAAAGTTTCAAGAGTCAGTGTTATAAAGTAGGCTAATAGTTGAGAAAATAGAAGAATATCACCAAAGTGAATGTCATTCCCCTCTTGATAAAATAACAAATACTGGTAATTGGTTGAATATCGATATAAACTGAGCTTGCTAACCAGTCCTAAGATGAAGACATCTTTACTTTCTGAGATGAAACAAATTCATAATGCAAGCTAAATACAACTTTAATGAATAAAGAATAAATACGAGTGGCTAATACACTGAACCGTCACTCAGGAGACCAGGGTTCGATTACCGCCATGGTCGACCATCCTGTCGGGTTTATCGTGGTTTCCCTCTGTCGTTCAAGTCAATATTGGGATGGTTCCCTTTTAGCAACAGGCCACGACTGACTCCTTCCACTACCATAAACACCATACAAATATAACCTTTCGTCTCATCACCCCAGCATCTCATATATCATTCACCGACGCCAATAGATCGAAGTCATCAGTAGTGCGTTGTTAATTAAGACCAAAATAAATGAAAAAAAGAAAGAATGAAAAAGTAGCCTATTCAGTAAGTATTAGTAGTTGGTAAATAAGTAGTAAGAATAGGCTTACTTAGGTTTCAGTTCAAATCAGTTTTGGTAGGCCGATAGTAATGGAGCATAAATAAGTAATGCTTGAGTAGGCCTACTGTTGAGCCAGGAGTTGCAAGAGTAGAATGTTTGAAATAATACAAATCATGACAAATTTATATAGTGAAAATAATATATGGACAGTCGTATCATATTAAAATGAAAAAGATACATATTTCATGGTTTCCCTCAAGATACGTCAAAATTCTGGAGACGGCGAACCAACGCAACCCTCGATGCATCTTGATCAAAACTGTCAAGTTAATACAACAACAGCATAAAGGCAAGTATGACAGAAAGTTTAGGTTGGTAGTACTGTCCCATGTGCTTTTGGGAACATGTTTATAGTTGTTTTCTCACTTGAGTATGCAAAGTTTCCAAATGAATCAACTGAACTTTAGCCAAATTAGTTTTATTGAATGTGGAGAGATTTAGTCTTTGATCTTTGCAATAATTTTAAAATCATCATCATCTATTCTGTCTTTGCATGGTTACCAACCAACACCTTGGATTCTCGGACCATGGGCATGTCACCAACATGTTGATGTTGTTGTTGTTGTTATTGTGTACCCTAAATTAACCGTATAATCAACCCAAACTATCTAATTTAATGAAGATAACCTTTCCAAACTTAGCTAAACCAACTAACCTAACCAAATAAACAACCTAGACTAATTTAATCCAAATTAAAACTAATCTAACCCCTACTTCCGTTTTGGTGAAAAGCCACTTCGATCTGTGACTGAGAAGCATGATAAATCACCAAGCAAACACAATAATACTTTCCAAAAAGTCTAATTATGTGTAGAATATTTACATAATGCATCAAGATAAATATCCTGTCTGTGATCTTTGGGTGATTACTTCGTATTTACTGCGTCAGGTAAGGACTAAAGGCAATCTATAAGATTGCAAGGTCGATCATAACCTAGAAATGCACTAACACAATCTGTAATATCAATGTAAGCCTAGGCCTGGATCATTTTGTGATTCAGGGTAGGTAGGCTAGGTCTAGGTAAACGATGATATATTGTTGATTTGCCAATATAGACCTACAGTATCTACGTTTAAAATACAGATTGAAACTTTGCAACAATGTGTACCATCTACGTATAAAGGCCTAGGTTTCTGTCACGTAACAAATGACAAACAATCGTTACCATAGCATCAAAGTGAACTGGTGAACTACCAAACATACTGATTGGTCAATTCCAACTGGTGTACGTTGTTGTCTGTCTTTTTCTGCAATGGGTGACGTCACTTGACCGAAGTCTATATTCACAAAGAGTGAGTCAAACATCGCTTCACATTCCCAGAGCGCTAGCAGTCAACTCGAGGACTTAGTTGAGGACCGTAGTAGTCAACCCAGACAAGCATCCGTCTTACCGTTGACTGAAGCACAATCGATGAAACGATTTTCAGCAGTCTTAACGGTGATTGACGGTACTACACGGTACTACAGGGTGAGGGGTGTGGGGCTAAGAGTGAGGATGAATCTTAATATAACGTTAGGTGAACTGTCTTTGTATCTCTTTAGTCTATGGTGTGATTGGGGTCGCCTAGCGGTAAAGATTTGACGTACGTCTCGTGAAAAAATCGTCATGGTAACCTAGCTTTACACTGTATTTCCTTTGTTACAGCTGGTATGGCACGTCAACATAGGACATTCATCACGTCTAGCAGTACCGTTGAAAAGGAAGAAGATTCGGTGACTAAGATGGCAGTGCCGTTCAGAGGTGGACGCAGATGAGAACAAGAACGAAGGAAGAACGGAAGATGATGAACGTATCAAGAGAACTGCAAGACTGTCATAAGTGAGTAGGCCTATATAAATATATTCATTATTAAGACTCTGTCATCACAGAAAGTGGCTGCCATAAGCGACACAGAATAATGGAGCAATTGATAGAATAATAGGCCTAGAAAGAACGGTAATAAATCAAGGAAATGTTCTATAATTATGAAATATCAAACAAAAACCCAAAGCTATAAGGAAGTGAAATGAGAAATTATCTCTAATAAGCCAGGTAGAGGTGTGAATAAAAATGTTATAAAATGTATACATAGAAAAAGGGGGGGTGGACTGAAAATTGATTAATCGAATATAACTGATTTTTTAATATTTGTTTAAATATACGTAGTTGTAGGATTTCAATCCTCAAGATGTTGGTATTTGTATTTTATTATCGTCCCGTGGACCAGTACATTGTACGGCTTGAAGCATAGGTAAAAGTCTATTTCTGTCGTTAGATACCTGTTTAATCCTATGTCATGTAACGTGGTCAACTGGTTTGACCACGTAGCAAAGAGACTTTTACTTCTGCCTCAAGCTGTACATAGTATGGGTATTGTCCAGGCATGCGGTGGGGCCAGGGCGGTCCAGGGCGGCGCCCTGGTACTTTTTTGGGGGACAGGGCGTAGCCCTGCTTCCAATTTTAAAGCAGAGGCAGGGCGGCGTAGGGCGCTGATCTTTGGTGATCTGTTATTTTATATCCAATCATGGGGCAAAGTACATATCAAAATAAAAATATAGTAATAATAGTAATAATTAACTTGAGCAGTCTGCCAGCCACGTGCTAGAATTAGAAGTACCAAAACATTACTGAATATAATTGTTTAAGAAAACAATTTACAAATTTTTCCCTTGCGGGGGGGGGGGGGGCCAACCCACCAACAATTTGGAATCGCATCGACTGCTATTCAAATGAACCCTTATTTATATGACAGCACCACTGCCGGGGCAGACGTCGTCATGCCACCGCCCTGGCACTTTATTTTTTACGACTACACCACTGGTATTGTCACAGCATAGTAGTAGTAATAAACTAATAATAGACCTGTTTGTTTGTCCTGCACTACCTGAACTGGTTCTTCAGTTCTTGCACTATCGTGTTTGTTTGTAACCGTGGTGCTGCACCAAAGCCCATTCCACCATTCCAAAAAAGCCCATTCCACCATTCCAAAAATATATAAATTCAAAATAATCAACTTTTCTCAAATGTTCTCTTATTGTCCCACAATATGAGCCCAATAAAAAATCTTGATCTTGCTCGTTTCTAATTTGCTTGATTTGTGACTTTATTTTTGGTTTTGGAAATTGATGGAAAATATTTTCTCTTTTGTAGAAGTTGACGCAGTGAGGGCGTAGCAAGAAGAGGGAACGAGGGAAGAGATGAACACAACAAAGAGAACGACAAGATCGATGCCAGTACACGTATCAACTAGCAGGACCGTTGAAGAGGGAAGAGAAGGCAACCAAGACGGCAGTACGATCAAGAAGTTGACGCTCGTGGGAAGAGGAGGGGAGAGATGAACGCAGCAACGAGAACGACAAGAACGATGCCAGTAAGTAGAGAAATGCAGTTGTTATTTTTTGCAGTCTTGATACAGTCATTGAATGACAGAAAACTATCTGTTGAATTTCCCAACTTTCTGTTTTTATGTATGTAGTTCTACTATGTATGTATAGAAAAATCAAATACTAACTCAAAACAGGTTTCAGTTTCAAAATTGAGTAAAATTTAGAGATTTTAGAGAAAAATATAACTTGGTATTATTTGCCGTGGTAAGGCCCATATACAGTTTCAAATCTTTGTAATTACTTGAGAAAATAGATAATTGAAAAAATTTCAATAGAATTGCGTTTTTGAAATGCCCTTTCGTCTTTCTACAAAATTTTGAACAAATCAGAAATCGCGTGCTTTGGCCTTTTTTACGTTGTTCAAATTTGATTTCTGACATCAATTTGGTTTTAAAATTTCCAAACAAATATTTTCTTCCTTAGAATTGAATATTCTTGCTCCATAAGTGAACATAATTGGCAAATTGTCGTTATTTCCAAAGACCGTTCCGAAAGTTGGCTGAAAATGTCCGTTTTTTGATAAATCAGCAACGTTTTTCTTGGCAACCGCCAGAGCAATCCTAACGAAACTTTCCAATGATTTAAAGATCCTAAAGTTATGATCATAAAAAAATACTATCCCTGTGCATTTGGGCATTTTTTTTTTGTGATTTGAAACTTGTTGTTGAATTTCTCAGTTCTGTTGTCATGTATGTGTAATGTGCTCAATTTGTAACACAATTCCGGTCTCAGTTTCCAAATTGAGTTCAATTTAAAGATTTTATAGCAAAAAATAACTCTGTGTATTTGCCATGGTAGGGCCCATATACATTTTTAGAATCCTTGTAATTACTTTGGAAAAAAGAAAATTGGAGAAATTTCAATGGAATTGAGTTTTTGAAATGCCCCTCCGTCATACTACAAAATTTAAGACGAATCAAAACTTATGATTTTTTGCCTTTTTTAACGATTTTCAAATTTGATTTCTGACGTCAATTTTGGTTTTACAATTTCCCAAAACACATTTTCTTCCTTAGAATTGAATCTTCTTGTTGAATATTCAAACTTAATTGGACAATTATCGTTATGTAAGAAGACTGTTCTGAAAGTTTGCTAAAAGTTGGCTGAAAATGTCCGTTTTTTGATAAATCAGCGACGTTTTTCTTGGCAACCGCCAGAGCAATCCTAACGAAACTTTCCAATGATTTAAAGATCCTAAAGCTATGATCATAAAAAAATACTAGAACATCATAGGTCTTACCAGTTCATAGAAATTAATTGCGAAAGGTCAAAAACTAGTGTATTAACCCCTGTGCATTTGGGCATTTTTTTTTGTGATTTGAAACTTGTTGTTGAATTTCTCAGTTATGTTGTTATGTATGTGTAATGTGATCAATTTGTAACACAAATCCGGTCTCCGTTCCGAAATTGAGTTTAATTTGAAGATTTTAGAGCAAAAATCAACTTGGTATTATTTGCCATGGTAGGGCCCATATACAATTTCAGAATCCTTGTAATTACGTTGAAAAAAAGAAAATTGGAGAAATTTCAATGGAATTGAGTTTTTGAAATGCCCCTCCGTCATACTACAAAATTTAAGACGAATCAAAACTTATGATTTTTTGCCTTTTTTTTCGTTTTTTCAAATTTGATTTCTGACGTCAATTTTGGTTTACAATTTTCCAAAACATATTTTCTTCCTTAGAATTTAATCTTCTTGTTGAATATTCAAACTCAATTGGACAATTATCGTTATGTCAAAAGACCGTTCTGAAAGTTGGCTGAAAATGTCCTTTTTTTGATAAATCAGCGACGTTTTTCTTGGCAACCGCCAGAGCAATCCTAACGGAACTTTCTAATGATTTAAAGATCCCAAAGTTATGATCATAAAAAAATACTAGAACATCATAGGTCTTACCAGTTCGTAGAAATTAATTGCGAAAGGTCAAAAACTAGTGTATTAACCCCTGTGCTTTTGGGCATTTTTTTTTGTGATTTGAAACTTGTTGTTGAATTTCCCAGTTCTGTTGTTATATATGTGTAATGTGATCAATTTGTAACACAAATCCGGTCTCCGTTCCAAAATTGAGTTTAATTTAAAGATTTTAAAGCAAAAAATAACTTAGTGTATTTGCCATGGTAGGGCCCATATACATTTTTAGAATCCTTGTAATTACTTTGAGAAAAAATAAATTGGAGAAATTTCAATGGAATTGAGTTTTTGAAATGCCCCTCCGTCATACTACAAAATTTAAGACGAATCAAAACTTATGATTTTTTGCCTTTTTTAACGATTTTCAAATTTGATTTCTGACGTCAATTTTGGTTTTACAATTTCCCAAAACACATTTTCTTCCTTAGAATTGAATCTTCTTGTTGAATATTCAAACTTAATTGGACAATTATCGTTATGTAAGAAGACTGTTCTGAAAGTTTGCTAAAAGTTGGCTGAAAATGTCCGTTTTTTGATAAATCAGCGACGTTTTTCTTGGCAACCGCCAGAGCAATCCTAACGAAACTTTCCAATGATTTAAAGATCCCAAAGCTATGATCATAAAAAAATACTAGAACATCATAGGTCTTACCAGTTCATAGAAATTAATTGCGAAAGGTCAAAAACTAGTGTGCATTTGGGCATTTTTTTTTTGTGATTTGAAACTTGTTGTTGAATTTCTCAGTTATGTTGTTATGTATGTGTAATGTGATCAATTTGTAACACAAATCCGGTCTCCGTTCCAAAATTGAGTTTAATTTGAAGATTTTAGAGCAAAAATCAACTTGGTATTATTTGCCATGGTAGGGCCCATATACAATTTCAGAATCCTTGTAATTACGTTGAAAAAAAGAAAATTGGAGAAATTTCAATGGAATTGAGTTTTTGAAATGCCCCTCCGTCATACTACAAAATTTAAGACGAATCAAAACTTATGATTTTTTGCCTTTTTTTTCGTTTTTCAAATTTGATTTCTGACGTCAATTTTGGTTTTACAATTTTCCAAAACATATTTTCTTCCTTAGAATTTAATCTTCTTGTTGAATATTCAAACTCAATTGGACAATTATCGTTATGTCAAAAGACCGTTCTGAAAGTTGGCTGAAAATGTCCGTTTTTTGATAAATCAGCGACGTTTTTCTTGGCAACCGCCAGAGCAATCCTAACGGAACTTTCTAATGATTTAAAGATCCCAAAGTTATGATCATAAAAAAATACTAGAACATCATAGGTCTCACCAGTTCATAGAAATTAATTGCGAAAGGTCAAAAACTAGTGTATTAACCCCTGTGCTTTTGGGCATTTTTTTTTTGTGATTTGAAACTTGTTGTTGAATTTCCCAGTTCTGTTGTTATATATGTGTAATGTGATCAATTTGTAACACAAATCCGGTCTCCGTTCCAAAATTGAGTTCAATTTAAAGATTTTAAAGCAAAAAATAACTTAGTGTATTTGCCATGGTAGGGCCCATATACATTTTTAGAATCCTTGTAATTACTTTGAAAATAAATAAATTGGAGAAATTTCAATGGAATTGAGTTTTTGAAATGCCCCTCCGTCATACTACAAAATTTAAGACGAATCAAAACTTATGATTTTTTGCCTTTTTTAACGATTTTCAAATTTGATTTCTGACGTCAATTTTGGTTTTACAATTTCCCAAAACACATTTTCTCCCTTAGAATTGAATCTTCTTATTGAATATTCAAACTTAATTGGACAATTATCGTTATGTAAGAAGACTGTTCTGAAAGTTTGCTAAAAGTTGGCTGAAAATGTCCGTTTTTTGATAAATCAGCGACGTTTTTCTTGGCAACCGCCAGAGCAATCCTAACGAAACTTTCCAATGATTTAAAGATCCTAAAGCTATGATCATAAAAAAATACTAGAACATCATAGGTCTTACCAGTTCATAGAAATTGATTGCGAAAGGTCAAAAACTAGTGTATTAACCCCTGTGCATTTGGGCATTTTTTTTTTGTGATTTGAAACTTTTTGTTGAATTTCCCAGTTCTGTTGTTATGTATGTGTAATGTGATCAATTTGTAACACAAATCTGGTCTCCGTTTCCAAATTGAGTTTTATTTAAAGATTTTAGAGCGAAAAATGACTTTGCATTTTTTCAAATTGCAAAATTTGATTTGTCTCAAATTTGGTGTGAACATGAATTAGCTCTTTTTAAAGAATAATCTACTGAAAGTTTTGTAATCGATCGAATTTCAAGACAGTTATTGACATTAGTTTGACCTGTTTGTTGTTTGCAGGCTGCAGCTTACCGTGAAGACTCACTCCTAGGACCATCGTGGCAACTACGAGATAGCGCGTAAGTGCACCGTTATGTGGGTAAACTGACCTCGTGCAGCCCGCACCCAGGTATGATTCAGCCTATTGTAAAATGATCCCCGAGCCGGGTAGGCCAGCCTAGAGTGGTTTGATCAGCGCCCCGTCGGCTCAAAACCAAGCTGATTAAAGCTCCACGACAGGAACTCATCTCCTCGAGCTTAAGCAATTGATGCCACACCCGAGCATGTGAATAAAAGGCTCGCGGGGGTGAGGGGATGATCTGGATCGGTCTTGGGTGAGACCTTCTATTCTTGCGTGTGAGATAGACTCGCAAGAGCCTGTCTTGCAAACAAGGGTACATTGTCATACATCCAATCACGATCTAAGATTTGCTGGAGAGGGTTTGGTGGAGACCTTGTATTCGAACGTGCGAGAGAGACTTGCGTAGCTTTCTCGGAAGCTACGTGAGCCGCTCTTGCATGCAATGGTTCAAAGTCCAAGGTCATTTCTCCCAACCCCCTCTACATCCCCTCACCCCCCCTCTTGCGGGCTGCACGGGAGTATACTGCTACAGGTCAATCACAAGTGAGAAGACATCATGTCATTGTTACTTATCATCAATTTATTATCACATATACTGTACAAGTTGGATCAATAAATCATACAATCATAATATATTTGTTGCTTCATCATTTGTTTGACTTGATGCATGCATGCACACATGAAGTATTCATAACTTGATCAGCTGCTTGACTGGCTGAAGTCACAATGTGAACGCTAAGCTCCACCATGTTCCTGGAGCCGGGATCTGCGTGGCGTGTCTTGATCAGCTGCTTGCTTGACCAGCTGAAGTGACAGCGTTGATTGCTGCAATGGCCGCGCTGAGCACCAACATGATCCTGAAGTCAGCAATTGCATGACGTGTCTTGTACGGCAGGCTGGGATTGCAGGAACCCTCCTGCCGCAAACAGCTGAGACGACCTACAACAACAGGAAACACAGTTGGTATTAAAGGCTTCCATTGATTAGTCGACAGTTAGAAAGTATTAATTATATAGTACATTACTGTACCAACATGAACACAGACATGTCATGTTGCCATGATAGCTACTTCTTTTAGTTCATGTGAGCAAATCCAGGTTCTATTCCACTGGCAAAGAGAATGCAATATATTGAAGAGAAAAATGAAAATGAATAATTCAGCTTGCAGCAGTGATTAGTGCGAATAACTCATCAGATATCATCAAAAGATACAGCTGGTATATTATATTGGGGTTAACAACCCACTGTAACATGACTAAAATCTATCAGCGTCGGTGAGTGATCAATGAGATGATGGCAAGATAAGACGAAAATTCATTTCTACAAGTATTTTTGAAAAGTAGGCAGTAGATCAAGGACTAAAGAACCATCCCAGTATTGACCTGAACGATAGAGGGAAACCAGATGCACATTGTCAGGATGGTGGACCATGGCGGGAATCAAAACCCGGTCTCCTGAGTGATGGTTCAGCGTGCTAGCCACTTAACCACCCGTCTTAGTCAGGACATTGGATCATGACGGGAATCGAACCCCGGTCTCCAGAATGAAAGGTTCAGCGTGCTAGCCACTTATCCACCCGTCTCAGTCAGGACGTTGGAACATGGCAGGGAACGAACCCCGGTCTCCTGAATGAAAGGTTCAGCGTGCTAGCCACTTATCCACCCGTCTCAGTCAAGATGTTAGACCATGGCGGGGAATGAACCCCAGTCTCCTGAATGAAAGGTTCAGCGTGCTAGCCACTTATCCACCTATCTCAGCCAAGATGTTGGATCATGACGGGAATCGAACCCCGGTCTCCTGAATGAAAGGTTCAGCGTGCTAGCCACTTATCCACACGTCTCAGTCAGGATGTTGAGCCCTGGCAGGGAACGAACTCCGTTCTCCCGAATGAGGTGCAGCGTGCTAGCCACTTATCCACCCGTCTCAGTTAAGATGTTCGACCATGACGGGAATCGAACCCCGGTCTCCTGAATGAAAGGTTTAGCGTGCTAGCCACTTAACCACCCGTCTCAGTCAAGACGTTGAGCCCTGGCAGGGAACAAACCCCGGTCTCCTGAATGAAAGGTTCAGCGTGCTAGCCACTTATCCACCCGTCTCAGTCAAGACGTTGGATCATGACGGGAATCGAACCCCGGTCTCCCGGATGAAAGGTTCAGCGTGCTAGCCACTTATCCACCCGTCTCAGTCAAGACGGGAATCGAACCCCAGTCTCCAGAATGAAAGGTTCAGCGTGCTAGCCACTTATCCACCCGTCTCAGTCAAGACGTTAGATCATGACGGGGAACGAACCCCGGTCTCCAGAATGAAAGGTTCAGCGTGCTAGCCACTTATCCACCCGTCTCAGTCAAGATGTTAGACCATGGCGGGGAACGAACCCCGGTCTCCTGAATGACGGTTCTGCGTGCTAGCCACTTATCCACCCGTCTCAGTCAAGACGTTGAGCCATGGCGGGGAACGAACCCCGGTCTCCAGAATGAAAGGTTCAGCGTGCTAGCCACTTATCCACCCTTCTCAGTCAGGACGTTAGACCATGGCGGGGAACGAACCCCGGTCTCCAGAATGAAAGGTTCAGCGTGCTAGCCACTTATCCACCTGTCTCAGTCAGATGTTGGACCATGGTGGGGAACGAACCCTGGTCTCCAGAATGAAAGGTTCAGCGTGCTAGCCACTTATCCACCCGTCTCAGTCAAGACGTTAGACCATGACCTAGGGGCGCAAGATGTCTTAATACGGCCCTGTCCACACATTGTTGAAGTCGATCTAGGTCTTACCTGAGACAGTGTTCCGTCGGCAGCCAGATTCAAGGTCACGGCCAACGAAGGTCCAAGAGAGCGAGACGGGAGACAGGCCGGGCGTAATGCACGATCCACCGGACATCTGACGACAATCACAACATTACTGAGACAAATATTGAAAACACACTCATCTAGAATTCAAAATAAACATACGTGAAAATTTACTAGGCAAACGCAGAATGTGCATTGTAAGATGAGCGAGACGTCTATATGAAGTATAATCGAAAACTCTACACACCTTGATCATATAAAATGAACTTCATCCGATGCTAATGAATCTAGGGAGCCGTGAATCTAACAATGCAACATTTTGCCGCCAATATTTGCATCTTTTCGATGAATAAAAAACATTCATTATATTATTTTCTTCGAAACGGCTGGTCCGAATTGCACGCAAATTTTAGACATTTCAAAAATACCCATTAGAATAACACAGCGGAAAAAGAAAGATATTTTTATTTTCCAAAAAAAAATAATATTGCGTGAAGTGGAATTACATTTTGTTACACATTTCTTGAAATTTTCAGCTTGATTGGGTCAGCTATTTTGAAGAAAAAACATAAAATGTGCTAAATTGGTACCACTCAAAGCAGTTTTCACCCATTTTAACCCATACTATTACTATCCGCTCGTCTAACAACGCATATATGGCGTTTTCCTAGTATTTAAACCAATAAGTAGTGAAACCTCGATGTTCCCAGATCCATTGTTTTCTTGCTCATATCATACATTTTCCTAACCTCACTCCCATATTATCAGTGATGACTAATACATGACGGATTATTTTCCTACATGGATAATGATTCATTGAAACATAACAAATCAAGTGATGAATTATTGGCAACCATCTCTGATATTGATAAAATTTGGCACATTTACTGACATCATAGCTTGGAATAATTACATGTTTTTTCACATTTTTCCAATCCGTTTCTGAGATATGGGGTCGTCAAAATTTGACCTCCCGATGCCCCGGTCATGCACCGCCACAGGTTGACCTGTCTGACCTCTCTCACGGGGAGAGGTGTCATTGGAAAGGTGATACAAATCTACATGCAACCAGTTAAATTTGAAGCACGTAACATGTTGAACACCATACACAGCAAGTGCATCTTAATAAGGTCAAAGGTCAATTACTCATTTTTAGAATATTTTAATATTTGGTGTAATTTGTCTATTTAGATGTAAGTAAATATACAGAAAGTTATGTGTTGGCTGGATGAGCAGTTTCCAAGATATTAATGTTCAAGTTCAGACACCTACGATGTAAGGTCCCACGTAGACCGTCGACCGTAAAGTGCATACCAGTATTTGCCAGAACTTGAAAACTACTTGCGATATCAGGTTGAACCGAACATATAACAATATGCTAGGCTTGGATTATTTTGCTTGGTTTAAGTATTTTCTAATGCCGGTTCGAGTTAAGTAGACACAAGATGCGTCAAAAGGACTTGGGCCCTGAAAGTACCATTTTTACCATAGGGCGATTTGAAACAGTTTTAACGAGGGTTTTAGCATTCTTATAACCTTTTTTTTATGTTGCTTAACGACCCCACCAACAGCTAGGTTATACGGGGGTAAGAATGAGCGGATGATAATGAAATGATGAAGAGATGATAGGTGAAAGGACGTTTACAAAAACCCATGCCTTATGCGGGACTCGAACCCATGCCCAACGGTGACTTCAGTTACTACCGCTAGCGATAATTGACTTAGCCACCGGGGCGGCCTTCTTATAACTTATAATTTAAGAACCCAATTTAATTTTGTCCAATTTATAAACCAAATTATCAACTTTTTATACATCAAAATTGGTATTTTTGGGTCCAAACTTTGAATAAGGGAGGGTACTGAAGTTGGCAATCCTATTTGGCTACAGAAAATATAGTATAGTGCAAGAACTACAACCCGATTTCTATGTCAAAGAATAAATGAGTGATAGCAATTTTAATCCGAAATCCCAATTGTTTTTTGACATTAAATTTGGATCTCGTGAATTTTCTGTACTCGTAACATCGAGAGCTCTCGGGAAACAATTCTGATCAGGGTGTCAACACATTTTCCATTACCAAATTCTCTGACTTTTCCAGGTTTTCCAGATGGAAAATTATATTTTTTCCAGTCTGCAAATTTGGCTTTCCCGTCGATTATAATATAGGAAAAATGGTTCACAAATTCAATTTCAGTTCCAACAAATTGAATTTATATGAAACAAAACATTTTTGGAAATATTTGGATGGGAAACGGGGACAATCCAGAAATCATGTACAATATTTTTTTTTTACATTCTAAGTGAAATTCCAGAAAAAACAAATTCGACGACTTTTCCAGATTTATTCAATTCCCTGACTTGTCCAGGTTTTCCAGTCTTGTATACACCCTCTCTGATTCTTACCAGTGCATAATGTGGGTGATACGCAGTCGTAATCCAGCCAATCAGAAGTCAGGAAGCCTGTTTGTCATTGGAAAGGTCCAATCAGACGCTAGCGTGTTCTTCTGCGAAAGCTTGTTGGACGTATGCTGGTACAAACTGTAACATAAGAAACAGCAGAATAAGTTACTGTATCTTGAAATCCAATGATATTAATGGCATGCAAGAAGCTTGATTTCATGGTAGTGAGAAATGAATATAAATACATCTTCTGTCGTATCAAGGTCTTAGGCCTAGTAGGCTACGCCTCAAAACTTATGATTTATAAACCAAATTTGATAACTTTTATAAACCAAAATTGTCATTTTCACGTCCGTTGAATTTCGAATGAAGGGCGATCTACTGAAGTTGACAATTCTATTCGATAACGGAAAATATTATACTGTGCGAGAACTACAGTCCGATGTTCATGTCAAACAATAAGTGAGTGACGTCAATTTTAATCCAAAATCCTGCCTGTTTTTTGACATTAAATTTGGGCCTGCTAAATTTTCTGTATTCGTAACATCGAGAGCTCTCGGGAAAAAACAATTCTGATTCTTACCAGGGCATAATGGAGGTGATACGCAGTCGTAATCCAGCCAATCAGAAGTCAGGAAGCCTGCTTGTCATTGGAAGGGCCAATCAGACGCGAGCGTGTTCTTCTGCGAAAGCTTGTTGGACGGATGCATTCGAGTGCTGGTACAAACTGTAACATAAGAAACAACAGAATAAGTTACCGTATCTTGAAATCCAATGATATAATGGCATGCAAGAAGCTTGATTTCAAGGTAGTGAGAAATGAATATAAATACAATTTCTGTCATATCAAGGTCTTAGGCCTATTAGCCTACTTCTCTCTTACACGTAATTAACGTAACATGTTGTAACTACCGTTATCACACTAGGTCTATAATGACAGCTGATCACGCACCGGCCAGTACAGGTAAACTGAGCTCTAATGAAGAAACTACCAGGCCTACTACCAAGAGCCTTGTTCTCAAAATTTACAAAATGAAATGAAATTATATCTATTTCTTACAAAATGGCTGACAGCTATTACCAAATTGACTTTTCTCATCCAGTTACATTCCACGTATCAATTGAAAATCTCACCATTCGGCCTACTGTGGTTCGTGAAATGTCAATAAGTTACAAAAATACTCGTCAATTTCATCAGGTTGCATCAACTGAAGGAAACAGTGACGCACGTGATATTTATTATCATTTCACGGACTGCCATTTACTAGCCTCGTGAATGGTCTCAAGTGACACAGATATTTTCATTTCAAGAACTGCTAAAAGTGGACTGAATGGATAATTTCACTCATTCCATGTCTCACTTGCCAAACTTTGAGAATAAGGCTCGAGAATGGCTTTAAAGATATTCACCTCCAGTAGGCACGTGTGTTTTCCTAGGGCTTCATATCACCGCAAAACTATAGTATTAGATGTCAAATAGGGCCAACATATTTGAAAGTCTTCCAAGGAAAAAAGGTAAATTCTACATGAATAATTGAATTGAAAATATATGTGGAAACATTTTTCACAAGAACGATTCACAAAAACGGTACGTCAAACTGCATCTTAACAAGTCTATTCAATGAAATTCAAGTTGAAGTACAGCCTATAGCCAATTCTTACCAGTAAATGATGCTTGTGATTTGGAAGTGGAGACTAGTCAGCGAGAATTCAGCGTCAGTTGTCCTAGTACGAGCGAGCCCATTGCGTTGTTCTACGAGTCCCTTGCGACGTTTAGCTCTTGGTGCCAACTGTAACACGAGAAAAGCAACTATTAATTGTAGGTCTAACACAGATTACATCTGGTGATGAAATTCTAGAACATTAGCAAAATCACATTTCCTGTTGCTGGACATTGACTCGAATAACCCAGACTTGAATAGACCTACATAATGCCTACTATTTAATTGATGAGTTTGAAAATTCATTTAGAAGTAAGCCAAGGTTAAAGGCTACACCCATTGCAATAAAATCACCATAACTGGGCCTTCAGTCAAGTTAGTAGGCTTACAATAGTGTGGAGAACAAGTCTCCACACTAGGCTCATTAACACGATTTGCTTGATATTGCCTAATCGAGTCTAGATAACCGTACCACAATAAGCTATGTAATTATCTAGTCTAATAAGAATGCTCGATCTGTCTCTAGCTGCCACATTGAGCTAGCTAACTAGGCGACCCACACAACAACCACAACGTTACGTGTGGGCAACTGCATGAACCCATGACCCCAAAGTAGAACTAAGATCCGAGTCCTTGAATAGGTAAAATACTACAAGTCATCCAGATAGACTAAGCATATTATAATCTACTGTGACATTACTGGAAACCGCATTCCTCTCCTAAATGGAAATCGATGAAAAAGCTGATGAGGCTAGCCCTAGGCCTACATTGACCAAACGCCATCCAATAATTGGGGAGAAAATATGACTTGTAATAATCAGATAGACATAAACTTTGTTCCACTCTTCGAGACATTAACTAATTCACGAAATGAATCCCTCACAACATATAATGAAACAATAAAAACTCAATGCTAGGCCTGGCCTAATCGCTTCCCAGTTTCAACCACATGGTCCGCCTACAGAATATAGAACAGTACGTCTATTTCAAGGGAATTAGGTTTACCTAACATATAAATAAACATGTATAAATGCTATATGTAGCCTTTCTGCATAACGAAATCTAATTTTTAAATGTTAATATATTTAATAATTCAATTTTAATAGTATGACATTGCTTTTACCTTCAATTGTCGCCACATTGGATTCATGAGTGTCATCGTCAAAGAGAAAAGGCCAAAGAGTTTTGTCAAATATGGAGATCAAGAAGGCATTGGTTCTACCAACCTAAAAATTGACACAAGACATTAAAACGCACGTGATACAATGTTGCCAACAGAATTGTCTGTAACACGTACAAATACAGATACCATTAGGTCCATCCTTTTCGAGAGAAAATTAATGAACTTATCAATGCTTGTTTGAGAAATTAATATAAAATCCACGTAGCCAAGTGGGTTTTGGTTGGATCGTTTGGGTTACGTTATTGGTAGTCATAGCTTATATTACATTTTTTCCAGCTTCATTGTATGGTCTGACACGCGATACCCACTAGTGTAACTACACGTCAATCTCAGTGTACAAGAGCTGCCTTCAATTTAAAAGAGCAAATTGCCTTGATTGATTCATAAGTCTTTTGTGTACATGAAGCCTCAACAAAATATCAGATGATTGAATGACTGTTGGATAATTATGTAGGTAGGGTATCAAGTCTAATTTTGTCCAATACTAAAATTTAAATAAACCTGTCAAATTTAACCAAGGTGTATTGAGGGTTGCTTTGGTATTTAGTTTTTAAAAAAGTTTTCACACGTCAAAAGGCAGGAGATGTGTTTTGGTAGGCCTATGTAATTCGTTATAAAGAATATTCCAACATATGGTCTCTCAACTACATCAGTATATGAAAAAAATCAATCAGTCTCATAAGCATTAGCCTAAAGCATTTTTTGTACTGACCAATCACAAGGCACTCACGAAAATAGATCTCGACACTGTTTGATACCGATGCTGCCGTGACTATTGACTTGGACTTCAACTTTTGTCTGGTGAAATGACTGTTTCATAGAAAGTTGTGTTTTGCCACTTTTGGCAGCTAGATACGTTGTGATACTAAGGTGCCTGCGTTTGTTTTGTATAACATTGCCACGCTAGATACAAGATAGTAGTGTAAGCTCGAGAT